>JAANYP010003224.1:0-25344 GCA_020465985.1 Centrapalus pauciflorus | reverse complement strand
TCACAGCCGTCCTGAGCAATGCAAGTAACCAAGGAACATGCAGCAGCAGTTGTCCAGTTTCAGCAGTATTTATCATACGTTCCTAGCATACAGTTAAGTAATCAAGGAACAAGCAGCAGCAGATGTTTCCATACAAGTCAGTAACAATCACCACTAAGTACCGAAACATATGCAAGTAAGTAATGCAATCTTTCACTCACAGCGGTCCTGAGCAATGCAAGTAATCAAGGAACATGCAGCAGGAGTTGTCCAGTTTCAGCAGTGTCTGTCATACGTTCCTTAACCACACCATTTAAGCCCAATTAAGAGAACAATTAAGAAACAGCAGCCGGCATTTATGTTCATTACCCGGTCAGTAACAATCCCCAATACGTACTGTGTTTGAAACATATGCAAGTAAGTAATGCAATCTGTTAACTCACAGCCGGTGGTCCAGAGCAATGCAAGTAACAAGGAACGTGCAGCAGCAGTTGTCCACTTTCAGCAGTGTCTATCATACGTTCCTAGCATACAAATAAGTAATCATGGAACAAACAGCATCAGATGTTTCCATACTAGTCAGTAACAATCACCAATAAGTACCGAAACATATGCAAGTAAGTAAAGCAGTCTGTCACTCAAAGCGGTCCTGAGCAAGGCAAGTAATCAAGGAACATGCAGCAGTAGTTGTCCAGTTTCAGCAGTGTCTATCATACGTTAGTAACATACAATTAAGTAATCAAGGAACAAGCAGCAGTATATGTTTCCATACAAGTCAGTAACACTTACCAATAAGTACCGAAACATATGCAAGTAAGTAATGCAATCTGTCACTCACGGCGGTCCTGAGCAATGCAAGTAATCAAGGAACATGCAGCAGTTGTCTTGTTTCAGCAGTGTCTATCGTACGACCCTGACGTACAATTAAGTAATCAAGGAACAAGCAGCAGCAAATGTTTCCATACAAGTCAGTAACAATCACCAATATGTACCAAAACATTTGCAAGTAAGTAATGTAATCTGTCACTCACACCAGTCCTGAGCAATCCAAGTAATCAAGGAACATGCAGCAGCAGTAGTCCAGTTTCAGCAGTGGCTATCATACATTCCTAACATACAATTAAGTAATCAAGGAACAAGCAGTAGCAGATATTTCCATACAAGTCAGTATCAATCACCAATAAGTACGAAACATATGCAAGTAAGTAATGCAATATGTCACTCACAGCGGACCTGAGCAATGCAAGTTATCAAGGAACATGCAACAGCAGTTGTCCAGTTTCAGCAGTGTCTATCACGCGTTCCTAACATACAATTCAGTTATCAAGGAACAAGCATCAGTAGATGTTTCTATACAAGTCAGTATCAATCACCAATAAGTATTGAAACATATGTAAGTAAGTAATGCAATCTGTCACTCACAGCGGTCCTGAGCAATGCAAGTAACAAGGAACGTGCAGCAGCAGTTGTCCACTTTCAGCAGTGTCTATCATATGTTCCTAGCATACAATTAAGTAATCATGGAACAAACAACATCAGATGTTTCCATACAAGTCAGTTGAAATCACCAATAAGTACCAAAACATATGCAAGTAATGGAATCTGTCACTCACAGCCGTCCTGAGCAATGCAAGTAATCAAGGAACATGCAGCAGCAATTGTCCAGTTTCGGCAGTGTCTATCATACGTTCCTAACATACAATTAAGTAATCAAGGAACAAGCAGCAGCATATGTTTCCATACAAGTCAATAACAATCACCAATAAAAACGAGACATATGCAAGTAAGTAGTCCAATCTGTCACTCACAGCGGTCCTGAGCAATGCAAGTAATCAAGGAACATGCAGCAGCAGTAGTCCAGTTTCAGCAGTGTCTATCATACGTTCCTAACACAACAATTAAGTAATAAAGGAACAAGCAACATCATATGTTTCCATACAAGTCAGTAACAATCACCAATAAGTACCGAAACATATGCAAGTAAGTAATGCAATCTGTCACTCACAGCGGTCCTGAGCAATGCAAGTAATCAAGGAACATGCAACAGCAGTTGTCCAGTTTTAGCATTGTCTATCATACGTTCTTAACATACCATTAAGCAATTAAGAAACATGCAGCAGGCATATGTTTCCATACAAGTCAGTAACAATCACCAATAAGTACTGAAACATATGCAAGTAAGTAATGCAATCTGTAACTCACAGCGGTCCTGAGCAATGCAAGTAACAAGGAACGTGCAACAGCAGTTGTCCACTTTCAGCACTGTCTATCATACGTTCCTAGCATGCAAATAAGTAATCATGGAACAAACAGCATCAGATATTTCCATACTAGTCAGTAACAATCACCAATAAGTACCGAAACATATGCAAGTAAGTAAAGCAGTCTGTCACTCAAAGCGGTCCTGAGCAAGGCAAGTAATCAAGGAACATGCAGCAGTAGTTGTCCAGTTTCAGCAGTGTCTATCATACGTTAGTAACATACAATTAAGTAATCAAGGAACAAGCAGCAGTATATGTTTCCATACAAGTCAGTAACACTTACCAATAAGTACCGAAACATATGCAAGTAAGTAATGCAATCTGTCACTCACGGCGGTCCTGAACAATGCAAGTAATCAAGGAACATGCAGCAACAGTAGTCTAGTTTCGGCAGTGTCTATCATACGTTTGTGACATACAATTCAGTAATCAAGGAACTAGCAGCAGCACATGTTTCCATACAAGCCAGTATCAATCACCAATAAGTACCGAAACATATGCAAGTAAGTAATGCGATCTGTCACTCACAGCGGTCCTGAGCAATGCAAGTAATCAAGAAACATGCAACAACAGTTGTCCAGTTTTAGCATTGTCTATCATACGTTCCTTACATACAAATAAGTAATTAAGGAACAAGCTGCAGGCATATGTTTCCATACAATTCAGTGTCAATCACCAATAAGTACCGAAACATATGCAAGTAAGTAATGCAATATGTCACTCACAGCCGTCCTGAGCAATGCAAGTAATCAAGGAACATGCAGCAGCAATTATCCAGTTTCAGCAGTGTCTATCATACGTTCCTAACATACAATTAAGTAGTCAAAGAACGAGCAGCAGCATATGTTTCCATATATGTCAGTAACAATCACCAATAAATACCGAAACAGATGCAAGTAAGTAATCCGATCTGTCACTCACAGCGGTCCTGAGCAATGGAAGTAATCAAGTCACATGCAGCAGCAGTAGTCCTGTTTCAGCACTGTCTATCATACGTTCCTAACATAACAATTATGTAATCAAGGAACAAGCAACAACATATGTTTCAATAAAAGTCAGTAACAATCACCAATAAGTACCGAAACATATGTAAGTAAGTAATGCAATCTGTCACTCACAGCGGTCCTGAGCAATGCAAGAAATCAAGGAACATGCAACAACAGTTGTCCAGTTTTAGCATTGTTTATCATACGTTCTTAACATACCATTAAGTAATCAATGAACAAGCAGCAGACATATGTTTCCATACAAGTTAGTAACAATCACCAATAAGTAATGAAACATATGCAAGTAAGTAATGCAATCTGTAACTCACAGCGATCCTGAGCAATGCAAGTAACAAGGAACGTGCAGCAGCAGTTGTCTACTTTCAGCTGTGTCTATCATACGTTCCTAGCATACAAATAAGTAATCATGGAACAAACAGCATCAGATGTTTCCATACTAGTCAGTAACAATCACCAATAAGTACCGAAACATATGCAAGTAAGTAAAGCAGTCTGTCACTCAAAGCGGTCCTGAGCAATGCAAGTAATCAAGGAACATGCAGCAGCAGTTGTCCAGTTTCAGCAGTGTCTATCATACGTTCCTAACATACAATTAAGTAATCAAGGAACAAGCAGCAGTATATGTTTCCATACAAGTCAGTAACAATTACCAATAAGTACCGAAACATATGCAAGTAAATAATGCAATCTGTCACTCACGGCGGTCCTGAGCAATGCAAGTAATCAAGGAACATGCAGCAACAGTAGTCTAGTTTCGGCAGTGTCTATCATACGTTCCTGACATACAATTAAGTACTCAAGCAACTAGCAGCAGCACATGTTTCCATACAAGTCAGTAACAATCACCCATAAGTACCGAAACATATGCAAGTAAGTAATTCGATCTGTCACTCACAGCGGTCCTGAGCAATGCAAGTAATCAAGGAACATGAAGCAGCAGTTGTCCAGTTTCAGCAGTGTCTATCATACGTTCCTAACATACAATTAAGTAATTAAGGAACAAGCAGCAGTATATGTTTCCATACAAGTCAGTAACAATTACCAATAAGTACTGAAACATATGCAAGTAAGTAATGTAATATGTCACTCACACCGGTCCTGAGCAATCCAAGTAATCAAGGAACATGCAGCAGCAGTTGTCCAGTTTCAGCAGTGGCTATCATACGTTCCTAACATACAATTAAGTAATCAAGGAACAAGCAGCAGTATATGTTTCCATACAAGTCAGTAACAATTACCAATAAGTACCGAAACATATGCATGTAAATATTGCAATCTGTCACTCATGACGGTCCTGAGCATTGCAAGTAATCAAGGAACATGCAGCAACAGTAGTCTAGTTTCGGCAGTGTCTATCATACGTTCCTGACATACAATTAAGTAATCAAGGAACTAGCAGCAGCACATGTTTCCATATAAGTCAGTAACAATCACCAATAAGTACTGAAACATATGCAAGTAAGTAATGCGATCTGTCACTCACAGCGGTCCTGAGCAAAGCAAGTAATCAAGAAACATGCAACAGCAGTTGTCCAGTTTTAGCATTGTCTATCATACGTTCCTTACATACAATTAAGTAATCAAGGAACAAGCTGCAGGCATATGTTTCCATACAAGTAAGTGTCAATCACGAATAAGTACCGAAACATATGCAAGTAAGTAATGCAATATGTCAATCACAGCCGTCCTGAGCAATGCAAGTAATCAAGGAACATGCAACAGCAATTATCCAGTTTCAGCAGTGTCTATCCTACGTTCCTAACATACAATTAAGTAATCAAAGAACAAGCAGCAACATATGTTTCAATACAAGTCAGTAACAATCACCAATAAAAATGAAACATATGCAAGTAAGTAATCCAATCTGTCACTCACAACGGTCCTGAGCAATGCAAGTAATCAAGGAACATGCAGCAGCAGTAGTCCAGTTTCAGCAGTGTCTATCATACGTTCCTAACATAACAATTAAGTAATCAAGGAACAAGCAACAACATATGTTTCCATACAAGTCAGTAACAATCACCAATAAGTACTGAAACATATGCAAGTAAGTAATGCAATCTGTCACTCACAGCGGTCCTGAGCAATGCAAGTAATCAAGGAACATGCAACAACAGTTGTCCAGTTTTAGCAATTTCTATCATACGTTCTTAACATACCATTAAGTAATCAATGAACAAGCAGCAGACATACGTTTCCATACAAGTCAGTAACAATCACCAATAAGTACTGAAACATATGCAAGTAAGTAATGCAATCTGTAACTCACAGCGGTCCTGAGCAATGCAAGTAACAAGGAACGTGCAGCAGCAGTTGTCCACTTTCAGCAGTGTCTAGCATACGTTCCTAGCATACAAATAAGTAATCATGGAACAAACAGCATTAGATGTTTCCATACTAGTCAGTAACAATCACCAATAAGTACCGAAACATATGCAAGTAAGTAAAACAGTCTGTCACTCAAAGCGGTCCTGAGCAATGCAAGTAATCAAGGAACACGCTGCAGCAGTTGTCCAGTTTCAGCAGTGTCTATCATACGTTCCTAACATACAATTAAGTAATCAAGGAAGAAGCAGCAGTATATGTTTCCATACAAGTCAGTAACAATTACCAATAAGTACCGAAACATATGCAAGTAAGTAATGCAATCTGTCACTCACGGCGGTCCTGAGCAATGCAAGTAATCAAGGAACATGCAGCAACAGTAGTCCAGTTTCGGCAGTGTCTATCATACGTTCCTGACATACAATTAAGTAATCAAGGAACTAGCAGCAGCACATGTTTCCATACAAATCAGTAACAATCACCAATAAGTACCGAAACATATGCAAGTAAGTCATGCGATCTGTCACTCACAGCGGTCGTGAGCAATGCAAGTAATCAAGAAACATTCAACATCAGTTGTCCAGTTTTAGCATTGTCTATCATACGTTCCTTACATACAATTAAGTAATCAAGGAACAAGCTGCAGGCATATGTTTCCATACAAGTTAGTAGCAATCACCAATAAGTACCGAAACATATGCAAGTAAGTAATGCAATGTGTCACTCACAGCCGTCCTGAGCAATGCAAGTAATCAAGGAACATGCAGTAGCAATTGTCTAGTTTCAGCAGTGTCTATCATACGTTCCTAACATACAATTAAGTAATCAAGGAACAAGCAGCGGCATATGTTTCCATACAAGTCAGTATCAATCACCAATAAGTACCGAAACATATGCAAGTAAGTAATGCAATCTGTCACTCACAGCGGTCCTGAGCAATGCAAGTAATCAAGGAACATGCAACATCAG
This sequence comes from Centrapalus pauciflorus, assembly GCA_020465985.1. Lineage (NCBI taxonomy): Eukaryota > Viridiplantae > Streptophyta > Magnoliopsida > Asterales > Asteraceae > Centrapalus > Centrapalus pauciflorus. The sequence goes on along the minus strand of JAANYP010003224.1, from coordinate 18,803 downwards.
TTGTCCAGTTTTAGCATTGTCTATCATACGTTCTTAACATACCATTAAGTAATCAAGGAACAAGCAGCAGGCATATGTTTCCATACAAGTCAGTAACAATAACCAATAAGTACCGAAACATATGCAAGTAAGTAATGCAATCTGTAACTCACAGCGGTCCTGAGCAATGCAAATAACAAGGAACGTGCAGCAGCAGTTGTCCACTTTCAGCAGTGTCTATCATATGTTCCTAACAAACAATTAAGTAATCAAGGAACAAGCAGCGGCATATGTTTCCATACAAGTCAGTATCAATCACCAATAAGTACCGAAACATATGCAAGTAAGTAATGCAATCTGTCACTCACAGCGGTCCTGAGCAATGCAAGTAATCAAGGAACATGCAACATCAGTTGTCCAGTTTTAGCATTGTCTATCATACGTTCTTAACATACCATTAAGTAAAACAAGCAGCAGGCATTTGTTTCCATACAAGTCAGTAACAATAACCAATAAGTACCGAAACATATGCAAGTAAGTAATGTAATCTGTAACTCACAGCGGTCCTGAGCAATGCAAATAACAAGGAACGTGCAGCAGCAGTTTTCCACTTTCAGCAGTGTCTATCATACGTTCCTAGCATACAAATAAGTAATCATGGAACAAACTACATCAGATATTTCCATACTAGTCAGTAACAATCACCAATAAGTACCGAAACATATGCAAGTAAGTAAAGCAGTCTGTCACTCAAAGCGGTCCTGAGCAATGCAAGTAATCAAGGAACATGCAGCAGCAGTTGTCCAATTTCAGCAGTGTCTATCATACGTTCCTAACATACAATTAAGTAATCAAGGAACAAGCAGCAGCATACCTTTCCATACAAGTCAGTAACAATTACCAATAAGTATCGAAACATATGCAAGTAAGTAATGCAATCTGTCACTCAGAGCGGTCCTGAGCAATGCAAGTAATCAAGGAACATGCAGCAACAGTAGTCCAGTTTCGGCAGTGTCTATCATACGTTCCTGACATACATTTAAGTAATCAAGGAACTAGTAGCAACACATGTTTCCATACAAGTCAGTAACAATCACCAATAAGAACCGAAACATATGCAAGTAAGTAATGCGATCTGTCACTCACAGCGGTCCTGAGCAATGCAAGTAATCAAGAAACATGCAACAACAGTTGTCCAGTTTTAGCATTGTCTATCATACGTTCCTAACATACAATTAAGTAATCAAGGAACAAGCTGCAGGCATATGTTTCCATACAAGTTGGTAACAATCACCAATAAGTACCGAAACATATGCTAGTAAGTAATGCAATCTGTCACTCACGGCGGTCCTGAGCAATGCAAGTAATCAAGGAACATGCAGCAGTTGTCTTGTTTCAGCAGTGTCTATCGTACGACCATGACGTACAATTAAGTAATCAAGGAACAAGCAGCAGCAAATGTTTCCATACAAGTCAGTAACAATCACCAATAAGTACCAAAACATTTGCTAGTAAGTAATGTAATCTGTCACTCACACCGGTCCTGAGCAATCCAAGTAATCAAGGAACATGCAGCAGCACTTGTCCAGTTTCAGCAGTGGCTATCATACGTTCCTAACATACAATTAAGTAATCAAGGAACAAGCAGTAGCAGATATTTCCATACAAGTCAGTATCAATCACCAATAAGTATCGAAACATATGCAAGTACGTAATGCAATATGTCACTCACAGCGGACCTGAGCAATGCAAGTTATTAAGGAACATGCAACAGCAGTTGTCCAGTTTCAGCAGTGTCTATCACGTGTTCCTAACATACAATTAAGTTATCAAGGAACAAGCAGCAGCAGATGTTTCTATACAAGTCAGTATCAACCTCCAATAAGTACTGAAACATATGTAAGTAAGTAATGCAATCTGTCACTCACAGCGGTCCTGAGCAATGCAAGTAACAAGGAACGTGCAGCAGCAATTGTCCACTTTCAGCAGTGTCTATCATATGTTCCTAGCATACAATTAAGTAATCATGGAACAAACAACATCAGATGTTTCCAAACAAGTCAGTTGAAATCACCAATAAGTACCAAAACATATGCAAGTAATGGAATCTGTCACTCACAGCCGTCCTGAGCAATGCAAGTAATCAAGGAACATGCAGTAGCAATTGTCCAGTTTCAGCAGTGTCTATCATACGTTCCTAACATACAATTAAGTAATCAAGGAACAAGCAGCAGCATATGTTTCCATACAAGTCAGTAACAATCACCAATAAAAACGAAACATATGCAAGTAAGTAATCCAATCTGTCACTCACAGCGGTCCTGAGCAATGCAAGTAATCAAGGAACATGCAGCAGCAGTAGTCCAGTTTCAGCAGTGTCTATCATACGTTCATAACATAACAATTAAGTAATCAAGGAACAAGCAATAGCATATGTTTCCATACAAGTCATTAACAATCACCAATAAGTACCGAAACATATGCAAGTAAGTAATGCAATCTGTCACTCACAGCGGTCCTGAGCAATGCAAGTAATCAAGGAACATGCAACATCAGTTGTCCAGTTTTAGCATTGTCTATCATACGTTCTTAACATACCATTAAGTAATCAAGGAACAAGCAGCAGACATATGTTTCCATACAAGTCAGAAACAATCATCAATAAGTACCGAAACATATGCAAGTAAGTAATGCAATCTGTAACTCACAGCGGTCCTGAGCAATGCAAATAACAAGGAACGTGCAGCAGCAGTTGTCCACTTTCAGCAGTGTCTATCATACGTTCCTAGCATACAAATAAGTAATCATGGAACAAACAGCATCAGATGTTTCCATACTAGTCAGTAACAATCACCAATAAGAACCGAAACATATGCAAGTAAGTAAAGCAGTCTGTCACTCAAAGCAGTCCTGAGCAATGCAAGTAATCAAGGAACATGCAGCAGCAGTTGTCCAGTTTCAGCAGTGTCTATCATACGTTCCTAACATACAATTAAGTAATCAAGGAACAAGCAGCAGCATACGTTTCCATACAAGTCAGTAACAATTACAAATAACTACCGAAACATATGCAAGTAAGTAATGCAATCTGTCACTCAGAGCGGTCCTGAGCAATGCAAGTAATCAAGGAATATGCAGCAACAGTAGTCCAGTTTCGGCAGTGTCTATCATACGTTCCTGGCATACAATTAAGTAATCAAGGAACTAGCAGCAGCACATGTTTCCATACAAGTCAGTAACAATCACCAATAAGTATCGAAACATATGCAAGTAAGTAATGCGATCTGTCACTCACAGCGGTCCTGAGCAATGCAAGTAATCAAGAAACATGCAACAACGGTTGTCTAGTTTTAGCATTGTCTATCATACGTTCCTAACATATAATTAAGTAATCAAGGAACAAGCTGCAGGCATATGTTTCCATACAAGTTGGTAACAGTCACCAATAAGTACCGAAACAAATGCAAGTAAGTAATGCAATCTGTCACTCACGGCGGTCCTGAGCAATGCAAGTAATCAAGGAACATGCAGCAGTTGTCTTGTTTCAGCAGTGTCTATCGTACGACCCTGACGTACAATTAAGTAATCAAGGAACAAGTAGCAGCAAATGTTTCCATACAAGTCAGTAACAATCACCAATATGTACCAAAACATTTGCAAGTAAGTAATGTAATCTGTCACTCACACCGGTCCTGAGCAATCCAAGTAATCAAGGAACATGCAGCAGCAGTTGTCCAGTTTCAGCAGTGGCTATCATACGTTCCTAACATACCATTAAATAATCAAGGAACAAGCAGTAGCAGATATTTCCATACAAGTCAGTATCAATCACCAATAAGTACCGAAACATATGCAAGTAAGTAATGCAATATGTCACTCACAGCGGACCTGAGCAATGCAAGTTATCAAGGAACATGCAACAGCATTTGTCCAGTTTCAGCAGTGTCTATCACGCGTTCCTAACATACAATTCAGTTATCAAGGAACAAGCAGCAGAAGATGTTTCTATACAAGTCAGTATAAATCACCAATAAGTACTGAAACATATGTAAGTAAGTAATGCAATCTGTCACTCACAGCGGTCCTGAGCAATGCGAGTAACAAGGAACGTGCAGCAGCAGTTGTCCACTTTCAGCAGTGTCTATCATATGTTCCTAGCATACAATTAAGTAATCATGGAACAAACAGCATCAGATGTTTCCATACAAGTCAGTTGAAATCACCAATAAGTACCAAAACATATGCAAGTAATGGAATCTGTCACTCACAGCCGTCCTGAGCAATGCAAGTAATCAAGGAACATGCAGCAGCAATTGTCCAGGTTCGGCAGTGTCTATCATACGTTCCTAACATACAATTAAGTAATCAAGGAACAAGCAGCAGCATATGTTTCCATACAAGTCAGTAACAATCACCAATAAAAACGAGACATATGCAAGTAAGTAATCCAATCTGTCACTCACAGCGGTCCTGAGCAATGCAAGTAATCAAGGAACATGCAGCAGCAGTAGTCCAGTTTCAGCAATGTCTATCATACGTTCCTAACATAACAATTAAGTAATCAAGGAACAAGCAACATCATATGTTTCCATACAAGTCAGTTGAAATCACCAATAAGTACCAAAACATATGCAAGTAATGGAATCTGTCACTCACAGCCGTCCTGAGCAATGCAAGTAATCAAGGAACATGCAGCAGCAATTGTCCAGTTTCGGCAGTGTCTATCATACGTTCCTAACATACAATTAAGTAACCAAGGAACAAGCAGCAGCATATGTTTCCATACAAGTCAGTAACAATCACAAATAAAAACGAGACATATGCAAGTAAGTAGTGCGATCTGTCACTCACAGCGGTCCTGAGCAATGCAAGTAATCAAGAAACATGCAACAACAGTTGTCCAGTTTTAGCATTGTCTATCATACGTTCCTAACATACAATTAAGTAATCAAGGAACAAGCTGCAGGCATATGTTTCCATACAAGTTGGTAACAATCACCAATAAGTACCGAAACATATGCAAGTAAGTAATGCAATCTGTCACTCACGGCGGTCCTGAGCAATGCAAGTAATCAAGGAACATGCAGCAGTTGTCTTGTTTCAGCGGTGTCTATCGTACAACCCTGACGTACAATTAAGTAATCAAGGAACAAGCAGCAGCAAATGTTTCCATACAAGTCAGTAACAATCACCAATAAGTACCAAAACATTTGCTAGTAAGTAATTTAATCTGTCACTCACACCGGTCCTGAGCAATCCAAGTAATCAAGGAACATGCAGCAGCAGTTGTCCAGTTTCAGCAGTGGCTATCATACGTTCCTAACATACAATTAAGTAATCAAGGAACAAGCAGTAGCAGATATTTCCATACAAGTCAGTATCAATCACCAATAAGTATCGAAACATATGCAAGTACGTAATGCAATATGTCACTCACAGCGGACCTGAGCAATGCAAGTTATTAAGGAACATGCAACAGCAGTTGTCCAGTTTCAGCAGTGTCTATCACGCGTTCCTAACATACAATTAAGTTATCAAGGAACAAACAGCAGCAGATGTTTCTATACAAGTCAGTATCAATCACCAATAAGTACTGAAACATATGTAAGTAAGTAATGCAATCTGTCACTCACAGCGGTCCTGAGCAATGCAAGTAACAAGGAACGTGCAGCAGCAGTTGTCCACTTTCAGCAGTGTCTATCATATGTTCCTAGCATACAATTAAGTAATCATGGAACAAACAGCATCAGATGTTTCCATACAAGTCAGTTGAAATCACCAATGAGTACCAAAACATATGCAAGTAATGGAATCTGTCACTCACAGCCGTCCTGAGCAATGCAAGTAATCAAGGAACATTCAGCAGTAATTGTCCAGTTTCGGCAGTGTCTATCATACGTTCCTAACATACAATTAAGTAATCAAGGAACAAGCAGCAGCATATGTTTCCATACAAGTCAGTAACAATGACCAATAAAAACGAGACATATGCAAGTAAGTAATCCAATCTGTCACTCACAGCGGTCCTGAGCAATGCAAGTAATCAAGGAACATGCAGCAGCAGTAGTCCAGTTTCAGCAGTGTCTATCATACGNCATGATGACTTTGAACATATTTCCATAAAGGTTTTAGCCTGTTTCAAGAAAGAACAGGTTCTGTTCACAAAGAACAGAACACTTTAAAATTGCCCAAGCTGCTCAACAGTGTAGAGCAGCGTAGACAGTTTATGTCCAGCCTGTTCAGCAGACAGAGCGGCTTGGACAAACTGTCTTAGTTGCAACACATGCAACATATAGAACAGCTTTAGACTGATATTGCAAATCATTTTCAGGTTTCAATAAGACATATAACAGGCCTTAAATTCAACCTTCAAATGCATCAACAGGTTTGATTATAAATCTCCCCCTCAGATGTAGAACATGTTTGACTGAAGCCTTTTTGAGCCTAACATTCCTCCTTTGGTATAATATAACATATCAAACGTTATAACACAAAAACAAAACAATAATATATTATATATCAAATAAAATAATTAGTTAGCTCCATACCTATCCATGTAATAAAAATAGTTTCGACGATAACAAATTTTATATTAGAATGTAGATTAAAATAATGCGATCATAATAATGTATTCAAATTTTAATAAAATATAATATATCAAATGTCATCACAGAAAAATAAAAATGTTATATATTATATACTAAGTAATAAAAAAGTTAGTCGTTTATATGTCTGCCAGCTAGCTTTACTTTTCGGTGAATAGTGCGACCAATCAATCAACTAAATAATAAAGAATCTGTCATTTTAAAATAGTTGAGTCAAAATACAATTTTATGTTAAAATTTAGTATCAAACGTTATAACATAAAAACAAAACAATTATATATTATATATGAAATAAAATAATTAGTTAGCTGCATACCTAACCGCTTAATAAAAATAGTTCCGACGATAACAAATTTTATATTAGAATATAGATTAAAATAATGCCATCATAATAGTATATTCAAATTTTAATAAAATATAATATATCATATGTTATCACAGAAAAATAAAAATGTTATATATTATATACTAAGTAATAAAAAAGTTAGTCGTTTACCTGTTGGCCAGCTATCTTTACTATTCGGTAAACAGTGCGACCAATCAATCAACTAAATAATAAAGAATCTGTCATTTTAAAATAGTTGAGACGAAATACAATTTTATGTTAAAATTTAGATAAAAGAAAAGCAATCATGATGATATATTTGAATTTTTATAAAATATAATATATATCAAACGTTATAATAGAGAAAAAAACAATTATATATTATATATAAAATAAATATTTAGCAAGTTGTATGCCTGCCTGCTCAAAGAATATAGTTCTGACGACAATAAAATTTATATCAGAATGTAGATAAAAATAATGTGATCATAATGATATATTCAAATATTAATAAAGTATAATATCAAAAGTTATCACAGGAAAACGAAAACATTATATATTATATTTAAAGTAATAAAATAAGTCAGCTGCTTATTGAGCTACCTGGAAGCGTGCTTCACTGTTCATCGAATAGTAACACGGGTTTGTGAATAGATATATTAGTAATATAGAATAGTGATAACAACTTACCGGAATTCACTTCTTTATTATTGTCATACTCAAATACCGATTCTCATTCTAGTAAAGCATAATGTGAAATTTGGTTCGCAAAATGTTTACTCCAGGAACGAAATTTATCATAGAAATGAAATTTTGAAATGAATGAAATCTATCTGAATCCAAATACTGTAACTTGTTTGGTTGGCAGGATATGAATGAAATTCAAATTCAATTCCTTTGCTGATTTTGTTTGGTTTATAAATATGTCAAAAAAAAAATTTAAAGTATAATTATACAAAATGACCCAAATATATTATTAATAACTTTTCAAAAAAAATTTAATGATAAAAATATTATAAAAGGATGTTCTTTTTTAATTTTTTTTCTTGGGTTAATATTGAAAAAATCCTATGAACTTTTCTCATTTTCATGATTAAGTCCCTAAACTTTTTTTCCGATTGTTCAAGTCCCTAAACCAGTTTTGTATTATTCAAAAGTATATATTTATGACCGGCTACTGGATGAGTAGATAAAACACAACCAATAAAACAAAACGTTTAGTGACTTAATCGCTAAGACATGTAAAGATAGTGAGTTTTTTGAAAAAGACAAAAATAGTTAATAGACTTAAACAATCTGAAAAAAAGATTAGGGACTTAATCACAAAACTAAGAAAAGTTTATGGGGTTTTTTTTATATTTACCCTTTTTTCTTCATCCTTTTCTTCATAAAACACAATTTTTTCTTCACAAGTTAATAAAACAAATGTCTTAAAATGATAACATCAAAATAATAATGTTTACTATAAAAGTAAAAAACTATCCGATGTGGTGATGTAAGGTTAACTAGGTATCATGTAGGGGTGGTATGAGTGGGGTTGGATTAAGTACGATGAGTTAAAAGTAGGGTTATGATATGATATTGTAGAATGATATTAAGTAGGATGGATGTGTGTAATGCAAAGGTAAGAAAGGATATAATAGGTTTAAAAGGTGATTAGATTGGTGTAGGGTAGGTTGGGAGTTGGGTTAGGTTGGGTTGGGGGGTAAGGATAAGGTATGGTATGGTGATTATATACGTGTGGAAATGGATGTGGTAAGTTTGATGGGGTGAGTAAGGTGGGTGTATATAAGTATGAGAAGAGATGTGATTTATTTGATGGATATGTAAATTGGTGGTAGGGTAAGGTGGTTGGGGTATAAGATGGGTCGGTAGGGTGGGGTGGGGTACGGTAGTGTGGGTATAATATAAAGGTAAAAAGAGACGTGGCAAGTTTGGTGGGATGGGTAGGGTGGGTGGGGTAGGATAGGTGGGGTGGATAAGGTATTGGTGGGGTTAGGTCGGGTCGATATGAGTGAACAAAAAATATCTCATGGGAATGCAATGTTTATTTTTTGATAACTCCTATGGAAAACACATTCCTTTAGTGGAAAGAATCTTTTGGTTGAAAAGGAATTGTCATTCTATGGAATTTGACAGCCAAACATGCCATGAGAATAAAATATTCATTCAATTTGCATCATGTTTATTCAGAATCATCTATGAACCAAACGCCCTAAAGTATAGATCGATCATATTGAAACATTTCGAGAGATTAAAAAAAAACAAAAACTCTATTATTTTCTTTGATGGTATAACCACTATATAGGAAAAACAATCCTACTACAATTTTTCCAAATAAGGAAATAGATAAAAAGGTGTAATGAAGCTACAAGGACATGTCACGATTATTATATTCCTGACATCGAATGTCTGTGAACAAAGAAACCTGTAGTAAAGCAGCCAGTACACAAAATAAGAAGGTCAACTAATAAGCCAGTGGGAAGCTCGATTAAGCTATGAAGGGAGACTCTCCCAACACACGATATGGAGTCTAAGAAAGCAAGATGGAGCGTCACCCCAATATGTGGAGCCTTGAAACACTATAAAAGAAGAGTAATGATCGCTGTAAGTAGGTCATGTACATATTTCTCATTAAATCATCTCTATCATCATACCTTACATTTACTCACTTAGGAATCAGAGTGGTTTTGTAGGGAACCTCACCCTGCAAGATCATTAACGAGTTCACTTTGATTTCAAAAGCCAAGTATTGCCATCCGGTTGAGTGAACAAACATTTGGCAGCATCTGTGGGACCGATGCTAACTCGATCTATAAAAAACAATGATATGATATGGAAGGATCTTAGGAATTGGAACATCCACCGGGCGTCACACCAAGGGCCTCGGTGAGAGGTTCTGGCCAACCCACGAATGAAGAAAAAACCATGATCAGTAGAATCTATGTTGAGAAAAATTTCAAGGAATTACTAATCCTAGTCAAGGAAAGGTCTAGACATCTAAAAAAACTCCAACTGAAATATGTGCATGTCCAACTTTTTTATTCCTATAAAAAGATGGACGAGGAAATAGATGTGGAGCGTCCAGGACAGGAAATGGAACTCATGGACTCCGGACTCGTCTTCTGAGCAAAGAGGGGAATGGTTGTTCCTCACGCAATGGCAAAGCCACCGACAATAATAGAGGTGGGCACACGCTCCCGACTCAGTAGAGCAGACACTCTAGGAAGAGGACCAAGCATAAGAAAGGAAGGCCGCTTCACCCTAGGAACTACAACCCGCCCTTACCTTCAGCATCAGACAAATGTTATGGAGGAAGTCAACAAGAAGAAGACTGATGACCTCCTTGCTTTTTACTTGGGTGCCTAGCCCTTTTACCTATTGGATAGAAGATTTCATGTGCTAGAAGGGCTTAAACTTCTGAGTAACGTGGGGACCTACAAAGGTTTAGTGGATCTTGATGATCACATGCTTTATTTCCTAGAGGTAGTGAAAATTTCCAAATGGTCATGCCTATTGCATGCCACATGTTTCCCATCACCCTTAAAGGAATGGCTCGACTTTGGTACGAAAGATTGACTCCAGGTTGTATTCTGGATTTGAATTAACTCAAAGATCAATTTCGAGCTCATTTAATGCAATAAAGAAATACACAAAGACCTACCTAGAAGTACACAACATTAAGCAAGGGATTGATGAAACAATGAGAGACTTCGTGGAACCATACAATCAAGAAAGACAACAAGTAAAAGGTTTACTTGAAGAAGCTATAATATATGAGTTCATACATGGGCGAGGATAAGGCAGTTGGTGGAACTCCTTTAAGAAAACCTACCGACCACATACCAAGAGGTCCTTAACAAGACATTCTTTTTTACGGTCTAAGGAAACATACACCCAAGGCTAGTTCGGCACAAGAAAAGGAAATGAAGGAAATCTGCGAAAGGAACCAACCCTTGGTTCAAGGACACACGATCGCATAGATTTCAACAGGATTACCCTTGAAGGGGATCTTACTTTGGACTGCTCACAAGCCTAACCAAAACCCTGAAAGAAATTCTTGCAACAGAACTAGTAACCTCATCCTTCAAGTCGTCGGCCCGGATGCCCAGCAAAAGGTGCAATGCGGTCCGAAAACTTGGCACACTTAGTTAATGGGATACGGTACGGACCTCGCAAAAGAAATTTGGACGGCAAGGGGATAGCTTGCCGAAGTCGGAGCCCAAGCCGGGATCTCTTGTGGGATAAATTTACATGGTGAGAAGACGAGAATGCCTTAGGGGTGAAGATGATAGATACACTTCTTCCGAATGGGACGAGCCGCAGAAGGTCAGGAAAGAAGATATGCTTTTTTCATTATTAAAAGGGAAGGGATCATCTAGACTGGTAGTGGTATTGGCTATTATTAACGATACCCTGTTGCATCGTGTGTACATGGACGAAGGCAGTTCATGTGAGGTTCTATATGAAAATTGCCTTCTTCAAATACCATGGGCAGTAAGAGAGCTGATGCGTGAACCTAGAGGTCCACTTGTGGGCTTTTCTGGAGAGACTGCCTGGCCTGTTAGAAAAATTTCACTACTAATGACTATCGGTATGTATCCTAGGAGCAGAACAAAAATGGTGGACTTCACCATCATTAGATCCTCATCACCTTACAATGTCATCATTGGCCGAACCGGGACGTAAGGCTTTAGTATGGTGGTGTCAATGATCATACACAAGTTCAGTTTTCAACAAGTGAAAGTGTAGGTGGGGACCTCAACTCCGACGAGGATCAACCAACACGATGGAGAGAAGTTTGGAAGTTCAACAAGCAATATCCACAACAAACTTGTCCTCATCAATGCTCGATTAACAGCTAAAACAAAAAGTTCAATAAAGCAACTCCTAATGGCGTATATTGACATTTTCACATGGTGACTCGAAGATATGACACACATCCCTAGAGAGATCGAAATACCAAGAGAAGGAAGATACACCACTACCCATTGGCTCAATGTGAAATCGTTAAATACCTCAAAGTGCCAAAAGAAAAGAGGGACAACAATAGAAAGAAGTAAGCAGTACAGAAGCATGTGCAAAAGCTAGTACAGGCAGGCATCATCAGAGAAATCAGATACTAGACGTGGGTTACAAACCCACTCATGATAAAGAACGGAGGTGGTACTTGTAGAATGTGTGTCGATTTCACATACTTAAACAAAGCTTGCCCAAAAAACTGTCACCCCACGCCAGAGATAGATTGGAAAGTGAAGAGTCTAGGATGATTCAAATTGAAATGTTTTCAGGATGCTTACAAAGGTTACCACCAGATCCAAATGGAACCTGGGGGTGAAGACAAAACAGTCTTTCATACCAACCAAGACATCTATAATTACCGAAAAAAATGCCTTTCAGACTCAAGAATGCTGCAACCACCTACCAAAGACTAATAAACAAAGTCTTTAAAAACCAAGTGGGAAAGAACCTAGAAGTAAACGTTGATGATATGGTAATCAAGAGCGAATCTTAGGAGACTTTGATAAAAGACCTCAAAGAGACCCTGAAAACATTATGGTGTATCATCATGAAGTCGAACCCCCAAAAATACTCATTTGGAGTAACTAAGGGAAGTTCTTAGGATACATGATAATGAAGGAAGGCATAAAAAATTAACCTAAAGAAAATAAAGGCCAACCAGGAGATGAGTTTACTAACCACTCTCAAGTGATTACAGTGCCTCAATGGAAGAATAGTTGCTCTCGGTCACTTTCTATAAAAAACATCAGAAAAGTCACTTCCATTCTTTAAGATTCTCAAGGCATGTTCACCGAATGGTCGTTTCTCATTGGGAGAGAAAGAGGAAGAATTGTTCCAAGAGCTAAAGGTACTGTTAACTGACATACTCACAACACCGATCCCGAATGAAATACTCATAGTATACCTGGCTGCTGGTTTGGAGTCAATAAGCGCTGCCATAGTGGAGGATAGACCAGGGAAGCAGATTTCAATATACTTTGTAAGTCGGATACTACATGTTCCTGAAGAACATTATCTATCTATATAAAATTTGTATCTAGTTTTAATCACTACCGCAAGAAGATTAAGGAAATACTTTCAAGGACACAAAACTCAAGTATTAACGAAGCAACTAATATGACAAGTACTCTCCATACCGAAAAACTTGGGAAGATTGGTCAAGTGGGTGGTGGAGCTCAGAGAACATGAAGTCGCTTTAGGCCCCAAATATCGGTGAATGGATAACTACCACCTGACTTTTTGGTAGAATTCCCTAAGGAAGAAGATGATACGACCACCCCTAGTTTTTCGAAGTGGAAGATCTACACTAATGGTGTGTCTAGCACCAATGGTTAGGGTCCAAATTTGCTCATAGACCTAGAAGGGACGGAGCACACATATGCGCTTCGTTCTGAATTTAAAGCTTCCAACAACGAGGCCGAACATGAAGCCCTTATTTCAAGACTTCGGTTAGCCGGATCCATGGGAAAACGAAGGCTTGACATATATATTGGCTCTCAACTGATAGCCAATCTGAACAATGGAACATTCAAAGCTAAAGATGCAGCCATGTCACTATGAATGGAGGCAGACTTATAGGTATTAACAATATTTGAAGAGTACATTATTAACTAAATACCACAAAGCATGAACAAGAAGGCCTATGCCTTAAGCAAATTAGCCTCACTAACATTTGCTCATCTGGACAATAAAGGGTCTAGATAGAATTTTTAACTAAAAATCCTAATTGGATGACAAACATCATAAATTTCTTGACCTCTGGAAAAGATCCTAAATGCCTTGATGTAACCAAAAGTCATATGTGATGCCTTGGCTACGGTGCATAGGGGTTAACCAAGCACAAAACATCATGCTTGAAGTGTATTTAGGATCACGTGGAATGCATTTGGTCCAAGGATGGTTATAGGCAAAATCATGATATTTGGGTAGTATTGGCTGACGATGCACTAGGATTCTGACATGAGATAAGGATATGTGAACCCTGCCAGATGAATGCTAACATACCTATATAATCTTGTACCCGTCACAACAGCTTGGCTCTTCAGCAAATGGGGGATTGACATAGTGAGACCATTCCCAGAAGCCTCTGGACGCCTCAAGTTCTTTATAGCGGCTATAGATTACTTCACTAAATGGGTGAAGGCTAAAGCAATGACAAGTATCACTTCCAAGCATGTAAGAACTTTCTTTTGAAACTCAATGGTTTATAGGATTGGCATCCCTCATGAGATCGTTACACACAATGAGATGCAATTCGCAAATGGCATCTTCCAACGATGGCGCCAAGAGCTTCAGACTGTACAAAACTTTATATCTGTAGCACACCCACAAGCCAACAGATAGGTTAAAGTAACAAAAAGAGATATCAAGATGGGTATAAGAAAAAGGCTAAATGGTTATGGGAAAGGATGGGTGGATGAACTACCTAATGTATTGTGGCCCATCAGACAACCCCAAAGATTAATACTAATGGAACACCTTGTCAGCCTGACATACAGAACGAAAGTCGTATTTCTAGCAGAAATTAGTGTTCCAACTCATCCTGTAAGTCAAATATCAGCAACGGATAACAGTGAGGAGTTAAGGATGAACCTCAATCTTATGAAAGAATGTCAAGATATTACCGCTATGAAGATGGCTGAAGGTAAGCGCCAGATGGAGAGGTATTATAACAGGCGAGGAAGGTTTGTTTCAAGGGAGAATATTGGGTGCTAAGGAAAAGCAAAGCTAGCAAACAAGAGGATATGGGAAAGCTAGGCCCAAACTAGGAAGGACCCTACAAAATAGGTTTGATAAAAGGCAACAGAACCTACGAGCTGGAAACAGAAGGGGGGAAAACACATCCCTTGAACATGGCATGCATTAAACTTGAAAAGGTTTTACATGTACTGTTTACCCATTAGTCATTATTCTTGTTTTAGGATGATATATTATGACTATCTTGATCACGTCTTGTATTGGAAAAAGTTCACAAAATATGTGACACTTAAGGGATGGTGTTTTGGCCCATCTTTAAATGAGGGCATGTTTGTACTCATAATCAGCAATGAAAGCCTCTGATTATTATCAGAGTCATATGCTTTACTTTTTTTGTTCAAACTTAATGCAAAGTCTGGATACCCCATCAAGAAAAAGGCAATCACTCCTTGAAAATTAACACCTCCAGTTACAATGATGTAGCCATACAAGGGGCCCAGAGCCCCCTTAAAACTAACCTATATGGTCTAGTAAATCCTGATGCGAATATGCATACCCCATCAAGAACACATTGCCCATATCAAATAACATAAGAGCTGACAACCGCTCGTCATAAAGCGATCAAAAATAATTTATAAAAACACCAATCACCTTAACTTATAGCTAGGGTAAGTGGGATCGTCTCCTCAGGGAGCATGTGGTTATCAATATTATTCTACGATAGTTATTAACTAATAATAAAAACTACTAATTAAAGTAACTGATGGAATGTTGTGTTTGAGAGAAACTTTTGGAAGAATATTTATAGCTTTATTACGAAAACTTAAAGAATAAAGTAAGAACGCCAACGACATTGGATTTAGGGTTTGGGTGGAATTATGGATTATCGACCTAGGGTTGCTAATAACTTAATCATTTATTAATCCGTTTAATTATCTTTGTAACCTAACCACATAGACATAGTTATGACAATCACATCTATCGCAATCCGTATTTTGGGCACGAATCGTGTCATGTTCACAGTCCGTCTTAACTCCTAATCTAATGAGCTCGGCACGACATGTAACACGGCTACGACACGTCTTGTGATAAATATATAAATAGAAGCGAACGGAACAATATATTCAAATAATAATCACACAGAAAACTAAATAAAAATATCGTTCGTTACAATCATTAAACTAACGAAAACAACATAAACACTTAGCTAAACCCTTGAACGATAACGATATGATCATCAACCAACGCGTACGAAACATTGAACTTGTCAGGAACAAGCTTCGTAGTTGATGGATTGATGGGGGGAAGATGGAGCGTAGAAGGAACCAAACCCCAACCCTTCGTCGCTGGTTGTCACGCAGACTACATCGTGAGTCTGGACTTTCTTCCTCTTTTTCTCTTCAATTTCTCCTCAAAATATGTATGTTTTTTCCTCTGAGATGAACCCATATTTATAGGCAGCTCTTTAAAACCCTAAAAATCACGAAAATAATATTTTATGGGTTGGGCGCAGGCCTGCGCCCCACCCTGCGCTTGGGTCAGCGATTGCGTATTTTGGTAGAAAAAATCGTTCTGTTGAGCACTCGGTTGGGGAGCAGGCTGCGCCCCCCACTGCGCTTGGCTTTATGTAATGGTTCTCCGATTGCGCTCAAATCTGCCAGACTTTTACTTGAGAGGATTACCTACATGCGTAATGAGTTTTATCAATAGTAGAACATTCCAAGGCACAATTTACTCATTTTGACTCCTTTTAAGCTTTAACCCTTCAATTGATAAATAACAATTAAATGTAGCATTATACCAATACTTTATACATAAAATAATATTATTTAAACACATTAAAGGCGGTATAAAATAAGCCGATCAAACATCCCCAACTTAAACCTTGATCGTCCCGTGCAAGAAAACTAAATCAGACTCTAATGTTTCAGATTTCATTTACCAACATATGATAAATCCGTGACTGTCTAATTAATTTATCAAATTAGTAACAGCCTTCATACTAAACGTCCATGCATGATCATAACTAAAATAACATTTCCGTTACACTGTGTTAAAACCGCTATCAACACTTTACCTCCCAAACATTCCTCACCATAAACCACCTTTTTTGCTCAAGGTTACATGCATGCAATTTTACCGGTTTTGACGTTTATAATGAACTCACTTATCATTTGATAATTTCTCTCTTTTTTAAACACACTTATAAGTTATTTTATTAAGGGTTTGAACATGACTTTTCTAACGAGTCCATGTAACGGAAAATTGGTCAACCGCTCCCAAACCAGTTGGCTTTAGGGGGTTAGGCATAAAATACCCCTCAGACTTCTTTTCCGAACTCGTTAGGCCACCCCTTACAATTTAAGCACCTACGTCTCACGGGTTTACTTGCAACACTCCCCCTTATTGCTTAGGTGTATCGATGTCTTTTAAAAATGTTGGTTTTGATAAAGTGTTTTATTCTTTAAAACCACACACAAGTGTAACATACTCAAATTCTTTTATTAATCTCATGCATGCACATTCATTATGACTCTTTTTAATAATTTTCAAATTAACTCGATCGTCACCGATATCACTTGGTATTAATCTATTTCCTAACTAGAATCATCATTTTAAGTTACTTGCTCAACCCAAAATAACTTAGGGAGATAAGACCAATACATTTCTACTTTTAATTGGTTAATCAAAACACTATTATTCAAGGGTGAACACACAAATATAAAATAAAAACTAAAAACTATAAATTATGAAAAACTAAACTAACTTAAATGCACGAACACTCACACACTACTATTAAAGCATAATAAAATGAACGGAAGAACCTAATCATTGAATCCAAAATCCAAGGGTTGATCGCCTTCTATCTTCCGCAATGTAATGATCCACTCATATAACCACATCTCCTTGCAAGTCAATCCTCCTCTTCAACTTTGGACAATATTGTCCCAATAGCAATATAGATTAGACTGAGATTCAAGTGGATGAGCGTATGAATAATGTAAAATCATGCCTAAAAATTGAATGTATTTATTTTCATGACACAGTTAAATAATTAGCCAGATAGTCGTTTAAAGCCGCAGTTGGGGTGGAATAACATCCCCAACTTAATTATCTACCAATTCTCGTTATATTACTTAAAAGTCATGAGAATACTATTAATTAAATTGACAAATTATAATGATGCAAGTTAATTAAATGCAATAAACTAGAATGCATACGCGCGATTCATATCATGATCTAATTAAAAGGTGAGTTAAATCAGTTTAAACATTGGTAATTGGGGTGAGGGCAAACTTCCCCAACTTAATTCCCTACTGCACCTTTTTTTTCCTTTTAAATCATGCATGATATGCATTTGAGAACTATAAACTATAATGCACTAAAATAACAATAATTGGAACCTTAAACTAAATAAACATAAATATACACTAAACCTCACTTTCGTAGGGATCACGATTGCACTTAGCATGTGCAACAAGCCTTTAAACCCCCTGGTAGCCTGGGTGGACGAGTTATAGTCTCGTGAGGGTTTCTATTGAACACGCCCACAAAGTTCTTTGGGTTGCCTCCCAAGAAGCGCTAAGTTTTACGTCTTCAGCCAGATGGTACCTCTTCAAGGTGGTTTGTCACCTTGTCCACACACATTACCTGAATATTTAATTCGTTTTTCCCTTTGTGCGATTCGTACTCCATAGGTACCTGAAATATCATGAAAAACAATTAACATTGAATTAGATCCAGTTTCAGGCATAAAACTTTTTAAATAATAATTGAAATAAGGGAGTTCGAAATATGGAGTTGTCTCTGTTGATGGTTGTAGCAGATCTTGTATAACAACTTCACTTTCGACTCTCTCTTCCTCGTTAAAGTTTAACAATTCCGAGGACGTCTCTTGATGGATATTTTGATGCTCGAATCCTCGCTCATCATAAAAGTCGTCATCCGACTCCATGTACATCTCCCTCTCTGCTTCTTGTTTTAAAAAGAGATCGGTGATTTGCCCCCATGTGTTCACGAGATATTGGAGATGCTTCGTGTTTGCCTCCATAAATGTCATGCATTCCCTCATGGATGTCATAACATTCTCTTGATAGCACCGATTTTCATCATATAATCGCTGCTGAGATGGATAATAATCATTATAATAATACTCATCGGAATCCGGATGTCGG
>JAANYP010003223.1:0-332562 GCA_020465985.1 Centrapalus pauciflorus | reverse complement strand
AGAGGATCTAAGAGAAACATCTTCATTGGACGGAATGAAAAAGGAGAAGTCTTGTTTGAAAAGACAATATAACTTTTCTGCACTTTTCTGAAAAGCAGACGTGCAGAACTTTTGTCTTTTACTTTGTCTACTGTTGCATTGCCTTTAACTAATTTAGGAATGTCAACTTTGCGTCTTTCTTCCTTGTAAAGGCCTATTTTGATATAAGAAAAAGGTCTGTCACCCTTTTTCAAATAACCTTTTGTCTTCATGTTACAGAACAGCGTGGGCAGGCTGAGCAGTTCTGTTTTCCACTTTGTCTTCGACTTTGTAAACTGATCTTGTAGTCAAAAACAATACATGATGACTTGGAAACAAATTCCATAAAGTTTTAGCCTGTTTTTCAAAAGAACAGGTTCTGTTCACAAAGGAACAGAACCACTTTAAAAATGCCCAAGCTGGCTCAACAGTGATAGAGCAGCGTAGAACAGTTTATGTCCAGCCTGTTCAGCAGACAGAGCAGCTTGGACAAACTGTCTTAGTTGCAACACATGCAACATATAGAACAGCTTTAGACTGATATTGCAAATCATTTTCAGGTTCAATAAGGCGTATAACAGGCCTTAAATTCAACCTTCAAATGCATCAACAGGTTTGATTATAAAATCTCCCCCTCAGATGTAGAACAGGTTTGACTGAGGCCTTTTTTGTGCCTAACAAAAAATGTAAGTAGCAACTGTAAGCAATGCTTAGTGAGTAAATAGATTTTCAAATTAACATGCATTGTCAAGCGGATCATAAGTTCTAGCATGATATGTCTTGGCTGCCGCTACAGCCCTC
The DNA here is from genome assembly GCA_020465985.1 of Centrapalus pauciflorus. NCBI lineage: Eukaryota > Viridiplantae > Streptophyta > Magnoliopsida > Asterales > Asteraceae > Centrapalus > Centrapalus pauciflorus. The sequence continues at coordinate 331,743 of JAANYP010003223.1, read as the reverse complement.
ATGATTGAGACATAGAAGTCATAGAGTCGGATGATGTTCAAGCCACGCTCACGCTTAAATCGTGGGGATCAGCCACATACTGGGCTAGCTACCAGTAAATCAACATGGCGGAACATCGGAGGGTCATTACCAAGTTCAATAGAACTGGTGAAATAGCCAGGTCTAGAACAATAGACCGACAAGGCTAATCAAGCTGAATCAATATGTCAAAGTATATGCAATGATGAAGCATACGTAATCAAAGTCATGATAGCAATAATCTCAAAGCAATATCCGAAATGAACTGTAAATGCAATATCATGTGAAATGATGATCAAATAGCTATCATGATCCCCTGGGCAACACCGAACCATGGTGTGCACAAGTCACAATCCAGCTGATAATATGAATGTCAAATCAATCTAACATCAACAATATGTCTCAACCGGAAATTCTAGCATGTTAAATCTGAATATCTATAACTCACAGATCTGGGGTCTTTATCAAGCAGATGTATATATATCCACCACCTTAGTTATCTCAGGATATTATCTTTGTCAATCTGTTCTCTGTCAATTCAAATCTTTGACCCGCTTTTAAATCTTTAAATCAATGTTCAGAAATTAACTGAACTTGTCGAGAATTATCATATCAATCTCATGTCAATATCATCATCTTTTAGCTTTAAAATCGTTATTTTATATCTGATTCTGATAACTGATCATTCATCTATCTTTCTTTCATTCATATTCTTTGTTTCATTAAATTCTCAAAAGATCAGTATATATATATTAATATATATATATATATATATATATATATATATATATAATCATTTTGCTAATTTATTTTGTTAATTTATGCGTTGTCCATGTGCTTTATTAAATATATTCGAATTTAAGGAGGGGGTTCGAATTTATGTATTAAATTCGAACATATTGCTAAATTCGAATGCATGAATTTCGAACTTATGGTCAATTCGAACATGTTGATAAATTCGAAATGCTTAGATTCGAATATAGGGTTAAATTCGAACCCTCTTTCGAATTTAAGGTCAAATTCGATCCCTTGGTTCGATTTTAGCTATAATCAAGTTTGTTCTTGGCATCTCGAATTTGTTCATGTTTTACAGCTTTTAATCATGCATTTCCAAGTCTAAAATCATGAATATTCTATTAAGCCTAGAGAGAAGTAGAGAGAGAGTAGAGAGAGTGATTTGGTGTGTTAAATGGCATTTTAGCCAATAATTTGGTTTACATTCTTAATCAGTTACATTTGAAATTTAACCCACTTTTACTTTTGTATCTTACATCTCTTTTATTTAATTATCTTTAAAAATTTATTAAATCATAATTTAAATATTTATAAAATTTAATTAAATATTTCATAACTTAGTTATATTACAATTCAAATAATGTAATAAAATTACATTATTGGCTCAATAATCAGATAATTAAGTTGGGCCAAAAGTTAGGTTGTTACAAATGATGAGGGTCAAAGTTTTCTGAGGACCACCTTTCGATCAACATCTGAGCCTACATCAATTGAAGATAGATCTCAAGAAGAAAATGATTCTGAAATACCTACAAACGAAAATCAGACAACAAGTTCTAACTCTAAAGACAGTGTCAATGAGGAGGAAAATGTGGAGTCTGAAGTTGTTCCCCCGTTAGGAGAGATCGGATCAAATTTGGGAGATAATTTAGAGTTGACGAGATAGAAACATCTAGGATCAACAAGGATCATCCTATTGAGAGTATCATAGGAAATCCTAATGCTGGTGTGAGGACTAGGAGTAGTTTAAATAACAACACAGTGTTGTTGTCAATGATCAATGACTCCGAGGCCTTTCATACTTGCCTCTACTCATGTTTCATCTCGCAAGTAGAGCCGAAAAATGTGCAAATGGCACTGAAAGACAACTCTTGGGTTGAAGCGATGCAGGAAGAACTGTCACAGTTTAGGAAACTTGAAGTGTGGGAGTTAGTTCCGTTACCTCGAGGAGAAATTGCGATAGGAACCAAATGGGGTTTTAAGTGCAAGAGAGATGATCGGGGTATAGTCACCCGCAACAAAGCAAGGCTTGTGGTAAAGGGTTTCAACCTAGAGGAAGGAATCGATTACAATGAAGTGTTCGTGCCAGTGGCAAGACTTAAAGCAATTCGTTTGTTTCTAGCTTTTGCTCCCTTTAAAGGTTTTTAAAGTTTATCAGTTGGACGTAAAGAGCGCGTTTCTTTATGGGAAAGTGAAGGAACTGGTGTATATGGAACAGCCGCCTGGGTTTACAGATCCGAAATATCCAGACAGAGTGTACCGATTAGATAAGGCTTTGTATGGATTGAATCAAGCACCGAGGACGTGGTACGAGACTCTATGTAATCATCTTTTAGACAACGGGTTTGAAATAGGGAGAATAGATAGTACGCTGTTCGTGAAAAGAAAAGGTGAAAATTTCATCTTGGTACAAGTGCACGTCGATGATATCATTTTTGGATCATCAGACGAGCAGATGTGTACAGACTTTGAAAAGGTGATGAAGTGTAAGTTTGAGATGAGTGCGATGGGTGAGTTAAACTTCTTTCTGGGTTTGCAAGTCGAACAGAGGAAGGAGGGCATATTTATTCATCAGACGAAGTATGTCTACCACATTCTAGAGTGTTTCGGGATGGAAGGAACCAAGCTGACAGCTCACTTCAGCACGCCGATTCAAGTGATTCATAATCTCGGACCGGGTACCAAAAGTGATACTGATGTGGACCCAACGTTATATCGTGCCATGATTGGGTCACTCATGTATTTAACTGCTTCTAGACCTGATATAATGTTTGCTGTGTGTATTTGTGCTAGGTTTCAAGCTAATCCAAAGGAGATGCACATGAAAGCTGTGAAGCGGATTCTTAGATACCTCAAGTCGAAACCGAAGTTGGGACTTTGGTATCACGCGGAGGGTGATCTGGAATTGGAGCCGTTCACGGATTCAGACTATGGAGGATGCAGCTTGAATCACAAGTCAACAAATGGAGGTTGTCAGTTCCTTGGAGGGAGGCTCGTTTCCTGGCAATGCAAGAAACAGACTTCGGTAGCCGTGTCAACGTGCGAGGCCGAATATGTTGCTGCGGGTAGTTGCTGTTCACAGGTTTTGTGGATACAACAACAATTGCGGGATTACGGTTTGGCTTATACTCATACTCCTATTAGGATAGATAACCAGTCAACTATTGCAATAACCAATAATTCAGTTAAACACAGTCAAAGATGCAATCGGCGATGATTGCGTTGATTTACAATAAAAAGTTCAGTTATTCAGAGATGTTCTTTGCGGAGTTTGTTCATCAAATAACAGCTCCAGCAAGAGAAAGGTTTTTGATGTATCCGAGGTTTGTTATGATGCAGATACGCAATTTTTTGCCGAACTTGACGCAGCTGAACGATATTCAAAGTGTCGCTGTGATCGACAATCGAATTTTTGCTGATTGTCAATCGCACAATGCTCGTAGGGGTGAGGTGGTTAGACCACTGGATGCACCACTTTTTGGTGTTGTGGTAAATCCAGATTTTGAAGCCCCCGAAGGTGCGAATTGGGCTGGGGAAGTACAAGTTCAGCCACAGCAGCCGTAATAACAACAGCAAAGGCCTCCACAACAACCAAGAAGGAGGCAGAGAGTTCAAGTAAGACAGACTCAGCCTTCAAGGCCTTCAACAAGCAGGGTGCAGGAGTCAGTGGAAGCAAGTTCTTCAACGGATGTTGCGGGTCCTTCAGTAGTAGCCCCCAAAATAGATCCACGAGTAGAGACTCTAGAAGAAATTTGGGCTGAAGGCTCTCACGCACAGGAAGAAATTACTACTGAGCTTATTGGTGACATTCTGGAGCCTCCAGCAAGTTTTGATGATCTGATGCGTGACATAGATGAATATGAGCCAGAGGTAGAGGGTCAAGCAGTGACCACCTCTGAGTCGTCATCAGAGGAAGTTGAGTAGATAGAGGTTGAGGCACCCGCCGCAGAGACGGAAGATCCGGCTGTCAGAATAGGCACACATATGGATCCAGAATTGTGGATGTGATCGAGAGACAGAGAAAAGAGCACCTAGAGAATCGGATGATGACGATTCCGATTTTGAGATTGAAGATATCGCTCCGTTGGTGCCTAGGCAAAGGGCCAAAAGGCATAGATTTATGCAGGGAGCTTCGTCTGCTTCCGTTTCAGAGCCTGAAATTCCATCCGCTCAACCATCCGCTCAGCCATCCGTTCAACCATCTATTCCACCACCACCAATCACTCTGTCACCTATCACATCAATTCCATCCACTTCATCCACCTTCACAGACAACCAACGGTTTTCAGAGCTCCGAAGTAAAGTTGATTTCCAGCAAGTCTAAATCTTCCAACTTACTAAAGTTGTCGGCGAGCTTCAAGCGCATAACGCAACAATTGATAAAGAAAATCTTGAATTGAAGACATTCGTTGCCGATCAGGATGCAGAGCTCAGAACTATGAGGACCCTCATCGAGCAATTAATGAAAAATCTAAAGGCTCAGGGGAGACCAGTTGCAGAGATACTGAAGAGTTGAGAAGAGAAGACGAAGACGGCAATGATCCCAATGCACAAAAAGATAGTGAGCCAGTAGATTTTTCTTCTGCTCAGCATGCTAAAGTTCAGGGGGAGCCGAGTCAGTCGGGAGCTGAAGGAGGTGAGGCTAGTTCCCCAAAGGCCATAGATAGTGAGATGATAGACGCTTTAATGGACATTGAGGAAGAAGAAATAGAGTTTGATTTTGAGAATGAGATTGAAGAGTTGGAGGAAGGGGAGTTTGTGCCAGAGGACGTTCCTGAATGGAAATCTGATGATGAGGTATTGGGTGATGAGGAAGATGAAGCTGATGAAATCGTTATTCAGCAACATGCCATCACTGATACGTATGTAACGGTGGAACAGAACGTGATTGACATAGAAGCTGTTAAAGTCGCTTTAAATGATGAATCACAAGTGGAAGAGCCTGTCAGGGAGCTGACTGTTGAAGAACAGAAAAAGTAATGGTTCAGGGCAGAAAAGAAGGCTATGGAGTTGAAGGAAAAGATGATTGTGCCAAGTGCTGGAAAGCTGTCCGGGAGTATACTTAGCTGGTTCTTTGATCGAGAACTGCAACTGTTTATCATTAAGAGAAAGGATGGCCTTCAATATCTAAGGAGAAGATTGAAAGAATTCAATTCACTGCCAAAAGTTGAGATAAAGGCGTTAGCGTGGAAAGAGCTAGTTAATATCGGAGACGATCCCTATGCTGAAATAATTGCCAAAATTATCAGAAGGGAGGGAGGTCTAGGAAGTTTGAAAGGCTAAACCCACGTATAGGCAAAAGAGTTATGGACCATAAAAGAATTGATCCTCTAACTGGTAGGCCATGGATGAAAATACATTACCAGCCAGTTAGATGCTTAAAGAAAGTCCCTCTGAAGCCTATGCCACAAAATGTGTTAGGAAACCTCAACTGGTGGTATGTTGAAAGTGAGACAGGTGAAGCAGTAATGGAAGACCTCGAAGAAAAGGTGATTCTAAGAGTCTATGATCCGTTGCACCTGGTCAACCTGTCCAAAGATGATCTTCACGTTCTTCATGTTCATAAAATCTCGTGTGATGCGCATATGGAGTCTGAAGCTAAAAAGTATCAGAATGTAGTCAAGGTTTGTGTAGAACAGGGTCTTTATGCAGGAAGCATCTTGAATAGACCTTAGTACTTAGTCAAAATGTAAATAGTTAGAAGCTATCGTCAAGGGGGAGTCTATTAGTACATCCTGTGTGACGATAACAGTCTAAGTATAGATAGCATTTTGTAAAAGTCTATCTACTAAACATTGAACATTAACAAGTGTTTGATATATGTTTTAATTGTGTGTGTTTGATATTGATTGTTTGTATGTTTGAACTTGGTGTAATGTATCACAAGAAGTTCAAACATAAAGTTCAAAGATAAATTAAACATAAGACAAAACATAAGTTCAAACATAAGTTTGATATGTGAGGTTCGAATTTTAGGTAAATTCGAAATTGTCATTGAGGACAAATTCGAATAGTCCTTGGGCCAGATTCGAATTTTTCCTAGACAAACTCGAATCTGTCAGTATAATTAAGGGTTAATTCGATTAATTATTAGACTTTTGCAGACGTTTAGCAGAGCGATTAGCAAAGGCGATCTCGAACTTGCAAGTTTACAGAGAGTTGTTTCGGAGAGAATCATTGTGTAAGGGCGTTCTTACCGTCAAGCCGCTAACGAGGATTCCGCACTCATTGGAAGGTGTTGCGTCGAGATAGATCCGTAGAGTCAAAACCTTACATCTGTACTTACGTACAACAAAGTGACTTGTTTTGACTCTATCCTTTCTATCAAAATTTTCTTTTCTTTTCTATTCTTTAAGATGTATTTGATGTGGCTATACATCTCCCAGAAAATTTGCATACCTCATTTAGAATCATTGTCTGTATGTCTCTAACATAGAAATTAAGACCATTTGGTCATACATCTAAGTTAGATACACATAAGACTTTTTCTTGAATATTTTATTAGCTTTTGAGATATCCTTTGTGTATTATGCCTACCAACACACCAAACAAGAAAATGTATATCACTTAGAGTTTAAGGTGCATTATGTGTGAAAGCTTAACACCTATAGATTGTATCGACTGTGCTAATTTTCGTCACTTTGAACCTATGTATCTAAGACTTAACTCTATTTTCTAATATTCTCTTTTTTTTAGCTTTTTATGGTTTTCTCTCTTTTTTTTGTTTTTCATAAATAAGAATAAGCTAATAAAGTAACCTACAAACTTACTATAAAACGAAATAAATTCGACTTAACTACTAACTTACTATAAAAAGAAAGAAAATACTCGAAGGTCAAGTTACTCTGGATTACGCATACCATTCATTTGAACTAACAACTCAAAGCATGACTTATCAAAAGCTTTAGTGAATAAATCAGCATTATTATCTTCCGTTGCCACTTTTACCATTTTATTAAGTTCTTTTCAGCACAATCACATATAAAATGATGTATTATGTCTATGTGATTTGTTTTACTGTGTTTAACTGGATTATTAGTTATAGCAATAGTAGATTGGTTATCTAACCTAATGGTAGTATGAGTGGAAGTCAAACCGTAGTCCCGCACTTGTTGTTGTATCCACAAAACCTGTGAACAGCAACTACCAGCACTCATATCAAACTTTGACTTCATCACCTTCTCGAAATCTTTGCACATCTGCTCGTCTGATGACCCGAAGATAATGTCATACACGTACACTTTTACCAAGATAAAATGTTCACCATTCCTCTTCACAAACAATGTACTGTCAATTCTCCCACTTTCAAACCCGTTGTCCAAAAGATGAGTTGATAGTGTCTCATACCATGCCCTGGGTGCCTAATGCAATCCATACATAGCCTTATCAAGATGATACACTCTGTCTGGATACGTTGGATCTGTAAACCCGGGCGGTTGTTCAACGTACACCATCTCCATCATCTTCCCATACAGAAAGGCACTCTTTACATCAATTTGATAGACTTTAAATACTTTGAAGGATGCAAAGTCTAGAAACAAACGGATTGCCTCAAGCCTTGCCACTGGCGCAAACACCTCGTTAATCGATTCCCTCTTCTTGGTTGAAACCCTTTACGACAAGTCTTGCCTTGTTGCGAGTGACAATACCCCGATCATCTCTCTTGCATTTAAAAACCCATTTGGTTCCTATAGCAACTTCTCCTTGAGGTAACAGCACTAACTCCCACACTTCAAGCTTCTTGAATTGTGAATGTTCTTCTTGCATCGCTTCAACCCAAGAATTGTCTTTCAGTGCCATTTGCACATTCTTCGGCTCTACTTATGATATAAAACACGAATAAAGGCAAGTGTCAAAAGTCTCGGAGTCATTAATCATCGACAATAGTACTGTGTTGTTATTCAAACTACTCCTAGTTCTCACACAAGCATTCGGATTTCCTATGATGCTCTCAACCGGATGATCCTTATTTATTCTAGATGTTTCAATATCATCGACCCTAAGATTATCTCCTAAGTTTGATCCTATTTCACCAAACGGGGGAACAACTTCAGACGCTACATTCTCTTCCTCATGATCACTATCCTCGGAGTTAGAATTTGTAGTCTGATTCTCGTTTGTAGGTAACTCAGAATCATTCTCTGCTGGAGACCCATCTTCTATCGTTGTAGGCTCAGAAGTTGATGGAATGCTCGTCTTTGGAAAACCGTGACCGTCGTGCTCAATTGTACCTGCATTTCCATCCAAAGGAATGTTGAATGATTCAAACAATTTGTCATAATCATGTATCCATTCTGGACCAGTTTGGGGTTCATGTGTATAACTTGTTACATCATTGTTATACACAATTTCTACCGTACCGTTTGTTTTGTTAAAAACTCTTTTGTTTGGTGAGTTGGGCACATAACCTAGGAAATAACCTTCGTAAGCCTTTTCACTAAACTTAAGTTGATGTTTTGTTTTCATTAATGTACACGGTACCCGAAATGGTTCGAAGTCAGTTAAATTTGGTGGTCTTTTATCCAGAACTTCATAACAGGTTTTAATCAATGATTTGACAGTAAGGACCCGATTTAAAACATGACAATCGGTATTCACTGCCACCCCCTAAAACATGGTAGGAAGCTTTGAATCTGAGAGCATGGTCCTTGCTGCCTCAATCAAATTCCTGTTTTTCCGTTCTGTCACCCCATTTTGTTGTGCCTCATATGGTGCACTAAATTGATGCACTATGCCTTTAGATAGCCAATATGCACCAATTACTGTGTTTTTAAACTCTGTTCCATTATCACTCCTGATACGTTTTACCCTCGTCTCATAGGAGTTTTCGACTTGGTCTAAGAACCCAATTAACTTTGCAGCTGTTTCGTCCTTCGTACCTAAAAAGAAAACCCATGAAAATTATGAGTAATCATCAGCGATAACTAAACAGTACCAACTACCACCTATACTCCTTTTGTTGATAGGTCCAAATAGAGTTCCATATGCAACAAATCCAAAGTGGAAGCACTTGAGTTCTGAGTCTTAGACTTGTGTAACTTCTCGTGTTGTTTGCCATTCTTGCACGGTACACACTTGTCTTCAAACTGAAAACTCTTCATCGGAACACCATGCACCAGTCCATGTTTAGTGATGTAGTTCATTTTTCTCAGGTGCAAGTGTGCCATGTGTCTGTGCCATAAGACTGATTTGGTCTCTGAAGCTTTAGATAACAGACAGATTATTCCCATCAATGAATCAGAGATGTTCATGTCCAGCATGTACAAATCATTCTTCCTTGGGGAACTCATCATAATCCACTCTTTAGGAATTTTGAATCCCGGCTTCAGCACTAACGCTTCAGTATTAGTAAACAAAACTAAATTCTTCTTATCACAGATCTGAGAGACACTAATGAGATTGTGAGCAAGTCTATCAACGTGATATACTTGATCAAGTGTGATAGTCCCATTAGTAATCACTCCTGTTCCAGTGATATTTCCTCCTTTGTTCTCAGCCAATGATACGAATCCCTTGTTCCCTCCATTGAAGTCTGTAAGTAGACTTCTTTCCCCAGTCATGTGCCTTAAGCAACCACTGTCGACGAACCACTTGTTGTTTAGACATGTAGTTAGCTCCTGCACATGAAAGAAAACAAGTTAGTTATCACGGGAAACCCAAGCCATGACTGACTTGGTAATACCATTCTCATCCACATACTTGAACTCCTTCAAAAACCCATCTCTCCTTTCAAGTGACTGGGGTGTTTGATTGAGAACCTGTTGTGGTGCAGAGTGATTTAAATTCACTCTTGGCCTTTAGGTAGGCATTTGCTGTTGAGCACTTCAACTATTTCTATTATATGGCATTTCAGATTGGTATCCCTGGGCTCTACCTGGTGTCTGATGTCTTATAGGAGTGTGAGACCTAACCGGAGTGTAAGCTCTTCTAGGTGTTGTACTCCTATAAACTTGTTGAGGTCCTGACCTAGATTGATTAGGGACTCTATTCGGTGAATTAGTCCTAACCACTTCGTTTGGTCTAACTGACACAGGTATTTGTCTAACAGCAGTCTTTGTTGTGGCATGCACAATCTACTCAGTGTTTTCAGAACCACTTGTGCTTGCTACACTTGGTGAGGGTTTATGTTGTTCATGCTTTCCAACATTAGTTGTAGATTCTACCTTCTTATATGGACAGCTACACGCAACATGTCCCTTTTCATGACATCTAAACATTACATTTTATCATTGACTTCTTATGTATGCCCTTTGACTTTGGTGTCTCACTAGAGTCAGTTTCTTTCTTTTCAACTACTATGACTACTTCCTCTTTCTGATTATGAACTTCTGATTTAGCTTCTCTAAGAATTTTGTCACTAGAAGACTGCACAAATTTGACTTTCTTAATCGTAGCATTATTATGAGTCACCTTAGTTGCTTTATCCTTATCAGATTCAGATACCATTTCAGCTGCTACCTCTGACTCAACTGGTTTATCAGTTTTATCCAAAGGCTGAGGCACATGGTTATCGTTAAAAGGTGGAGGACTCTCTTTATAACCTAAACCTACTGGTTTCTTAGACTGACGCTGCGCATTTAAGATTTTCCCTAGATTCAATGAAGAGTTCCTAAACTTTTCTAACCTGCTATTTACCTCTGCAACCTTAACTTTTGCTTCAGCTAGCTCTACCTCTTTAATAGTTAGTTCTTTGGTTAAAGCCTCAACATGCTCATACATCAGTTCTATCTTGACACACTGCTCACTTAGTTTGTCTTTTAGAACTATTACATCTTGAGCATCTGCTTTCAGCTTATTCCTAAGATCTTCTTTTATATCTAAGAGGCTAGCATTATCTGATTTTAAGGTTTCAATTTGAGTAGTTAAATTACTATGTGTTTCTAGCACTAAATTCAATCTATCATTAGAATTAGCACATAAAATACATAAATCATGGAATGTAGAAAAGTTCAAAATTACCTTTGTATGATCAGATTCCACGTTAGCCATCTGCACGGCAAACTCTAGAACGGTCTGATTGTCTGACTTCTCCCCCAACACAGGACTTGTATCATTCTGTTCTCTGTCCTCTGTTACTTCCTCTGCTCCGACATCCCCAGTCTCTGTTACTTCAGCCATGAAGGCTCTAGCATTAGTCTCTGGATTTGAACTCCAATCATATGTCCCATCAAGCTGTCTGTCAGATGTTACGTTTGTTAACAGACCAACGATGTTTGCATGATTACCGAACTAGCAGATTAATATCTTCCCTGAGATTGATTCTGATAGTTCTCAACCTTGGGTCTTTGACACTCTCAAGCAAAGTGTCCTAATCCCTGGCAGTTATAACATTTAACCTTGGATTTGTCGAACCCAATCTTAGTGTTGCTAACGTTCAGATTTCTGCCTGTTCGTTTTATGAATCTCTTGACCCTCTGAGTCACCATGGCCAGTTTCCATTGAAGATCCATTTCCTCCAAATCATCAGGGTCGACCTGATCGTAGTCCTCTTCCCATAACGCGAGATCGTTGATTTTTCCATGTACACAATTTCCATATGCTGCAACAAACGAAGCCAAAAGATGCAGATGACTTTCGGCTAATTGTGCACTCATAGGCATCTTTGTGTACTGTTGAGAAGTAGATGCTGATTGAGTCGATTTATCTTCCGGTTTAGAATACACTATGAAAGCCCGGCTACCGGAGTCTTCTGTGTCCACTGGAGTAGATGCTTCGCCCGTGTAGAATGTTGTAGCTGTTTTCAATTCACTCGCGTGCGAAGGTTTGGATTTTCCAAAATACATGTCTGGATCTTAGACTTGGTCATATTCTCGTGCCTTCTTGAGTAACTGAAAGTTGTAAGCCCTCTGCATACCAATGACTCCTTCAAGAGTAAGAGTTTCGAATTTTTCTTCATTATACTTTATGAGCGCTACTTACTTCTCCCATTTCGCTGGTAAAGCATCAAGAAGTTTCTCAATCTTCCCAAGTTCACGATACTCGACATCGTGATTATCCAACTCTGTCAATAAGTGGTAGAACCTTGTGATAGTCTCATCCATTATTTCGTTTTTCAATGCCTTGAAAATTGCGAACTGCTGCTTAAGCATCTCGGTTCTTCCGTTTTGAACCCTCGGATTTCCCTCACACCGTTTCTCGAGTGCATCCCACAACTCTTTAGTTGTACGATGATTCCTAAATGTATGTAGAATCTCCTGAGGTAGTGCCATGCGAATGAAAGAAAATGCTCTGTTCTCAGCCGCATATAGTTTCTTGTTGTCATCATCTTCTGATATGTCAGGACTCTCTGAAGACCCTCAAAATCCTGAGTAGGCGGAATGTATCCCTCGTCGATACAGATCCACATCCGCATGTCAATGAAAGGAGCAAAGTCGGCAAACCTATCCTTCCACCAGTAGTAGTCTTCCAACCTCCTCAACTTTGGTGGAGAATTCCCCTTACCAACCTCGTGGTCCATTTCGATAAACTTTTGCAAACTGGTCATTCTTTCTAAACTTTTTGAATTAAAACTTAATTAATTTAATTTGAAATTAATTTAAATTAACCCTTTCGAACTTAAGTAAGTTCGAATTTGATTAATATTAAATTCGTTTGAAATTAAATTCGAATTTTAATAAGTTCGAATTCAACAAATTCGAAATTCTGACAAGTTCGAGGTTCCTGACGAGTTCGAAATCTGACAAATTCGAATGCTAGCAAATTCGAATCTCAGCCAATTTCGAATGAAAACCTAAAATAAATTCGATAGCAGCGTATTTTCTAATAAATTCGAACAACCCCTAATACCCCTATGTTCGAGCGCCGCAAGTTCGAAAAACAGCAAAAATTCGATTTTTCTAAGTTTTCAGTTTAAACCAATATTTTTATGTCTAAAAATACTGATTTCGACCAAAAAGGTGAACTAATGCAAACTTTTCTCCATTATCTTGCTTGTATAACTCGAAAAATCTAACCAAAAAGTGATTTTTCCGTCCAAAAATGTCAAGAAACCACGGATGTTGCTTATGAACACGAAGAACACCAAGAATAACCTGTCTCTGATACCACTTGTAAGGTCGCCTAACTACGGATCTTATCTTTACGCGACGCCGTCCAACGAGTGCGGAATCTTCGTTAGCGGTTTCACGGATAGACCAAGCACACGAAAACCGGAGACACACACGATCATAGACGAACAATAGAACGCCCCGACACGTGATTCTCTCCAAAAACAAACACTCAATCTCCTTGCAAGTTCGAGATCGCCTCTACACTAATCTCTTATCGAATTCTGCAAAAGTTATTAATTAAAATGAATTAACCCTTAATTATAACCCCTGATTCGAACTTGCCCAGGACAAGTTCGACCAAGCCCAAGGCCCTTTGAACTTGTCCTCCATAAATTCAAACTGGTTACTTTGAACATAAGTTTGAACTTATGTTTGAACTTATCTTTGAACTTATGTTTGAACTTATCTTTTGAACTTATGTTTGAACTTATTGTAACACATCAATTACACCAAGTTCAAACATACATACAATCAATATCAAACATACATTATCAAACATATAACAAAGATATATCAAACACGTATAAAAATACGAACAAATTGACTATTACAAAATATCGTCTATACTTAGACCGCTATCGTCACACAGGATGCACTAACAGATTTATACATAATGGACATGAACATATCAGAGTCGTCGATGGGAACAATTTGTCTTCTATCCAAAGCTTCAGAGTCCGAATCCATCTTATGGTGACACTTGCACTTAAGGAATATGAATTACATCACTAAACATGGTCTGGTGCAAGGTGTTCCACTGAAGATTTTTCAGTTTGATGACAAGTGTGTACCATGCAAGAAAGGCAACAACATAAGAAGTCACACAAGTCAAAGACTCAAAACTCGATAGCTTCCACCTTCGATTTGCTGCATATGGATCTCTTCGGTCCTATCAACGAAAGGAGTATAGGTGGTAGTTGGTATTGTTTAGTTATCACTGAAGATTACTCAGGTTTTTCTTGGGTTTTCTTTTTAGGTACAAAGGACGAAACAGCTGGAAAGTTGATTGGGTTCTTAGATAAAGTCGAAAACTCATAAGGGACGAGGGTAAAACATATCAGGAGTGATAACGGAACCAAATTTAAAAACACAGTAATTGGTGTATATTGCCTATCCAAAGGCATAGTGCATCAATTTAGTGCACCTTATGAGCCACAACAAAATGGGGTGGCAGAACGTAAGAACAGGACTTTGATTGAGGCAGCAAGGACAATGCTCTCGGATTCAAAGCTTCCTACCATGTTTTGGGGGGAGGCAGTGAATACCGCGTGTCATGTTTTAAACCGGGTCCTTACTGTCAAATCACTGAACAAACCTGTTATGAAGTTCTGAATAAAAGACCACCTAATTTAACTGGCTTTGAACCGTTTGGGGTACTATGTACTTTATTGAAAACAAAACATCAACCTAAGTTTGGTGAAAAGGCTGAGGAAGGATACTTCCTAGGTTATGTCCCTAACTCACCAAACAAGAGGGTTTTTAACAAAACAAATAGTACGGTAGAGATTGTGTTTAACATTGACGTAACAAGTTATTCACATGAACCCCAAACTGGTCCGGAATGGTTATTTGATTATGACTTTGTTTGAATCATTTAACATACCGTTTACTGGAAATGCAGGTACAGTGGAAAATTACTTCTCGTCATTAAACCTTAATGATGACTACCAAGGTTTTCCAAAGTCAAACATTCCATCAACTTCTGAGCTTACAACGACAGAAGATGGGTCTCCAACAGAGAATGAACTTGAATTACCTACGAACGAGAATCAATCGAATAATCTAACTCCGAGGATAGTGATCATGAGGAAGAGGAAGTATCGTCTGAAGTCGTACCCCCGTTAGGTGAAATACGATCAAACTTAGGAGAGCCTCTTCAAGTCGATGAGATTGAGACATCAAGGATAAACAAGGATCATCCAACTGACAGCATCATAGGGAATCCGAATACTTGTGTGAGAACTATGAGTAGTGTGAATAATAACACGGTGCTGTTATTGATGATCAACGACTCCGAGGCATATCACACATGTCTATACTCGTCACAAGTAGAGCCAAAGAATGTGCAAATGGAACTGAAAGATAACTCTTGGGATGAAGCCATGCAAGAAGAACTGTCACAATTCAGAAAACTTGAAGTGTGGGAGTTAGTGTCGTTACCTCGAGGAGAAGTTACAATAGGGACCAAATGGGTCTTTAAGTGCAAAAGGGATGATCGAGGTATAGTTACTCGTAACAAGGCAAGACTCGTGGTTAAAGGATTCAACCAGGAAGAGGGAATTGATTACAACGAAGTGTTTGCTCCAGTGGCAAGGCTCGAGACAATTCGTCTGTTTCAGGCCTTCGCGTCCTTCAAAGGGTTTAAGGTATATCAACTTGATGTAAAGAGTGCATTCCTGTACAGCAAGGTGAAGGAATTAGTGTACGTCGAACAGCCACTTGGGTTTACTGATCCAAAGTATCCTGACAGAGTATATCGACTAGATAAGGCTCTGTATGGATTGCATCAGGCACCAAGGGTGTGGTATGAGATGTTGTCAACTCATCTTTTGGACAACGGGTTTGAAAGAGGGAGAATTGATAGTACTTTGTTCGTCAAAAGAGAAGGAGAAGACTCTATCTTGGTACAAGTGTACGCGGATGACATCATTTTTTGGTCGTCAAACGAACAGATGTGCAAAGACTTTGAAAAGATCATGAAGTCAAAGTTTGAGATGAGTGCAATGGGAGAGCTAAACATATTTCTGCGTTTGCAAGTTGAACAAAGGAAAGAAGGCACGTTTATCCATCAGACGAAGTATGTCTACAACATTTTGGAGCGCTTCGGGATGGAAGGAACAAAGCTGAGCGCACACTTTAGTACTCCGATTCAAAAGAATCACAATCTCGGAGCGGGTACAGAAAGTGATACTAATGTGGATCCGACTCTATATCGGGCCATGATCGGGTCACTCATGTATTTAACTGCTTCTAGACTGACATTATGTTTGTTGTACGTATTTGTGCTAGGTTTCAAGCAAATCCAAAACAAATGCATATGAAAGCCTTGAAGCGAATTCTGAGATACCTGAAGTCGATACCAAACCTGGGACTTTGGTATCATGCTGATGGAGATCTAGAATTGGAGGCATACACGGACTCTGCCTATGGTGGATGTAGCTTGAACCAGAAATCAAAAACTGGAGGTTGTCAGTTCCTTGGAGGGAGGCTCGTATCCTGGAAATGCAAGAAACAAACTTTGATAGTCGTATCAACGTGCGAGTCCGAGTATGTAGCTGCTGGTAGTTGTTGTTCACAAGTTTTGTGGATACAACAACAATTGCGGGATTACGGTTTGACTTACACTCATACTCCAATTAGGATAGATAATCAGTTAACAATTGCTATAAGACATCATTTCATGCGTGATTGTGCTGAAAAGAATTTGATAAAACTGGTAAAATTCGCAACGGAAGCCAATAATGCAGACTTATTCACTAAAGAATTTGATAAGTCACGCTTTGAGTTGTTAGTTCAACTAAATGGTATGCGTAATCCAGAATAACTTGACCTTAGTAGTTTTTCATTTCTTTTAAAGTAAGCTAGTAGTTTAGTAACTTTCTTTCCTTTTATAGTAAGTTAGTAGGTTAGTTTATCAGCTCATATATTTTAAAAGTGAAAAACAAAAGAAAAAAAAAGAGAAAATCATAAAAAAAATTTTAAAAAAAAAGAGAATATCGAAAATGAGTTAAGTCTTAGAATCATAGGTTCAAAGAAATGAAAATCAACACCGTCTAAACAACCTCTAAGTGTTGAGCTTTCACACATAATACACCATAAATTCAAAGTGATATACACTTTCTTGTCTGATGTGTTGGTAGGCATAATACACAAAGGAAATCCTAACAGCTAATAAAACAATCAAGAAAATATCATATGTGTAACTAACTTAGATGTATGTCCAAAAGGTCTTAATTTCTATGTTAGAGACATACAGACAATGATTGTAAATGAGGTATGCAAATTTATCTGGGGGATGTATAGCAACATCAAAATACATCTTAAATAAAGAAAATAAAAAGATTTTAAAAGAAAAGGAAGTCAAAACAAGTCGCTTTGTTGTACGTAAGTACAGACCTGTCACCTCTGTTTTGACTTAAGCTAGTAAGATAAGTTGCTTTGTTGTACGTAAGTACAGACCTGTCACCGCTGTCTTGCTAACTTAAAGGGAACTCTAAGACAAACTAAGACACTCTGTTGTATGTAAATACAGAACTGTGTCCGACGTTTGTCTTTTAAAGAAAATTTGCGATACCGAAAAGTTACAATCATTGTGTGTCTGCCTTGATCATAGAAGTATATCTAAGTCTGAGACATGTAAGGTAGTTTCTTGATTAATAAAAAGGCCAAAGGAATTTTCAAAGTGTTGAATGTTTAAAAGGAAAATCATACCGAAAATCGACTTGGAATGTATATCACGACAAACAATCAAAGGAATAAAAATTCCTAAGTGTGAAAGTGAAATACTGAAAATGCGTTTGACACAGCTATCTGATTGAACCTTCTTTGACTTTCTCGCAAAAATACTTTGTTAGTATAAGTTGTAATTTTTAAATTACTTTTGAGTAATTTTAATTTTGGTTTACTTTATTTTATTATTTTATTTTATTTTATTTTATTTTAAGTAGGAAAAAGGTCAAAGTTACAAGGATGCATTTTTAAGTTGAAGAAACAAATATTGCGTGAAAAATCAGTTGCTTAATGTGAATGATGTTGCAAAGTTGGAAAAATCTCGTTATATGAAAAAGTTGGATTTTATTCAAGAATTTTCAAAATTTTCAGTTAAGTTCGAAATCCAGACAAATTCGAAGTTACCTTCGAACTTGCTGGAAGTTCGAACTTAAGCTAAGTTCGAAGGTGGTTGATATAAATAGGTAACAGTACTTCATTTATTTCATCTACTCTCGAATTTGTTTGTCTCGAACTTGTCTAGGCGATCTCGAACTTATCGATTCGAACTTGTCGATCTCGAATTTCTCACTATTTCTCGAAGTTTTCTACTGGTTCTTGAACATACACACATACTTGAGTATAGTGAACATTACAATACTAAGTAAGTGTTAGTTTAGGAAATTTATGTGGCAAAAATTGAACATTTTTTAGTTTTATGACATTTAAAACAAGGTGACTTTAAATCACAAAGTTTTAAAAACAAAAACTTAAAATTAATGATACATAACTTAGATTAGAACCTAATCGGACTAGATTCCCTGTTAATTAAGTCAAATGGGGTTAAAATCATGGTTTTCAAGTTGAAAGTGACCGACTTCGAAATTGTTCTTCAGGTTCGAACGTGTCAGAAAGTTCGAACTTGTTGAAATATCTATAAGTTCGAAGTCAGTCATGTTCGAATGGGTGTTTCGAACTTAATTAAGTTCGAATTGTTTTTAAATTCTCGAATTTGTCTAAGTTCGGATGTGTTACACTTTGTACTTAATCAAGTTCGAGGTTATGCAAGTTCGAATATAACAAATTTAATTTTAAATAAATTTCTAACTATTTCAATCATCATTTGTGTGCAGATATGGGAGATCGCGCATTTTACAACAAGCATAATATGGTTATGGCTGTCGATTTCCAATTGCCGGAGGCTCAGCCATACCGACAGATGATAGAATTTTTGACACATTCTAGTGTGTGATATGCGCTTACGCACAACTTACCTATCGTTCTCACCTACATGAGGCAGTTCTGGGAACATCTACATGTAGACTGCACCGTCGCACCTACAGTTTTGCGTACAAGAGTAGGAGGTCGACCGATAGTCTTTTTAGCTGAGCTTTTTAGACAAATTTTGCAATTGGGCACAGAGGACCAGGAAGCCGGTCCAATCGACTTTCCGAAGCATATAAGCAAGTGGTCTTTCTACGAATGGGCTATGCTCAGGACATTACAAAGCATCCTATGTGAAGAGCGGGTTAATAGGCCAATGGAGGTATTTAGTCCACGTCATCATGGTGTGCTTCGCACCAAAGAAAGCAGGGTTTGACACGATGGTGTCAAAGCTGCAGCTGCGTTGATTGCCTTGGTCTACAATAAACCGTTCAGCTTCTCGGAGATGTTTTTTGGGGAGTTTGTTCATCAAATTACTGCCCCAGCCAGAGAAAGATTCTTAATGTATCCATGCTTCATTATGATGATTATTTGTCACTTCTTGCCGGATCTTCCACCGCTACCTGAGCAATCTGGAGTTGGAATCATTGATAAGCGAATTTTTGCCCACTGCCAGACCCACAATGCACGAAGGGCTGAGCAAGTCAGGCCACAGGTGGCTCCTTTGTTTGGTGCAGTTATAGATCCAGACTTTGTTGCTCCTGAAGGAGATAATTGGATTGGTGAAGCACCCCCTCAATAACAGCACCAGCATCAACCTCAACAGCCAAGAGCACAAGCACCCGCAAGACGCCCTTCGGTTGCTCGAACGATTCCCCGCTCCCAATCTGCTACAGCAACTAGTGGGCCATCCACTTTGGCACCACAGTTAGACCAACGGGAACAGACATTGGAAGAAATATAGGAAGAAGGAGCAGCTGCTCAAGAAAGTGTTGTTGAACAGCTTGTTCAAGATATTTGGAACCCCCAACTGCTTTGGAGGACATATTCAAAAAAATTGATGAGTATCAACCTCCTGTTGCCGAGACTGAAGGCACAGAATGTGATGAGGAAGGAGCAGAGGCTAGGGAAGAGGCTGAGGGTCAAGTCGAGACCGCCTCTGAATCTGAATCTGAATCAAGTTCAGAAGAGACAGAAGCTAAAGAGCCAGCTGTTACAATCGGAAGATATGGTGCAAGAGTTGTTGTTTGAAGAACAAAGATGACTCGCCCTGCTCTCCGAGATGAGGAAGAAGGAGATGCAGATTTTGAAATAGAAGAAGAAGCACCAATTGCCACTCGACAAAGGGAAAAAAGACATCGCTTTATGCATGGAGCTCAGTCTACTTCTGCTACTATTCCATCTACTTCAACCGCCGCTCCATCCATATCTGCCTCCATTCCATCCACCTTCACTTCATTTATTGAAAATTAGTGTTTCACCGAGCTGAAGAGCAAAGTAGATTTCCAACCAGTCCAAATATTCTAGCTTTCTCAAGTTGTCAATGAGTTGCAACAGCACAACTCAAGGCTGGACCAAGAAAATGCCAAGTTACAGACAACAGTGGCCGCTCAACAAGAAGCGCTGACAACTCAGCAGTCTCATATCCTGACTCTGCAGACCCTGGTGGAGAAAATTATGAAAGATCTACAAGCTCAGGGGGAGAGCAGTTGTCGAGGAGATGAGCTAAGAAGAATATAGAGATGATGATGAAGGTGATGATCCCGGCTTGCAGAAAGGTAGTGAGCTACCAGATCTTTCTCAACAAACTGCTCAGCAAGTTAATATTCAGGGGGAGCCTGGAACATCTGGTCCAGGAGGAGGAGGATATCAAGAAAAAGGCAAGGCTTCAGAAGCCTTAGAGTCTTTTGAGCAAGAAATGATAGGGGCTCTGGTAGATTTAGATGATGAGGATGAGTTCAGGTTTGATATTGAAGACTTCATAGATTAGGAGGAACTTGAAGAGGGAGAGTTCATACCTGAGGATGTTCAAGATTGGAAATCCGATGATGAAGTATTAGAAGACGAAGATGATAATGTTGATGAAGTTTTGATTCAAAAGCAACCTGTCACGGAGCAATATATTAACAATGATGAAAATGTGATAGACATAGATATGCTTAACTCTGCATTAAATGTAGAATTTGAATCTGAGGCAGCTGACAAGGATATGTCGAATGTGGAGACCAGTTGTCAATGGTTAAGGAAAGAAGAAAAGAAGGAGGTCTTGGAAATAAAGAAGAAGATAAAGCTACCAAGGGCAGGCAAAATATCTGGAGGAATTCTCAGCTGGTTCTTTGACAGAGAACTGTAGCTATTTGTTCTAAAAAGAAGAGACGGATTGCGGTATTTGAGAAGATCGCTGAAAGATTTTAGTTCGCTGCCAAAATGTGAAGTGAAGGAACTGGCTTGGAAAGACCTGAACAACCTAGGAGACGACCAATACGCTGAAGTGCTAGCAATAATAATTACAAAAGAAGGTCAGTCTGGTAGGTTTGAAAGACTTAAGCCAAGATCTGGAAAAAGAGTAGTGGATGAAACCAGAATAGATCCACTTACTTGAAGGCCATGGGCTAAGATAGTTTACAAACCAGTCAGATGCTTGAGGAAGGTTCCATTAAAGACAATGCCACAGGATGTTCTGAAGAATATGAAGTGGTGGTACGTCGATAATGAAACAGCCGAAGCCATAATGGAGGTTGAAGAAGATCTGTTGCATCTTGTCAAATTATCCAAGGATGACCTACAGACGCTTCATGATCAGCCAATTTTCTTTCATGAAGGCTAGAGATCTAAAGGCAGGAAGTTCCAGAAAGTTGTAAAGGTTTGTGTAGAACAGGGATTGTATGCAGGTAGCATTTTGGATAACCCTAGTACTATAGAATAATTGAATATCTAATTAGAGGCTATCATCAAGGGGGACTCTGTTACTGCATCCTGTGTGACGATAGCAGTCTAAATGTAGATAGTTCTTTTGTAATAGTTCAGGCTTTGTAATTACTAGTTAATACATATGTTTGATATTTTTTATGTATGTTTGATCTTGTTTGTGTTTGATATTTACTTAAGTTCAAAGATAAGTTCAAACATAAGTTCAA
This sequence comes from Centrapalus pauciflorus, assembly GCA_020465985.1. Taxonomy (NCBI): domain Eukaryota; kingdom Viridiplantae; phylum Streptophyta; class Magnoliopsida; order Asterales; family Asteraceae; genus Centrapalus; species Centrapalus pauciflorus. The sequence goes on along the minus strand of JAANYP010003223.1, from coordinate 309,932 downwards.
AGGCTACGTTAGAACTTCTGGTGGACAAGTTCATGGGCTTGGGCCTTCACGAACTTGTCAGGGCCAAGTTCGAATTTAAGTTTATAATTAAGGTTTAATCAGTTTTGATAATAAAAAAAACTTTTGCCGAGATTAACATTCAGAGAGAAGTACGAACTTGTGAGTGTTTGCAGAGAGTTTTGGAGAGATTCACGTGTCGGGACGTTCGTTGTTACGTCTATCATCGTGTTAGTCTCCAGTTTTCGTGTGCGTGATCGATATGTTAAGCCCCTAACGAGGATTCCGCACTCGTTGGACGGTGTCGCGTCAAGATCGGATCCATAGGTACGTGACCTTACACAAACGTCACCCGTTCACTCGAAGCGATGTGAGTATTCACGACCCCTTTTTACTACTTTTAACATTTTGGGGGGAATGCATGTTACACTCTTGCAAAATTCATGTATACTTTACAAACATGCTTATCATTATGCATGCCAACTCTCGTTATACTTTCAAACTCGTTTATGTTATGCATGCAAACATGGTTGTGGTTATACTTTTTGAATTTGACAATACATTTTTATGATACTCTTCGCACTTGGTATGAATGTAATCTTGATTAGTGAATGAAACCAAAACACCGGTCTACTCATTAAATCACTTTATCGAGCCGAATATAACTATTGATATCAATACTTGCTGGCCACCCACTCACGGTGTACAACGTGGAGTGTTCCTTTCTTATACTATACCCATAAGACGGGGTACTTGGACTTAGGTTTGAGTAGGAGGTGCTATTCTCTATTTTTGCATACAATAGGATACCATGTGCCAGACCACGAAACCAACACTCAAATTTTGACATGTTTTACATTATGTAAAATAGATTGTTCGTTGTTACATAAAACCATGAACTCACCTACTATTTTCAATAGTTGACCATTTTTAACATGCTTTTCAGGGAATCAAGATTAAAATCAGATCACTGCAATATGCATGTTTTGGTGTGCTTGGAGATGTCTTCACATTTTTTTCAAGCACTTTATTAATTGAAGTTTCGATATGGTTGTAACACTAAAACAATTTCCTTTAAACTTGTATGTAAAACTTTTATTATGTATGGTATTTGATCTTTAACTTATGCTATGATCACAACTCTGTTACATCTCGTGTTTCCGCTTTAGCGGGGTGTGACAGTTCTTGGTATAAGAGCCTAAGGTTATAGAGAATACCAAGTTTTTCATTTGAAAAATTTTTAAACTATAACCACTAGCTCAAAACATCGTTTCTAAACTATTTTACATTATACTGGTTTAATTAAGTCAAGTGTAGCATCATCTGATCTTAGTTAAACAAAGCTTGATCACCTTTGTTTAACCAAGAAAAGATGATGCATGACTTGAAGTGATTACACTAGGAGTATGTTTGACAATAATTTTGGTACTACAAATACTTTTATAAAAATTTCATTTTGTGTGTGTGATCATTGCATATTACCATCAATACCCTATACCGATAGAAGTGTTTAAGCATACATGATTATGTTAGGAAATATTCACGAGTCGATATAACCAGATGAAAGGTGCCTAGGATAGTCGTTAATTCGGCTTAGTTATTGGATTTTCCGAAAGGCATATGCCGAATGGATCCTGCCACCCGATCGACCTGACGGGCCATTCATTGTTGGTAGTCAAAAGTGGATATTACGTATTTTATACCCTTAGGCCGAAATACCTAGTGATTACATACCTAAAACACATATGTCCATATCGTTATTAATCAAATACGTTTTTGGCCTTATTGATTAAGTATGCTTATATTTTCCTTTTAGCTATATGGAGAATCCGGATTCATCTCGCCTTAGCCTGGAGTACTCACCGTTGACCGAATGGGAGGATTCATCTACAAATTTCGAGACCTCTGATGAGGAACCTAGTGAAACTCCATCCATAGAGCACTCATACCGATTACACTCGCCTGTAAGGCCTATGCCCCCATCATCACATCAAGGACTAAGAATTAAGCACACTGCTAGAAAGAGGGTTCCAGTTCCAATATCTAATAGAGTTGGAACTAGTGCACCACCGCCAGCAACTTCCCATTCATCCCCTATTGCCATAGGAAAACCTATCACAGGAGCTAGAATGACATATGAGGAGACTCGACAACTCGAGGCCCTTAAGTCTAAACTGGAGTACGTTAGAGGCACATTGGCACATCATTGATATGTGCAGACAAGCTTGACGGAAATGGTCGAGCATTTGATGACAGCCTAAGAGATGATTATGTAATTGAGTTTGCTAACGGTCTAGAAACTACTATAATAGACATACTATAAGGATGTACCTTAGAACTGAATGAAAAGTTATATAACAACGATCTACTCCCAATTGAATTAGGAAGCTTTGATGTGGTTGTGGGAATGGATTGGTTATCTTTTAACCGAGCAGAAATTTGTTGCTCCGAAAAGGTTATCAAATTACCTTTTCAATAAGGAGAAACCCTTATCATACAAGGAGATAAATCCAATTGGAGCTTGAAGATAATGTCTGGTATGAAGAATCAAAGGTTCCTTAGGAAAAGTGTTGTGCTTTCCTGGCACATGTTGTCGACAAGAGGGTGAAGGAGAAGCAAATCCAGGATATTCTGGTGGTAAAAGATTATCCAGAAGTCTTTCTAGAGGAATTAGCTGGTTTACCCTCATTGAGACAGGTCGAATTCCATATCGACTTGACCCCTAGAGCAGCTCCGGTAGCCAAATCACCGTAACGTTTGGCACCAGCTGAGATGAAGGAGTTATCAGCTCAACTTGAAGAACTTCTTGACAATGGCTTTATCCGGCCAAGCTCTTCGCCTTGGGGAGCTTCGGTTTTGTTTGTCAAAAAGAAAGACGGATCTTTTCGATTGTGCATCGACTATAGAGAGCTGAACAAGCTGACGATCAAGAACCGATACCCCCTACCGCAGATTGACGATCTATTTGATCATTTGCAAGGTGCAACATACTTTTCAAAAATAGACCTTCGATTTGGTTATCATCAAATGAGGGTCCGAACAGAGGATGTTCCTAAAACAGCTTTCCGAACACGTTATGGACATTACGAGTTCCTAGTCATGACCTTTGGGTTGACAAATGCTCCAGCCGTGTTTATGGACCTAATGAATAGGGTATGTAGACCATATATGGACAAGTTTTTCATAGTCTTTATAGATGACATACTGATCTATTCTAAGGACAAAAAACCATAAGCAACATCTTAGGATAGTCTTAGAAATGCTTCTTAAAGAAAAGTTGTATGCTAAGTTTTCTAAGTGTGACTTCTGGAACAGGGAAGTAAAAGAACGAATCGATGTTGATCCAGCAAAGAATGAGACAATCAAGAAATAGGAACCACCAAGGACACCAACAGAAATCACCAATTCTTGGGGTTGGCGGGTTACCATCGACGATTTATCGAGAATTTCTCAAAAATTGCCCAACCGCTAACATCATTGACGCAGAAGGAAAGAAAATTTGAATGGGAAAAATCGCAAGAAGAAGCATTTCAACTTTTAAATGATAAGTTATGCAATGCTCCAATTTTGGCATTACCAAATGGAACTAACGGCTTTGTAGTTTATTGCGATGCTTCACATCAAGGTCTAGGATGTGTATTGATGCATAAAGATAAAGTTATTGCCTATGCTTCAAGACAGTTGAAAGTTCACGAGAAGAATTATACAACTCACGATTTGGAGTTAGGAGCAGTGGTTTTCGCACAAAAAAGCTGTAGATATTATTTGTACGACAACAAATGCACTATATACACCAATCACAAGAGTCTGCAGCACAGTTTTGACCAAAAGATGCTCAACATGAGGCAAAGGAGATGGGTAGAGTTTCTTAGTGATTACGATTGCGAAATTCGATACCACCCGGGCAAGGCTAACGTAGTAGCCGATGCCTTGAGCAGAAAGGAGAATGTGAAACCTACGAGGGTGCGAGCACTTGGATTAATGGTCCAAGATTTTATTAGCCACCAAGAAGGGGCTGGTAGTGTGGCTAGCATGACAAGGAGAAATGAGGGGATCAAGTCGGTATATATCCTAGCAACAATTATGGAAGTTCAGACCAGTCTAAAGATTAAAATCCTTGAGGCTCAAAAGAAGCAATGAGGACGGAAAACGTGAAGGATGAACGATTGCATAATTTGGAACAAAGATTTTAGTCCAAATCAGATGGGGTGCTTTATTTCAAAAATCAAATTTGGATTCCTAAAATTCACAATCTTAGAAATGTAGTTCTAACCAAAGCGCATAAATCCCGATACTCCGTCCACCCAGGGTCCGACAAGATGTACAAGGATGTGAAAGAATACTACTGGTGGCTGGGAATAAAGAAGGACATTGCCTCATATGTGAGTAAATGTCTAAATTGTGTAAAGTTCAAGGCTGAACACCAGAAACCCTCGGGACTGTTGCAACAACCGGAAATTCCTCAGTGGAAATGGGAAGGAATTTCAATGGACTTTGTTACGAGCTTGCCAAAGACTGCCAAAGGACATGATTCTATTTGGATCATCGTGGATAGATTGATAAAATCAGCACATGTGATACCCATTCGGGATAGCTACAAGATGGAAAAGCTCGCGCAGATATGCATTAACGAAATTGTTACCCGTCATGGAGTACCAATCTCCATCATTTCAGACAGAGACAGTCGTTTTACGTCACGATTTTGACGTTCTTTACAAAAGGCTTTATGTACTCAAGTAAATTTGAGTACGACATATCACAAGCACATGGATGGGTAAAGTGAACGTACGATTAAAACACTAGAAGACATGCTTCAGGCATGCGTGATGGAATTCAAAGGTAGTTGGGATGCATACTTACCTTTAATTGAGTTCTCTTACAATAATAGCTACCATACCAGCATCGAATGTGCCCCATATGAAGCATTGTATGGACATAAATGTCATTCACCTCTTAGCTGGTTGGAGGTGGGAGATAGACAAATGACCGCACCTGAAATCATTCAAGAAACTACTGACAAAATCTCGATTATTCGAGATAGAATTAAGGCAACTATGGATCGACAAAAGAGTTACGCGGATAACTGAAGGAAACCCATAGAGTTTGAAGTGGGCAGCAAAGTATTTCTAAAGGTGTCACCATGGAAAGGACAAGTTGGATTCGGGAAGAAAGGCAAACTAAGTCCTCGATACATTGGATCCTTTAAGATTCTAAAAAGGATTGGTCCTGTGGCATTCAAACTCGAGCTACCTGCCGAGTTAAGTGTTATTCATAATGTCTTCCACGTATCAAATATTAAGAAGTGTGTAGCTGAAGACACAATGATTGTCCCGATTGATGAAGTCCAAGTTGATGACAAGGTACTCTTCCGAGAGGAACCCGTGGAAATCCTTAATAGAGAAGTTAAGGAGCTCAGGTGACATAAAATCCTAATTGTTAAAGTTCGTTGGAACACAAAGCGAGGACCTGAGTTTACTTGGGAACGAGAAGACGCAATGAAAAGCAAGTATCCTAATATATTCGAAAAGACCCAGCGCTCTAATCAATAATCCGAATTTCGGGACGAAAATCATCTAACTGGGGGAGACTCTGACAACTCTCAATTTGGTGTTTCAGGTTAGACCCCGATTTACCTACTAAATTACTTTTCGAATACTCAATTAGTTATTTAGACTTTCAATTGGAACCTAAGTTGCAGACACTTGCTAAACCTCGATAGATTACTTACTTTTCGGCGTTCGGTGAATATCTGATAATTTTCGTACAATGCCGGAAAATATAATTAATGTATAGACATAACAAGCTAATAATGATTCAAAAATACAAAGACACATAATGTTGAATTCACTTAGTAATTAAAGCAAACATAAGTAACAAATTTAATCAAAGATTTGAAGAAGGACATCCGTATTGTGCTATTTTAACTAAAATAGCAACAAACTTATAGAAGTTTACATAAATAATAATCAATAAGAGAAATATAAAAATTTTATAAATGTAACTTACTGATGCTAAAAAGTTACTTATGTCACAAACTAGTAAGAAAATGAGCATAAACTTTACACTTTATGCACAAACAAGCAACCAACTCTTAAATACATATAATTACAACCAGTGGCGGATCCAGGAAATTATATCCTTGGGGGCCCAAAAAAAACTTACCTCAAGCATAAAAATGGTTGAACCGTCCAAAGATAAAACTTAAAAATTTATTTTCAGAACACTTCTAGCCTTATCCGCTTTTATGTTATATTATAACCAATTAGCATATTGATCAAACCAAGCTGAAATAAAACGTCTTGGCTTATTCCCTATGATTGTTCTTGGAAAGTCATGCCCACGTGGTTGACATGGTCCTTTAAGCCAATAATGTCGTCTTATTTCATCTATTTGATTAACATTATATTCCAAAATTCTTGGTCTCTCATAGGGATCACTAGGAAGATCATTCAAATCCGTTACATAAGTAGGCATAGAACTAGAATTAGACCGTGAAATTTTACTACTAGCATTTTTCCTAGAAGATTCTTCACGCATTGAATCAGGTGTTGAGAACGAAGATATTAAAAATAAAAAATATATATATTCAATTCAACAACTAGTAATATTATTTAGGCCATTTAATAATCCCACAAAGAATTTATAAAACTCAATTCAAGAAGTTCATAACAAATAACAATCATAAATCAACAAAATAACTTAATAGTTAATAAATATAGAGTTTAAATCAACAAAATAGAGAGTTAGGGTTTTTAACTTTTTATCATAACACATCAATTGATTCACACAATCACACTAGATTATAAAAGTTTAAAAAATATCAAATTTCTATGGAGTAATGGAGATGACTATTTAATAGAGTGTTTGGTTAGGGGTTTTACCAATCGTACGAAGCTGAACCGAGACTTCGAGAGGCAAGACCTGCACCTGCTCGGCTGCTCCAACTCGGCTGCTCTGCCTCCAGCAGTCCAGCGTGGGGCTGCTGTGCTGCTCCTACGTGGTGCTGGCGTGCTGCGACTTGCGAGGCTACTCCTGCGAGTCTGCAATGAATGGTTGTTTGGCGAGAGTGAGAGGCTGAGAGATCGTCTAGAGAAGGAGAGAAGGAAACGTAGACGGTAGACGAGAGTAAGATTGTGAGAGGCTGAACATCATTTAATTGGATTGGGTATTTGCTTATTTGGGTTAATGGATTTGTATTGGGGGCTTACCAAATAATTTATGGAGGGCCTTCAATTTTTTTCTGTGGACCTCATTAAAGAAACTAGACATTTATAGAGGGCCCAACCCCCCTATGAGAAGTGTAGCTTCGCCCCTGATTACAACTTTATAAAAGAAAAAAAAATAAAAAAATCAGATTTTAAGCCTCATAGGCTGGCTAAGAGAGAAAAGGGAGAGAGGAGAGAAAATTTTTTATTCTACAAAAACCCACTAACTCTTATATTTTCATCACATCACCATCCACTACTTCTCTCACTACTTTCTGAATAAGAATGATTACATAAGTAATAGTCAAAACTGCTAGTATTGCTGAATAAGAATGATTACAATCACCTCTAATCTGTTTGATTAGATGAAGAACACAAATTGTTCTTAGGGTTTTACAACCTTAGAGGCTTATGAAAACTTAAACAAAAAGCAATTACAATCTTGAATATGCAGAAACTTCTAATACAATAGAAAAACCTATTCTATGTATTTATAATGCTTTCTGATTTATTTCTTTAAGGACCCTGACTTCTCTGGTAGTAGATATGCTGAAATCTTCGTGTAGATAACTTTTCCTGAATATCAGCACTTTCTGTTTATGAAACCGTTGAGCAGCTTGAAACACTTAGCAGCTTGAGTGAAATACTCTGGCAGCTTGAACTTTTATACCAGCAGCTCGAGTTTCTTCAACTAACAGCATGAACTTTGTATTTACACAGAAATTCTACTAACAGTATGAGAAGTCTAACTAACAGCTTGAACTACTTAGAATATTTCCCAACACTTAAGGTACTTGATTTGGATAAAAGTTCTGTGTCCAAACAGTATACATTGTCCTTTCTTGGTGTTCTTAGTTAAACAAGATTTTTAGGAATTTTAAAATCTTTTGAAAGGACAATGCACTCAGAATCTGTAAACAAAACAATATTTTGTTTGTCACAGATTTGAGAGACACTCAATATATTATACTTAACTTGTTCAACGTACAAAACATCATTGAAAATCATGTTGCCTGCATTAACAGTACCTTTACCTGTAACCTTACCTCCTTTGGAATTGCTTCCAAATGCAACAAATCCCCCATCAAAGCCTTTGAAATTTGACAGGCACTCAGAATTGCCTGTCATGGGCCTAGAGCATCCACTGTCCAAATGCCATCTTGTTTTATGTGGTGACCTGTGGTTGCCCTGCACAAATAAAAGCTTAGTTAGTAGTGGAGTAAACCCAAACCAAGTTGGTTGTGGGTTGTCCTTGTGCATTAACATAACTAAATACTGTCTTGGATTTCTTATACTTAGTAAGATCCACTGATAGATTTTGTGGAGAGTACTTAGTTAGCACATGAGGTATCCAGGTATTTTGTCCATCCTTTTCAGTAACAGTCTCAGATGATCCATTACCAGTCCCAATATTGAGCCTACCAGTCTGAATTGAGTCTGTAGTGCTAACAGCTTGAGAATTTGCACTAGCAGTTTCAACTGTAGACTTGGCAGTTTCAACATTTGTATCAACAGGTTTACCTGAGTTTGTACCATTGACACACCATATTTGTTTAAAATTTACCTTTGGTTTAGCTAAAACTTGTTTTTGGTGTGTGGACTGTTTCTTGTTGACTTTTGTGAACCTGTGATCTACTATTTTCTTTGGAACTGATGCAGTAGGAGGTTTGGCCTTTGGATTTTTTGAATTTTGAGAGTTTTTCTTTGGATTTTTCACAGTCTGTTTTGCAACAGATGGTTTATAAAAACAATCTCTGGCCAAGTGATTCTTTCTGCCACAATGAAAACATTTTTTGACTGTTTGAATTGGAGAACCAGTTTTATTTGACAATTTATGGTTCTTGTTCCTCTGATTTCCCCTTACCTGCTGTTGTTTGGGAAACTTTTGGACACCCTGCTTTTGGCATGTGCAGACTGGAATATTTTTACCCTTTCTATTATTTTTGAAGAAGATGCAATGTTACAGTTAGAAGGTACAGAAACCTGTGGAGCTGCATTGCACACACTCATCTTCTCCTTTCCTTTCATACTGGGGGCTTGGATTTCTATAAGTGCACTCATTGTTTTGTGTTCTTTCTCGACTGCTGTGCACTCACAGTCTCTATTTTGAATCTAATCTTCTTTAGATTTAGGACTGTTATCAAGGATAGGATGTACAGTAGTCATAGACTCATCTAATGGTTCATTGACAAGCCTATCAGCAACTTCACTCATTGGATGAATGTATTTGTTGTTGTATGGAGGTGGAGTAGCTCTGTAGCCTATGCCTTCTTTGGGATTAACCTGAGATTTTACCCTATCTTTAAATTGGACTTCCATTAGGTGTTCCAGCTTTTGATTAGCCAATTTGAAGTTACCTAGATCTATATTGACAGATTCTAGTTTCTTATTAGCCTCTAACACCTTTTGTTCAGTCTCTTCTACCTTTTTATTTAGGGATTCTATTTTCTTATTTAGCTCCTTTTTCTCCCACTCATGATATGTTCTATCATGTCCCATTTGAATCTCATTATCCTTATAGTCATTGATCTGTTTTTCAAGATCTTCTATGGCTTGCATGTATTCATATCTCCTCTCTTCCATCTTAGCTAGAGTTTTGCACATGCTCTCATTATGATCTCTGTACTTTTTAACCATATTTTTTCATGTTTGAGAGCAGAGTTTAGAATTTACCTCAGATGGTAGTTCAGTGGAGGAGACATTTGATGTTTCTGCCATTAGAGCTTGATTTTGAAACTCTTCCTCTGTCTGATCACTCCAGTCAACATTGTCTTCTTGAGAGACAAGGGCTTGTGATGATGAAGCCTGATTAGTCTGCTGAGGCCTTGATGATTGTTGACTTTGAGATCTGCATTCTCTGGCAAAGTGGCCAAGTTTGTGACATTTATAACACTCAACTTTTGACTTATCAAAAGCTGGTTTGCCTTCTACTATGGCTTGAAAGTTGGTCCTGCCAGTTCTTTTAAGAAACCTTTTGGCCATCATGGTCAGCATTGCATGTTGCCACTTCAGATCCATCTCTTCAAGATCATCTGGATGAATCTGTTCTAGATCTTCAGCATTTAGTGCAAACAATCCATCATTGGCAACAAAAGCCTCATAGTGAGCTTCAGTAGAGTTACCATCACCACCTGAAAAGGAATCACTGCAATTAGATTTTTCTGTTGACATAAGTGCAGTATTGTGATTATAAGAAAGAGATTTCTTTTTAGTATCAATCTCAGTTTCAAACACTCTCAGACTATTGTACAGATCATCCAGTTCTATTTCATCAAGAGTGTCTTTTGTTCTCCATTGAGCAGCATAAACTGTCCATTCTTCTCCAAGAGATCTGAGAAACTTTCTGTTGACCTCATCTTGATCCAGGCTGACTTTTGCACTTTCCAGTTCACTTATCAGTTTGTTGAACCTGTCAAAGATTTGAGTAAGGTTTTCATTCTTGCCACCAGAAAAGTTCTCATACTGCTGTTTCATAAGATCCTTTTGATTTCTCTTGGTACTGGCATTACCAGCAAATCTTTTCTCTAAAGCATTCCAAAGAGAATGAGCAGTATAAAACTTTTTGAACTGAAGTTGATAAGCATTAGGAATGGCTATTTGTAAAAGTGTAAGAGCTTTCACTTCATTCATTCTAGCCTTTCTTTCAAGTTCAGTTTTTGGAGGAGTTTTGACTGGTTTTCCCTCATCATCAAGTTCTGGATCAACTACAGGAGGAAATTCAACAGCTTCCCATATGGCATAATCAATGAATTGAATATGCTGTTGAATCCTGAGTTTCCACATCTCAAACTCAGTGGGCTTGAGCATAAGCACTTTGAGTCCTTGCCCAGATCCACTGCTGCTATTATCAAATTCCATTGCCAAAGATTAAAAATTTAAAAGAAAGCTTTCGACTTTGAAAAACAAAGAATGACCTGTCGCTCTGATACCACTTGTCAGTATCTGAACTTAACTACCTAAGATTAACTGATTTGAATTGATCAGAGTGTAAACCAATAATCTTGTATTAAATCAAAGTCTAATTAAGAAGTTTGCGGAATAACACTTAATTATTTTGATAAAAGCTTTAAGAATCAAGAACAAATAAACATAAGTAATAATCTAAACTGCTTGTATTGCTGAATCAGAATGATTACAATCATCTCTAATCTGTTTGATTAGACGAAGAACACAAATTGTTCTTAGGGTTTTACAACCTTAGAGGCTTACGAAAACTTAAACAAAAAGCAATTACAATTTTGAATACGCAGAAACTTCCAATACAATAGAAAAACCTATTCTATGTATTTATAATGCTTTCTGATTTGTTTCCTTGAAGGACTCTGACTTCTCTGATAGTAGATATGTTGGAATCTTCGTGTAGATATCTTTTCCTTAATATCAGCACTTTCTGTTTATGAAACCGTTGAGCAGCTTGAAACACTTAGCAGCTTGAGCAGGGCAGCTTGAGTGAAATTACTCTGGCAGCATGAACTTTTGTACTAGCAGCTCGAGATTCTTCAACTAACAGCATGAACTTTGTATTTACACAGAAACTCTACTAACAGTCTGAGAAGTCTAACTAACAGTTTGAACTACTTAGAATATTTCCCAACATAGTTTCTTTTATATTTTCATACAATGCCATGATTGTTCGTAAATCCATTATGTGCATAGAATTTTTGTTTATAGATTTTCTTTTATTACGCATGGGGTTAGAATAGATAAAATGATGGAATAAAATAGAATAAATGACTTATTTTTTTAAAGAATTTTAAAATAAGATAAAGTTCATGATTGCGAAGTGAAAGTGGACAAAACCTAATATGTCCATATTTAATGATCTCACTTTGCAAGCACTTTTCGTATGTTTAAAGATCTGATCAAGTCATAATATTTTTTTATGTTAAACTTCAACATTCTAGGAAGATATTGACATATTGCACACATTTTTTTGGAGATGTCTAAGTCTACTTTAATAATTATACAAAAACAGAAGTCCAGAAGGTTAAGCAGATTGCACACCTTTCTTGCATGGACTGTTTGGAGGGTCAAAACTCAATGGATTTGAGTGAGACCACATCCTTTTGAAAGATAACTCTTAATAATAATTTCCAGAAGTGAATTTGAGTTATTTGGAGCATTATTTTGAGAGTTATGGAATTTACAATTCACATGTACATTCTGCCAGATTTTTACTTTTTGCGCACTTAACTTTAAAAATATGTTTTCATACCCAAATCTAACTAGATTTTCTTGAAACCAGTTTGGTTGGAAAGCTAACTCATTAAATTGAACTCCAGAAATTAAATCAGATAATTTGGTGCTATAATGAGTGAGATATTACCACTTGAAGTGGTGAGGGGAAAGCTGTCAGAAACATCTTGAAGACAACATGCATTTTCTAGAGAGATCAAACACTTGCATGTTTATAAATCCGTTTAGAGGTTTTGAACTCATTTTTCTACATAAAAATGGTGTGAGGTATCTTCACAACATATTCATCCCACTTAAGACTCAAAGAGTGTGAGATTTTTAGTGTTTTAACCTTGCTTCACCATGCAGGTGCTTATTTGAGTTCATTTAGCCTTCTTCTTGTTCTTGACATGGGTTCGATCATGGATTTTCATCATTTTTAGACACATTTCATGTCTTTGATGAACAATCTACAAACATCAAGATTCAAGAAGGTTTTTGAAAGAAAATGTAGGTGAAAGATGATTAAAATGCAAGATAACATAAGAAGACATGAAGGAGATTGCAACTAGTGTTCATGCAAGTTGCATGAACACTTGTTTTTACCTTGATCTTCAACTTTTTGTGATTTTAGGAAGGAAGATGATGATTAATTCTGAAAGCTTTTGTTAAAATAATTGAGTGTTATTCCGCAAACTTCTTAATTAAACTTTGATTCAAAGCAAGACTATCGATTTATACTCTGTTAAATTCAAATCAGTTAGTCTTGGTTAGTTAAGTTCAGATCCAGACAAGTGGTATCAGAGACAGGTTGTTCTTTGTTTTTCAAAGTCGAAAGCTTTCTTTTAAATTTTTAATCTTTCGCAATGGAATTTGATAATAGCAGCAGTGGATCTGGGCAAAAACTGAAAGTGCCTATGCTCAAGCCCACTGACTTTGAGATGTGGAAACTCATTGATTCAATAGCAGCAGTGGATCCAGAACTTGATGATGAGGGAAAACCAGTTAAAACTCCTGCAAAACCTGAACTTGAAAGAAAGGCTAGAATGAGTGAAGTGAAAGCTCTTACACTTTTACAAATAGCCATTCCTAATGCCTATCAACATCAGTTCAAAAAGTTTTATACTGCTCATTCTCTTTGGAATGCTTTAGAGAAAAGATTTGCTGGTAATGCCAGTACCAAGAGAAATCAAAAGGATCTCTTGAAACAGCAGTATGAGAACTTTTCTGGTGGCAAGAATGAAAACCTTACTCAAATTTTTGACAGGTTCACAAACTGATAAGTGAACTAGAAAGTGCAAAAGTCAGCCTGGATCAAGATGAGGTCAACAGAAAATTTCTCAGATCTCTTGGAGAAGAATGGACAGTTTATGCAGCTCAATGGAGAACAAAAGAGACTCTTCTTGAAATAGAACTGGATGATCTGTATAACAGTCTGAGAGTGTTTGAGACTAAGATTGATACTAAAAAGAAATCTCTTTCTTATAATCATAATACTGCACTTATGTCATCAGAAAAATCTAACTGCAGTGATGGATTGTTTGCACTAAATGCTGAAGATCTAGAACAGATTCATCTAGATGATCTTGAAGAGATGGATCTGAAGTGGCAACATGCAATGCTGACAATGAGGGCCAAAAGGTTTCTTAAAAGAACTGGCAGGACCAACTTCCAAGCCAGAGCAGAAGGCAAACCAGTTTTTGATAAGTCAAAAGTTGAATGTTATAAATGTCACAAGCTTGGTCACTTTGCCAGAGAATGCAGATCTCAAAGTCAACAATCATCAAGGCCTCAACAGACTAATCATGCTTCATCATCACAAGCACTTGTCTCTCAAGAAGACAATGTGTTTGACTGGAGTGATCAGACAGAGGAAGAGTTTCAAAATCAAGATCTAATGGCAGAAACATCAAATGTCTCCTCCACTGAACTACCATCAGAGGTAAATTTTAAACTCTGCTCTCAAGCATGCAAAAATATGGTTAAAAAGTACAGAGATCATAATGAGAGCATGTGCAAAACTCTAGCTAACATGGAAGAGAGGAGATATGAATACATGCAAGCCATAGAGGATCTTGAAAAACAGATCAATGACTATAAGGATAATGAGATTCAAATGGGACATGATAGGACATATCATGAGTGGGAGAAAAAGGAGCTAAATAAGAAAATAGAATCCCTAAATAAAAAGGTAGAAGAGACTGAACAAAAGGTGTTAGAGGTTAACAAGAAACTAGAATCTGTCAATATAGATCTAGGTAATTTCAAATTGGCTAATCAAAAGCTGGAACACCTAATGGAAATCCAATTTAAAGATAGGGTAAAATCTCAGGTTAATCCCAAAGAAGGTATAGGCTACAGGGCTACTCCTCCTCCATACAACAACAAATACATTCATCCAATGAGTGAGGTTGCTGACAGGCTTGTTAATGAACCATTACATGAGTCTATGACTACTGTAGATCCTATCCTTGATAACAGTCCTGAATCTAAAGAAGATCAGATTCAAAATAGAGACTGTGAGTGCACAGCAGTTGAAAAAGAAAACAAAACAATGAGTGCACCTATAGAAATCCAAGCCCCCGGTAAGAAAGGAAAGGAGAAGATGAGTGTGTGCAATGCTACTCTACAGGATTCTGTACCTTCTAACTGTAACACTGCCTCTTCTTCAAAGAATAATAGAAATGGTAAAAATGTTCCAGTCTGCACATGCCAAAAGCATGGTGTCCAAAAGTTTCCCAAACAACAGCAGGTAAGGGGAAATCAGAGGAACAAGAACCAGAAATTGGCAAATAAAACTGGTTCTCCAATTCAAACAGTCAAAAAATGCTTTCATTGTGGCAGAAAGAATCACTTGGCCAGAGATTGTTTTTATAAACCATCTGTTGCAAAACAGACTGTGAAACATCCAAAGAAAAACTCTCAAATTTTAAAAAATCCAAAGGCCAAACCTTCTACTGAATCAGTTCCAAAGAAAACAGTAGATCACAGGTTCACAAAAGTTAATAAGAAACCGTCCACACACCAAAAACAAGTTTTAGCTAAACCAAAGGTAAATTTTAAACAAATATGGTGTGTCAATGGTACAAACTCAGGTGAACCTGTTGATAAAAATGTTGAAACTGCCAAGTCTAAAGTTGAGACTGCTAGTGCAAATTCTCAAGCTGTTAGCACTACAGACTCAATTCAGACTGGTAGGCTTAAAATTGGGACTGGTAATGGATCATCTGAGACTGTTACTGAAAAGGATGGACAAAATTCCTGGATACCTCATGTGCTACCTAAGTACTCTCCACAAAATCCATCAGTGGATCTTACTAAGTATAAGAAATCCAAGACAGTTTTTAGTTATGTTAATGCACAAGGACAACCCAAAACCAACTTGGTTTGGGTTTACTCCACTACTAACTAAGCTGTTATTTGTGCAGGGCAACCACAGGTCACCACATAAAACCAGATGGCATTTGGACAGTGGATGCTCTAGGCACATGACAGGCAATTCTGAGTGCTTGTCAAATTTCAAAGGATTTGATGGAGGATTTGTTGCATTCGGAGGCAACTCCAAAGGAGGTAAGGTTACAGGTAAAGGTACTGTTAATGCAGGCAGCATGATTTTTAATAATGTTTTGTACGTTGAACAGCTTAAGTATAATCTATTAAGTGTCTCTCAAATCTGTGACAAACAAAATATTGTTTTGTTTACAGATTCTGAGTGCATTGTCCTTTCAAAAGACTTTAAAATTCCTGAACATCTTGTTTTGCTAAGAACACCAAGAAAGGACAATGTATACTATTTGGACACAGTACTTTTATCCAAATCAAGTAACTTAAGCTGTTTGATATCCAAAGCATCATCCAATGAGTCTGCTCTTTGGCATAGACGGATGTGTCACATGAACTTCAAGTCCATGAATGTCTTAGTCAAAAAGAATCTGGTAAGAGGTTTACCACAAAAGGAGTTCATATGTGATGATCATTGTGTAGCATGCCTTAAAGGCAAGCAATACAAAACTTCTCATAAGGCCAAAGAAGTAAATTCAATCTCATCTGCTCTTCAGCTAATTTATATGGATCTATTTGGTCCAACATCTGTTTTGAGTTTGAATAAAAGGGCCTACTGTTTAGTTATTGTTGATGATTTCACCAGATTTCCTTGGGTTTACTTTCTTAGGTCTAAAGATGAAACTGCGGAGCTAGTTAAGTCATTCATTCTTAAGATAGAAAACCAATCCAACTCAAAAGTCAAGGTGATAATATCAGACAATGGAACTGAGTTTAAAAATCACATCCTAAACAGTTTCTGTGAGTCCAAAGGTATTGCTAGGCAATATAGTGCACCAAGAACACCACAGCAAAATGGTGTAGCTGAAAGAAAGAACAGAACATTAATTGAGGCTGCTAGAACCATGTTAGCTGATTCAAAACTGCCAATGACCTTTTGGGCAGAAGCAGTCAACACAGCCTCTTATGTTCTAAATAGGGTTCAGATTGTTCAATCACAAGGGAAAACTCCATATGAGTTATTCCATAATAGAATACCCTTAATAGCCTTTTTCAAGTCTTTTAGCTGTCCATGCACCATTCTTCACACTAAGACTCACTTAGGGAAGTTTGAAAGTAAGGCTGAAAAAGGTTTCTTTGTAGGATACTCAAATCAAAGCAAAGCCTATAGAGTATATAACAGTGTGTCTAAAACCATTGAAGAAAGTGCCAATGTTGAATTTAACGAAAATACTGCAAATGTCAAAGGCACTGGTCCTGATTGGTTGTTTGATTTAGATTCACTAACAAATTCTCTGATTTTTGTTGAGTATACTGCAGAACCTGATGCAAACAGAATTGAAGCTGTCAACACAAATTCTCAAGCTGTTGGCACAAAGTTTCAGATTGCTGCGGATTCAAACTATTGGGATGAGTATACAAGTATACCACTTCTGTCATGTGACCCTCCAAAGGTTCTGAATGCTCACCCTGATACAAATTCCGACACTGAAGTGCCACTCCTAAGTCCTGAGAGAACAGCTCCAACACAAAGGGAAACAGTCCCAGATTCAAGTCAAGCTGTTCTAGAAGCTGAACCATCTACTGGTCCTGATGGAGATGATACAAACCTTTGATCTTCTTTTCAGACAGAAGGAGAGCCTACACTCAGAATTCACAAGTATCATCCTCTCAATCAAATAGTGGGTGATCCACGTACACCTGTGCAAACAAGGAAAATGGTTCAAAATGAGACTGCTGCTGCTGAACAGGCAGTTCCTGAATTCAGTCTAGCTGCTTTTGAACATGCCTGTTTCATGTCTCAGCTAGAACCTAAAAAGGCATCAGAAGCACTGAAAGATTCATCCTGGATTGAAGCAATGCAAGAAGAGCTTCTACAATTCAAGATTCAGAATGTCTGGACCCTTGTTGATCTTCCAAGAGGGAAGAGAGCCATTGGTACAAGATGGGTGTTCAGAAACAAAAAGGATGAGAGAGGGATAGTCATCAAGAACAAAGCTAGACTAGTAGCACAAGGGTACACTCAAGAGGAAGGCATAGACTATGATAATGTATTTGCTCCAGTGGCAAGAATTGAAGCCATCAGAATATTTTTGGCTTATGCAAGCTTCAAAGGTTTTAAAGTGTATCAAATGGATGTGAAGTCTCCTTTTCTATATTGCACAATTGAAGAGGAGGTCTATGTATGTCAGCCTCCTGGTTTTGAGGACTACAAGTATCCAGACAGAGTCTACAAACTAGACAAGGCACTCTATGGACTCCATCAAGCCCCCAGAGCATGGTATGATACTCTGTCATCTTACCTTCTACAGAATGGGTTCAAGAGAGGCACTCTGGACAAAACACTTTTCACAAAGTCCATCAAAGCTGAGATTCTGCTTGTACAAATCAATGTTGATGACATCATATTTGGATCCACAAATGATTGTCTGTGCAAAGAGTTTGAGGTATTAATGCACAAAAAGTTTCAAATGAGTTCAATGGGAGAACTCACTTTCTTTCTAGGATTGCAGGTCAAGCAGAAGCCCACTGGTCTCTTCATCAGTCAATCAAAGTATGTTTAAGACATCCTGGAAAAGTTTGGGTATCAAGACACCAAAGTTGCAAGTACTCCAATGGATCCTCACAAAGATGGCATAGATGTGGACATTCATTTATACAGATCTCTTATAGGATCTCTTATGTATCTAATATCTTCTAGACCTGATATTATGTTTGCTGTTTGTGTATGTGCTAGGTTTCATTGCTCTCCAAAGGAATCTCATTTGGTTGTTGTTAAGAGAATCTTTAGATATCTCAAAAGCCAACCACATTTAGGCCTCTGGTATCCTAAAGACTCTCCTCTTGAACCAACAGCCTATTCTGACAGTGACTATGGAGGATGCAACATTGATTAAAAAATCCACAACTGGCGAATGTCAATACTTGGGAACAAGATTGGTCTCTTGGCAGTGCAAAAAGCAAACAACTGTCTCTACATCATCTACTGAAGCAGAATATGTAGCAGCTGCAAGTTGCTGCTCCCAAGTGATGTGGATTCAAAATCAACTGAGAGACTATGGTATGAATTTCTTATCCACTCCCATTTATATTGACAATTCAAGTGCAATTAGCATTGTACAAAATCCAGTGAAGTTTCCCAAAACCAAGCATATAGAAATTAGATTTCATTTTATAAGGGATTGCAATGAGAAGAAATTAATCCAAGTTACCAAAATTCACACTGATGATCAGTTAGCTGATTTATTTACAAAACCATTTGATGTAGGAAGATTCACCTTCCTAGTATCAAATATTGGTATGGTTAATATGGATTAATTTGTTTTTTTTTCTTTGGGCATATGCTTGATTAAGGGGGAGTCACTGTTTCATTCCTAGACGCCAAATTTTCAACTAACAGCTTGAGTATTTTCTCAAGCTGCTAGTTCATTTACTCGGACTGTTAGTTGTTTCACTTGATCTGTCAAAGTGTGCAGGATAATATGGTCATTTCCATAAGTATGTGCGCGGGTTTAGTTATTTTCAAAACCTTTAAAAGTTTCAGTTTCGTTCTATTGTAACTACCTGTTGCAAAATATCTACTTGAACCCTTCTTGATTCTCTGAACCAATTTCCACGCACATCTCTCAAACCCTAAAATCTCCGATTGATCTTCAATGGAGTTCGTAAAAGAACATAACTGTCTACCCTACTCTCTCAAACACGCTGATCTTGAACCATTCCATGGCATAATGGAATTCCTTCGATGTTCCCATATCAATCATGCCCTCAATATCAATCCCACCATATACATCTCTCATATTGAGCAGTTCTGGAACGGTGCTTCTGTAAAAACCATCAATGGTGTTCCTTCTCTGGTATCCAAAATCGATGGCACTCCCATCACAGTAACTGAGGAATCCATTCGACAACATCTGCATCTTCAAGATGCCTCAGGTATAACAGACCTATCCCTTAATGAGTTACATACTGGTCTTTCCAATATTGGATATAGGGGTCCTGCTGATTCTATTACTTTCTTTAAAGCACACTTTTCAACTAAATGGAAATATCTTGTGCATATTATTCAGCAGTGTATTAGCCCTAAAAGAACTAGTTGGTCTGAATTTTCATCAAACATTGCCACTGCCTTGGTGTGCTTTTCAACAGGCCAACAGTTTAATTTTTCAAATATGATTTTTCAGGGGATGTTAAGGCATCATTCCCTAAAGAATGGGAAATTTTTGATGTATCCTAGATTTTTGGCAGAGATAATTGCAAAAACTTGCACAACATAAGCGGATACATGTTTCCCATAGGCACTCACTATCTTCTATAAAAAGGCTTTTAAAGCCAAGTGCCAATTTTTTGAGTGTAGATGTTCCATTGCCTTCTGCAATGATGAACATCATTCCAAGAAACAGAGGAGAGGGTCCTGAGCAGGCTCAGCCTAACACTACTGCTTCACTCTCAGGTCCCCAACCCACTCCTCATGATACACAAATGCCTTCAGTTCCTTTCGTTAAGCCCTCATCCCCACTACAACTATATAAAAGGAAAAGAGGTCCAGGAGCTCCTTCCTCCTCAGCCCTCAGACAAGAGCCAAATAACCCTGTGCAGGAGGACACTTCTGCACAGAATATCCAAAGGGCACCCATGGAGGACTCTCCCATCCTCACTCAGGAGGTGGACATCTCACCAGAGATAGTCCATATGGGTTCTGTGGCTGGCACTACGGCTGTCTCTGCACAAGAGGCACAGGACAATGCCAACATAATTAAGACCACACACATGCAACAGCAGGTGTGCAAACACCAGCTGGAAGTCCCCAGAACCAAGAACAGAGGGGCCCAGAGGTTTCTACTTCTAGTATTCATGCCAGTGATAGATCACAAGCACCACACACGTTTGCTGATCTTGAGGCTAGTCTGCAACTTATGTTATTAACGGATCCTAAGCCGCAACCTGTTGTAGCAATGTTGGAATATCATCAGTCCATCATTGCTGCACAGGGCGCACAAATCATTGCACTCAGGCAGGCAGAAGCGGCTCAAAATCAGAGAATGGATTATCTCCATAAAGGATTTACCCTCTGTGGGAATAAGATCATTCAATTAGAGCGTTTGATTCAAACCCAGGTGGCAAAGGTTGTAGGTCCTCCTGACCAAACCAATGCTTCCAAAAAGGGGGAGAATCAGGAGATCCCTAAAGCAGTACAAGCAGCTCCAACAGAATCAGTCCAAGCAGCTTCACCAGTTCAAGAATCTAGGCTAACAGTCCCAACAGCTTCTCAAGCTGTTAGCCCAGAAACTCAAGCTGCTTCTTCAAAATCAACTGGAGTTGTTATAAGAGAAGGTATTCAAGCTCCCATCAGTTCAGTCCAAGTTACAACTTCTGCTACAAAAGATAAGGGCAAGGGCATTCTTATAGAGTCCCCAAAGCACAAACTTTCTACCAAAGAAGCCCAGATTGCCTTTGATGCTGAGATTGCCAGAAAGTTAGCAGAAGAACAAGATAAAGCTTTAGACCAGCAAATCCTTGCCCCAATGCAAGATGATGAAACCTTAGGAGACTACCTAAGAGGGTTTGTGGTCAAACAAGGTGAAAGGAAGCGAAAGATGCCAACAGGGCATTCTAAGGCTGAACATAGACGATTTTTGATTAATTTTGCCTTTGCTGCTGGTATCCAAAAGAAAATGGCTCAGTCCATGAGCACAGAGAGGCTGCAAGATATTCATGACAAAGAGATGGACAAACAAAAGAAAGCCAAAGTCTCCCAAAAAGTCCAAAGATCACAAGAACCAGTTCAAGCTGCTGCAAGTGATCCTGCTCCTTCTGATAAAGCTGTTATTCCTGAATCATAGTCAATCTCACAAGCAAAGCTTGATCAGGTCAAAAGGGTGCTTTTTGAACATCAGCTGCAACAAGTTATGGAAATAGAAAAATCCCTTGACCAGTATGATTTCTCCAAACCTCTTATTACTTATTGGTATGCTAAGTCAATGGATAACATTGACTTAAGATATCATTTTGTAGTAAGAAGAGAAACTGGTCCTGAGGAAGAATATAAAAGCATAATGCATATGGCTGAAAGGATGACAAGAGATGAGCTTACAAGGATGTATCAAGTTGGGACTGCTGCTCAAGTCAGATCTTCCCTCCCACAAGTCAAGCAAGCCATTAAAGATTTACCGAGCATTTTTTATCCTGAGTCTATAAGGAAAGATATAGAGAATGCAAAGGAAATGAAGATCAAACAGGTTGATTTGTTTGTCAAATCAAAGACTTACAGAATAATATTTACAGATGGATCTGGTATGTTCTTCAATTTTGAATTCTATGATCTACCAAAAGCTCTGTTACTTCAGATGAGATCTGTTAGATTATATTGTGATAAAGAAGATATGAAGAAAGAGTTTTTGAAGGTAGTAAATCAGAAACTTGCACAGTTGTAAGTTTTTGAAAGCCTTGGTTTGTAAATAACAGTTTACTTATTTTATTTCCTTATTTGTATAGAACTTAAAGTCTTGTGTAAAGAATTTAAGTTAGGGGGAGATTGTTGGGAAATATTCTAAGTAGTTCAAGCTGTTAGTTACACTTCTCATACTGTTAGCAGAATTTCTGTGTAAATACAAAGTTCATGCTGTTAGTTGAAGAAACTCGAGCTGCTGGTATAAAAGTTCAAGCTGCCAGAGTATTTCACTCAAGCTGCTCTGCTCAAGCTGCTAAGTGTTTCAAGCTGCTCAACGGTTTCATAAACAGAAAGTGCTGATATTCAGGAAAAGTTATCTACACGAAGATTTCAGCATATCTACTACTAGAGAAGTCAGAGCCCTTAAAGGAAACAAATCAGAAAGCATTATAAATACATAGAATAGGTTTTTCTATTGTATTAGAAGTTTCTGCATATTCAAGATTGTAATTGCTTTTTGTTTAAGTTTCATAAGCCTCTAAGGTTGTAAAACCCTAAGAACATTTTGTGTTCTTCGTCTAATCAAACAGATTAGAGGTGATTGTAATCATTCTTATTCAGCAATACTAGCAGTTTTGACTATTACTTATGTTTATTTGTTATTAATTCTGAAAGCTTTTGTTAAAATAATTGAGTGTTATTCCGTAAACTTCTTAATTAAACTTTGATTCAAAGCAAGACTATTGATTTATACTTTGTTAAATTCAAATCAGTTAGTCTTGGTTAGTTAAGTTCAGATCCTGACATTAAGCTGTTTGATATCCAAAGCATCATCCAATGAGTCTGCTCTTTGGCATAGACGGATGTGTCACATGAACTTCAAGTCCATGAATGTTTTAGTCAAAAAGAATCTGGTAAGAGGTTTACCACAAAAGGAGTTCATATGTGATGATCATTGTGTAGCATGTCTTAAAGGCAAGCAACACAAAACTTCTCATAAGGCCAAAGAAGTAAATTCAATCTCTTCTGCTCTTCAGCTGATTCATATGGATCTATTTGGTCCAACATCTGTTTTGAGTTTGAATAAAAGGGCCTACTGTTTAGTTATTGTTGATGATTTCACCAGATTTACTTGGGTTTACTTTCTTAGGTCTAAAGATGAAACTGCTGAGCTAGTTAAGTCATTTATTCTTAAGATAGAAAACCAATCCAACTCAAAAGTCAAAGTGATAAGATCAGACAATGGAACTGAGTTTAAAAACTATATTCTAAACATTTTTTGTGAGTCCAAAGGTATTGCTAGGCAATATAGTGCACCAAGAACACCACAGCAAAATGGTGTAGCTGAAAGAAAGAACAGAACATTAATTGAGGCTGCTAGAACCATGTTAGCTTATTTAAAACTCCCAATGACCTTTTGGGCAGAAGCAGTCAACACAGCCTGTTATGTTCTAAATAGGGTTCAGATTGTTCAATCACAAGGGAAAACTTCATATGAGTTATTCCATAATAGAATACCCTTAATAGCCTTTTTCAAGTCATTTGGCTGTCCATGTACCATTCTTCACACTAAGACTCACTTAGGGAAGTTTGAAAGTAAGGCTGAAGAAGGTTTCTTTGTAGGATACTCATATCAAAGCAAAGCCTATAGAGTATATAACAGTGTGTCTAAAACCATTGAAGAAAGTGCCAATGTTGAATTTAATGAAAATACTACAAATGTTAAAGGCACTGGTCCTGATTGGTTGTCTGCAGAAGCTGATGCAAACAGAATTGAAGCTGTCAACACAAATTCTCATGTTGTCAATACAAATTCTCAAGCTGTTGGCACAAAGTTTCAAACTGTTGTAGATTCAAAATATTGGGATGAGTATACAACTATACCACTTCTATCATGTGACCCTCCAGGGGTTCTGAATGCTCAACATGATACAAATCCAGAAACTGAAGTGTCACTCCCAAGTCCTGAGAGAACAGCTCCAACACAAAGGGAAACAGTCCCAGATTCAAGTCAAGCTGTTCCTGAAGCTAAACCATCCACTGGTCCTAATAGAGATGATACAAACCTTGGATCTTCCTTTCAGACAGAAAGAGAGCCTACACTCAGAGTTCACAAGTATCATCCTCTCAATCAAATAATGGGTGATCCACGTACACCTGTGCAAACAAGGAAAATGGTTCAAAATGAGACTGCTGCTGCTGAACAAGCAGTTGCTGAATTCAGTCTAGCTGCTTTTGAACATGCCTGTTTCATGTCTCAGCTAGAACCTAAAAAGGCATCAGAAGCATTGAAAGATTCATCCTGGATTGAGGCAATGCAGGAAGAGCTGCTACAATTCAAGATTCAGAATGTATGGACACTTGTTGATCTTCCTAAAGGAAGGAGAGCCATTGATACATGATGGGTGTTCAGAAACAAAAAGGAAGAGAGAGGTATAGTCATCAAGAACAAAGCAAGACTAGTAGCACAAGGGTACACTCAAGAGGAAGGCATAGATTATGATGATGTATTTTCTCCGGTGGCAAGAATTGAAGCCATCAAACTGTTTTTGGCTTATGCAAGCTTCAAAGGTTTTAAAGTGTATCAAATGGATGTGAAGTCTGCTTTTCTATATGGCACAATTGAAGAGGAGGTCTATGTGTGTCAGCCTCCTGGTTTTGAGGACTACAAGTATCCAGACAGAGTCTACAAGCTAGACAAGGCTCTCTATGGACTCCATCAAGCCCCCAGAGCATGGTATGACACTCTGTCATCATATCTTCTACAGAATGGGTTCAAGAGAGGCACTCTGGACATAACACTTTTCATAAAGTCCATCAAAGCTGAGATTCTGCTTGTACAAATCTATGTTGATGACATCATCTTTGGCACAACAAATGATTGTCTGTGCAAAGAGTTTGAGGCATTAATGCACAAAAAGTTTCAAATGAGTTCAATGGGAGAACTCACTTTCTTTCTAGGATTGCAGGTCAAGCAGAAGCCCACTGGTCTCTTCATCAGTCAATCAAACTATGTTAAAGACATATTGGAAAAGTTTGGGTATCAAGACACCAAAGTTGCAAGTACTCCAATGGTTCCTCACAAACAGCTTCATACAGACAAAGATGGCATAGATGTGGACATTCATTTATACAGATCTCTTGTAGGATCTCTTATTTATCTAACATCTTCTAGACCTGATATTATGTTTGCTGTTTGTGTGTGTGCTAGGTTTCAATGCTCTCCAAAGGAATCCCATTTGGTTGTTGTTAAGAGAATCTTTAGATATCTCAAAGGCCAACCACATTTAGGCCTCTGGTATCCTAAAGACTCTCCTCTTGAACTAACAGCCTATTCTGACAGTGACTATGGAGGATGCAACATTGACAGAAAATCCACAACTGGTGGATGTCAATACTTGGGAACAAGGTTGGTCTCTTGGCAGTGCAAAAAGCAAACAACTGTCTCCACATCATCCACTGAAGCAGAATATGTAGCAGCTGCAAGTTGCTGCTCCCAAGTGATGTGGATTCAAAATCAACTGAGAGACTATGGTATGAATTTCTTATCCACTCCCATTTATATTGACAATTCAAGTGCAATTAGCATTGTACAAAATCCAGTGAAATTTCCCAAAACCAAGCATATAGAATTTAGATTACATTTTATAAGGGATTGCAATGAGAAGAAACTAATTCAAGTTACCAAAATTCACACTGATGATCAGTTAGCTGATCTATTTACAAAACCATTTGATGTAGGGAGATTCACCTTCCTAGTCTCAAATATTGGTATGGTTAACATGGATTAATTTGCTTTTCTGTGTACATATGCTTAATTAAGGGGGAGTCACTGTTTCATTAACAGTCGCCTATTTTTCAACTAACAACTTGAGTATTTTCTCAAGCTGCTAGTTCATTTACTCGGACTGTTAGTTGTTTCACTTGATCTGTCAAAGTGTGCAGGGTAATATGGTCATTTCTATAAGTATGTGCGCGGGTTTAGATATTTTCGAAACCTTTAAAGGTTTCAGTTTCGTTCCATTGTAACTACCTGTTGCAAAATATCTTCCAGACCCCTTCTTGATTCTCTGAAACAATTCCCACGCACATCTCTCAAACCCTAAAATCTCCGATTGATCTTCAATGGAGTTCGTTAAAGAACACAACTGCCTACCCTACTCTCTCAAGCATACTGATCTTGCACCGTTCCATGACATCATGGAATTCCTTCGGAGTTCCCATATCAATCATGCCCTCAATATCAATCCCACCATATACATCTCCCATATTGAGCAATTCTGGAACCGTGCTACTGTACAAACCATCAATGGAGTCACTTCTTTGACATCCAAAATAGATGGCACTCCCATCACAGTGACTGAGGACTCCATTCGCCAACATCTGCATCTTCAAGATGCCTCAGGTATAACAGACCTATCCCTTAACGACTTACATACTGGTCTTCATAATATTGGATATAGGGGTCCTGCTGACTCTTTTACTTTCTTTAAAGCACATTTTTCTCCTAAATGGAAATATCTAGTGCATATTCTTCTGCAGTGTATGAGCCCTAAAAGAACTGGTTGGTCCGAATTTTCATCAAACATTGCCACCGCCTTGGTGTGTTTTTCAACAGGCCAACAGTTCAATTTTTCAAATATGATTTTTCAGGGGATTTTAAGGCATCATTCCTTAAAGAATGGGAAATTTTTGATGTATCCTTGATTTTTGGCAGAATTAATTGCAAAAACTTGCACAAATTTTAATATACATAAGAGGATACATGTTTCCCATAGGCACTCACTATCTTCTATTAAAAGGCTTTTAAAGCCAAGTGCCAATTTTTTGAGTGTAGATGTCCCATTGCCTTCTACAATGATGGGCATCATTCCAAGAAACAGAGGAGAGGGTCCTGAGCAGGCTCAGCCTAACATCACTGCTTCACCCCCAGGACCCCAACCCACTCTTCATGACACACAACTACCTTCTGTTCCTTTTGTTCAGCCCTCATCCCCACTACTACTATATAAAAGGAAAAGAGGTCCAGGAGCTCCTTCCTCCTCGGCCCTCATACAAGAGCCAAATCACCCTGTGCAGGAGGACACTTCTGCACATAATACCCAACGGGAACCAATTGAGGACACTCCCAACCTCATTCAGGAGGTGGACATCTCACCAGAGATGGTCCATATGGGTTCTGTGGCTGGCACTACTATTGCTTCTGCACAAGGGGCACAGGACAGTGCCAACATTCCAACGACCACACCCATGGCAACAGCAGGTGTGCAAGCACCAGCTGGAAGTCCCCAGTACCAAGAACAGAGGGGCCCAGAGGTTTTTACTTCTGGTATTCATGCCAGTGATAGGTCACAAGCACCAACTTCGTTTGCTGATCTTGAGGCTAGTCTGCAACTAATGTTATTAACGGATCCTAAGCTGCAACCTGTTGTTGCAATGTTTGAATACCAACAGTCCATCATTGCTGCACAGGGGGCACAAATCAATGCACTCAGGCAGGCAGAGGCGGCTCAAAATCAAAAAATGGATTATCTCCATAGAGGGCTTACCCTCTGTGGGAATAAGATCATCAAATTAGAGCGTTTGATTCAAACCCAAGTGGCAAAGGTTATAGGTCCTCCTGACCAAACCAATGCTTTCAAAAAGGGGGAGAATCAGGAGATCCCTAAAGCAGTCCAAGCAGCTCCAACAGAATCAGTCCAAACAGCTCCAACAGTTCAAGATTCTAGGCTAGCAGTCCTAAAAGCTTCTCAAGCTGTTAGCCTAGAAACTGAAGCTGCTACTACAAAAGCAACTGGAGTTGTCATAAGAGAAGGTTTTCAGGCTCCCAGCAGTTCAGTCCAAGCTACAACTTCTGCTACAAAAGATAAGGGCAAGGGCATTCTTATAGAGCCTCCAAAGCATAAATTTTCTTCCAAAGAAGCCTAGATTGCCTTTGATGCTGAGCTTGCCAAAAAGTTAGCAGAAGAACAAGATAAAGCTTTAGACCAGCAAATCCATGCCCAAATGCAAGATGATGAAACCTTAGGAGACTACCTAAGAGGGTTTGTGGTCAAGCAAGGTGAAAGGAAGAGAAAAATGCCAACAGGGCATTCAAAGGCTGAGCATAGAAGATTTTTGATTAATTTTGCCTTTGCAGCTGGTATCCCAAAGAAGATGGCTCAGTCCATGAGCACAGAAAGGCTGCAAGAAGTTCATGACAGGGAAATGGAAAAACAGAAGAAAGCCAAAGTCTCCCAAGAAGTCCAAAGATCAAAAGATTCAGCTCAAGCTGCTGCCAGTGATCCTGCTCCTTCTGATCAAGCTGTTGCTCCTCAACCAGAACCAATCTCACAAGCAAAGCTTGATCAGGTCAAAAAGGTGCTTTTTGAGCATCAGCTGCAACAAGTAATGGAGATAGAGAAGTCCCTCAACCAGCATGATTTCTCCTTACCTCTTATTACTTACTGGTATGCTAAGTCAATGGATAACATTGACTTAAGATATCATTTTGTAGTAAGAAGAGAAACTGGTTCTGAGGAAGAATATAAAAGCATAATGCATATGGCTGAAGGGATGACCAGAAATGAGCTTACAAGGATGTATCATGTTGGGACTGCAACTCAAGTCAGATCTTCCCTCCCACAAGTCAAGCAAGCCATTAAAGATTTGCAGAGTATTTTTTATTCTGAATCTATAAGAAAAGATATAGAGAATGCAAAGGAGATGAAGGTCAAACAGGTAGATCTGTTTGTTAAATCAAAGACCTACAGAATCAGATTTATAGATGGATCTGGTATGTTCTTCAATTTTGAGTTTCTTGATCTTCCAAAGGCTATACTTCTTCAGATGCTGTCAGCAAGGATATATTGTGATAAAGAGGATCTAAAGAAAGAATTTTTGAAGGCTGTCAGTCAGAAACTTGCACAGTTGTAAGTTTTTGAAAGTCTTGGTTTGTAAATAACAGTTTTGCTTTGATTATTTTCCTTATTTGTATAGAACTTAAAGTCTTGTATAAAGAATTTAAGTTAGGGGGAGATTGTTGGGAAATATTCTAAGTAGTTCAAACTGTTAGTTAGACTTCTCAGACTGTTAGTAGAGTTTCTATGTAAATACAAAGTTCATGCTGTTAGTTGAAGAATCTCGAACTGCTAGTACAAAAGTTCATGCTGCCAGAGTAATTTCACTCAAGCTGCCCTGCTCAAGCTGCTAAGTGTTTCAAGCTGCTCAACGGTTTCATAAACAGAAAGTGCTGATATTAAGGAAAACATATCTACACGAAGATTCCAGCATATCTACTATCAGAGAAGTCAGAGTCCTTCAAGGAAACAAATCAGAAAGCATTATAAATACATAGAATAGGTTTTTCTATTGTATAGGAAGTTTCTGCGTATTCAAAATTGTAATTGCTTTTTGTTTAAGTTTTCATAAGTCTCTAAGGTTGTAAAACCCTAAGAAAAATTTGTGTTCTTCGTCTAATCAAACAGATTAGAGGTGATTGTAATCATTCTGATTCAGCAATACAAGCAGTTTTGATTATTACTTATGTTTATTTGTTATTAATTCTGAAAGCTTTTATCAAAATAATTAAGTGTTATTCCGCAAACTTCTTAATTAGACTCTGATTTAATACAAGATTATTGGTTTACACTCTGATCGATTCAAATCAGTTAATCTTAGGTAGTTAAGTTCAGATCCTGACAAACTAAGTATAAACTATGGTTTAAGGTTTAAAATACAAACTTACATAGAATTCCCACCATGTGTTATAGGTGGACATTAGACGTGTTTAGGATTCAAACCTTGCAAACGTCACCCGTTCACTAGAAGCGATGTGAGTATTCACGACCCCTTTTTACTACTTTTAACGTTTTGGGGGAAATGTTTGTTACACTCTTGCATAATTCATGTATTCTTTACAAACTTGCATATCATTTTGCATGCCAACTCTCGTTATACTTTCAAACTCGTTTACGTTATGCACGCAAATGTGTTTGTGGTTATACTTTTTGAATTTTACAATACATTGTTATGATACTCTTTGCACTTGGTATGTATGTAATCTTGATTAATGATTGAAACCGAAACACCGGTGTACTCATTAACTCACTTTATCGAGCCGAATATAACTATTGAAATCAATACTTGGTGGCCACCCACTCACGATGTACAACATGGAGTGTTCCTTTCTCATACTATACCCATAAGGCGGGGTACTTGGACTTAGGTTTGACTAGCTGGTGCTATTCTCTAATTTTGCATACAATAGGGTACCATGTGCCACACCACGAAACCAACACTCAAATTTGGACATGTTTTACAGTATGTAAAATAGATTGTTCGTTGTTACATAAAACTGTGAACTCACCAACTATTTTTAATAGTTGACCATTTTTAACATGCTTTTCAGGGAATCAAGCTTAAAATTGGACGATATGCATGTTTTGGTGTGCTTGGAGATGTCTTCACATTATTTTATCAAGCACTTAATTAATTGAAGTTTCGATATGGTTGTAACACTAAAACAAATTTCTGTAAACTTGTATGTAAAACTTTTATTATGTATGGTATTTGATCTTTAACTTATGCTATGATCAAAAAACTGTTAAATCTCGTGATTCTGCTTTAGCGGGGTGAGACAAATTATCATTTAGCAAGTTAAGTTTTTCAAATCTATGTTTTACTAACATTGGTCTCTTAATGATTGCCCTTGGAGTCCTGACAGTAATATTTTTTTGTATTATTGTCTGGTATCTCGATGCTATAAACAATAAAATTCATATTTTTCGAATTACCTATTAAATGATATGTTTCTTTATATGTCTGATAATATTGTTTACCTGCAGTTATTAACATGTTTGTTCTCTTTCCCGGTATAAAATGGCATCATCCACACCCACACATGTTTTTTAATCTTCAAAATCTCACTCCTCATCAAACCATACCTTACAATCAAAACCCATAAGATCAGCTTTAATTGTTGGTCCTACACCCAAATCACCAGTCCCTATAACCCAACTGGTTAAGCCAAAACACTTCCTAGTTCTTTCAGATAACAAATCACAGGCTTGATCCATCTGTATTTAAAGTTACCCACCCTGTAATTGTCAAAATATTAAAAGGCCATCCACTAGCTTATCTCATACAATATAAACCGACCATTCCTTTGATATAACTCTATCATTTTTGGCACACTGTCAAATTTTTCTTTGATGTTGGTGATCCTCACTTTAAAGTCACCATAGATCAACTTAAGTGCAAATAACCTTAGTCAGACAGAGACACAATCTATTCCTTCCTAAGAAGATAGATAAGAATAACATTCCTGATCTAGTTGACTTTGAGCATTTTGCTAGTAAAGATCAAATGTGCAAAGATTTTATTGGACTGAGATATACAATGCCTTTGCATAAAGTCTCATTGTACCACCAAAATGGACTTACTACGAATGGTATACACTGTTTTGCATCATAAACAGATGTATGACTTCCAAACATACTGGAGTTGATAAAGGGAGCATAAATGCATTCAAAATGTTTCACGGAGTTGCATTCAACAAGCACTACGACTTTGCTCAGTGTATTTGGGAGGATCTCAAAGAAGTTGTATTGGCAAAAGCTACAGACAGAGCGAGACATTTTGTGCCACTTTAAAGATTAGATCAAATCTTTTATCAGAGGTATCTTAATGGATAATGATAAAAAGCCATAGCGTGCTAATTCTCAAAAGTGTAGGATCATGTAATGATGAGTCTCTATGATAAAGGAGATGATCCAAATGCCAACACCCTTTCAATTCCTAAATCATTACTATAATTTGCAAATCCAGAAGTTGAATGTGTTAGAATATACATGATAGACCACGTAAATGTGATCCTAGTAACCATATTGCACTCAAATGATTAAAAACTATTTGTATGTTGATGATTATCTGAAATAGAAAGTGAATAAAGTACTCAATCGATGATCTCACATTGTAGCCATCTTTTTCACACACTAGTATATTCAATTCTCTGCCAAAGATTACACAACACACTAGGTAAAAATTTCTTTTTATACCTAGGTCCTACTTTGAGGGGTTTACATAAAATACCCATCAACTTTCTAATAAATGGAAAATTACATTGAAATAGAAATAAATTACAATACATTACATAATAAATCGACATGATTGAAATTAAAATTCTAACATTCTCCCCCTTTTCAATCAATGTGGTGAGTTGGAGACTCGGTCCCTTGTAGCTTGAATTTCCATCTTGACGTCGAACCCTCTGATGACCTGGTGCATGTGCATTCTATCATTGATCAGTTCAATTGCTTCTCGGATGGTCAACCCTTCTTCCAGCCGCATTCTGTGTTCACTTGAATATTTATTTTCATCTTCTCTTAAGCGTTTATTACTTGTTCTCTTATCATGCGTAGCGTGCCATCAAAGTAACGGAGGAACTCCTCGAACCTCATGAACCATTTGTTTCCTTGTTTGTTTAAGTAGGCTACACCATGTTCACGTTTCAAAATAACACGATACATGGGTTGATGATTAATCCTGGGAAAAATCTGATCTAGGGGAGTCAATCCAACTCCTACAAAATGGTTGTCGCTGGCCATTTGAAAGTCTTTAATGCACATGACCATCAATTGTCTATTCATACATCTGGTCAAGGCATAAATAGCATTCTCAATTGGCTTTGATATTTTTTGTATTTGGCCAACTGATCATTCATTATTTTAATGTCGTCAAAAGTTATGAAGTCCAAATCAATATGAATGAATTGAAGATCCTGGACCATTTGCATGGTGTGATGCTGTGAACCTTTTCTACTTTCGACTTTGACCACACCAGTTCCTTTGCTTTATGCTCGCTTAACATCATTTGATTGTATTCTTCTTGCTCCCCTTTCGATCGATCATGAAGTTCCATAAGGATCCTTCGATTGTAGCTTCTGGGATTTTTCATGAAAATTGATCTGAACCTGTCTTCAAGAAATGGCTCACATAACTCATCAAATGACATTTCAAGAGACATTTCTTTAAGCTCTTTGGTTTGGCCTTTTTCCAAGTTTGTCTGGTTGACACGTAGTAAGTGATAAATCTGTTCTTGATGTGTGTCAACCAGCAATTGTTTTTCTTGGGGTGGTAGATTTGGGATGTTTCCGTAGGAGCACCAATACACCTAGTTAGGTTTGCTTTCGTCATATGTTGCTTCAACTTCTGGGGTATCCGTCTGGACGATCCACCATTGTTGTTGTTTGGACTGGTTGGGATTGTTGGAATGTTTTCATAAAATGAGTTGGAAGGAGAATTTTTAGAGAGGCTGGCTGTAAAGTGGTAGGGGTGATTATAGTGCCAGTGCAGGTCAGTTCTTTTTCGGTTTCAGGCTCGGGCTTTGGGAAGTTTAGAAAGTCAAAAGATGAGGAGAATCGTCAGAATCTATGATTATCAAGTCCAGTTGCACCTGACGACCCTCATCGTTAGAATCTATGATTATAAAGTTTTGTAGCCACTCCGTCCTGTTCGGTCTGGGGACGTTTCTCCCCCTCAGGATGATCAGGGTCGTCCTTATCATCGTGTTTTCGCTTGTAGACCTGAGCCTGAGCGCGGCATGAGCTCTAAGTATTGATGATTGTCAACTCAACCAGATCCACTTTTTTATGTAAATTTCCTCTACTCACAAAAATAGTCGCTGCAGTTGATCAAAAGATTCAGTGAAGATTGTAGTGGATGTGGCTATCTGGTCTTTTAATTCATCAAGTTCGCAGATGTTTGGACTGAAGGAATACTTAGTGGCCAATCCTGAGTAGTAGCCCATTTACCCTTCAACAAATAAAGGATAGAGGAATACTGTTCCTCAGTTGCTGCCTTTAGGGCCTCCAGGTCTGGCCGGGTAACACAACCAGCATCACATATAGCTACTGTTAACATCTCAAGAGTAATCACGTGATGACCTGATACGGATGGCTTTAATGCAACCGTATCATGATTTCCATCATTCATTTATTGTCCACCAAGTGTGGTGCCAGAACAGATATTTGGGAGGACATCACGTAGACATCCTTTAAGAGTTGCAAAGTGTTTTGGGGTGGGAGATCATTTGTGGTCAAATGAATTACGGTCACCAAAGGCAGCAGGTGAGCTACTTCAACACCACGTCCCTCTGAATGAGGGGGTGATGGTATATGCGGTTCAACCCTGTTGAAACATCCTTCCTCTAAATCATCAACATTAGTCACCTAGGATAACATACATCCCAAATTAAGAATGCGTACAATAATCTGAACGTACAGAAGTGAAATTCACATCAACACTAAAGCATAATAATTAGAATTCTACAATAACATTACTAAAGGACTACAAAGTCATTACAATTTATTACATCAACATTATATTTCCCATTTCCATATGCATTCCCCGTAAACTATTAAATTACCCAAGTGCTAAGACTCCTTGAGAAGTTGCAACAACGGGTAAGCCTTTCCTGTAAAATGAAATTCAACAACGGGTAAGCGCATTTGCTTAGTGAGTAGACAAATATATAATTCCACACAAGTTTCATGCATCAATGATGCAGGCCCGAGTGTAGATGATCGGGCCATCATGTTTCTGGAGGCCCAAGACAGGGTCCGTAATAAAAGGGGCTAAACGGAAAAGGCCCTAACTTTTGACTCGGGTCTCCATTTGGGGCCCATCAGGTGTCTAGACGACCGTTGGCCTGAGCTCCACGCAATGAAAAATAGCCAAAGATAGTTTGCCAACCGTTTGGCCCAAATTCGACCCGGAATGAGAGTTATGGGCTTTTTTGTGATTTTTATGGGTGTTTAGGTTTTTCTTTTGGTTCCCTGGGTCGACCCGTTGGGTTTTTTGACCTGTTTTCAGTTTTCCATTTCTATTTAAGATATGTTCAAGTATTGTAAGAAGGCAGATTATCAATTAAGAAAACTTTTTCATTTTCTAAATTTTCGAGTTCAAATCGGTTGTTTGAAGCCTAATTGTTTGGCATTCTACGGAATCAAACATGTCGAGTACGAGGGTGCATCAAATAATAATAGAATGACATAGAGTACCAAACAATATCGTTTGCAACTAGAACATGCCATTCAATGAAACCAATGTATGTATGCAATGAATACAAATGTAGCAATTAATATATATTACTCACAATGATTTTGTTAGCAAGGATGTCCTGGAAATATCCACAGGGTTTTGCACACACCAATATGTGTCTTTACTTGTTTTTGTAACCTTATTGAGTCAGATTCTAACCGCTTGAATACCTCAATGTGTGTTAGATAACACCACAATGATCTTGTTATGTCGATGAATAGTACTAGTATCAATATTTTGGTTATCCATATATTTTCTATTAATTATCATAATCAAAAGTTTCATCTTTAGATTTCACAATTTAAGTCCGAAGTTAAGTTCATCACCTCAATGATTCTTAAAATGTTGGTGTTTGCAGGTCCCTAAAAAAATATAGTTACATGTCACGTACGATTTTCATCATTTTTGGTTTCATACACAATCTTTTCCTTGCCCTTCTATTTACGTTTTTCATTATTTTTTTCATCTATGTTGTCCGCATTATAATTCACTTCAGGATCCCTCTTTTCTCTTCTTTGCTTTACTGCAGCCTCGTCATGAGCCTGTAATTGTGCCATTATCATTTGGGATTGCTCGGTCATTAACTTGGCATGACTTTCATTGTTTTGTTCCATCATGCTTTGCATATAATGTATCATCTCCTGTGGAATCATACCTTCTCCGGCCATTTTCTGAAATTAAAACTTATAACTTGTTTAGTAAAAAATACATTACTTATCTAAGTTCCTAATTTTCGATCTTTATAGTTCGGATCCCTATGAATTCTAAAGTTTTAAGTCCGAACATGCAGTAACAGTTGCATATTTTTACTTTCTTGTGGACTTTGATTTTATCAACATTTAGTCATTCATTTTAACTCTATGTGCATATGCATGTTTATTAAATCACATAGTAACATTACGCAATATGTTAAACTTCATTTTGATCAAACTTTTATTTACTAAACTCGATTAATAAGTTGTCCAAAACTTATAACATTCTTATACTCATATCAAGATTCTATACACTAAAGTTCACCATTAACTCATTAAAATGCTTGGTAAACATTTTATGGCACATGTATAGTCACTCTTGAACCAGTTATAACAAATTTATTATCTTTTATCAACACCTTAAAATCTCAAGATATGGAGGTTGAATCGGTTTACCAAGCATGAATCATCCTTAAGTTGTTATCACCATATATTATAACTAAAATATATTATAACAAATCTGTTTAACTTGATCTGTTAATCTTTCATGTATACCAACCACTCTAAACACATAAAACACCATTTAAACCCAATTTTCGAGACCAATGTGCAAGTTGTCCAATATTTTGGTTGTTCTTAATACAAAACCAATAAAAGGTTAAAAAAACTAACCTTAATTCCAAATGATCATCCAAATGATTTTCAAGGTTTCTTGGTCGATTTTGGCTTCTAGACACTTAAATATAAACCGAGAATTTCTAATACACTCTTATATGTTGCTGTCCAAAAACAAATTCAAGGAAAACCCAAAGTTACTTCCCCCTTTACCTTGATTTTTATTGATGAAAATGAACATGCAATGATAGTAGCTTGTTCCTCCTTGATTCCACTTTCCAATGGTAATAATTTCACTTCCGAACTCTTTGTAGATCATGAGGAAAGTTAGAGAGAAAATACAAAGGTTTTTCATGTTTTTCATGAGCAAAACTGAATAGTAATTTGAAGTTTTACCTAACTTTGGTTGAGCAAATCAAAAATGTAGTTACAAGATCTTCTTCCTTATGATCCCAGCTTCCCAACCCTATATAGATCACCTTCTAACTCCATGTAGATTGAGAGAAAAGCTAGAGAGAAGGTAAGAAGGTTCATTGGGTTTCTAGAGAGAGAAATGAGAGCGTTATATATGGTTTATTTCATAATTCCCCAAACATTTCGAGTTAAGTATCTTAAATTATTATTAGCATTGGCTTAGAAAATTTATGGATGTTACACCCGTGGAATGAAACCTGCTCCTTTTGAGAGGAGTGAGAGTGGTTGGTGGGGTGTGATTCGTCTACTAGACTAGTAGACTTATACAGATTGTTCCGGCTTTTGGTACCCTCTCAGCACTACATTCTTTTAAATGCTCATCAATATCTCTCAAAAGATCAGATTTTGTCTGTTCATAACCATTCTCAGCTACATCTTCTTTAGCTTGTGTTGCACTCTCAACTCTCTCTGCCTATAACCCCAAAAGATTATTTCCCTCTGCTCCCCCTCTGACTCACCACTTTGCGCCCACTCATCCCTGAAACCAAAAATATCGACTCCACTAACTGCCTCTTCCTCACCTACAGATGTGGATAGGTTGCAGTCGGTTCTGATTGTGTTTCATCTTGATGAACCCCATTTATGTAGAAGATAACCCTTTCCCTCTCTCCAATTAGCATACGACACTATCGATAGTAGGATGTCCATTACAAGAACTTTTGAAAGTTCCTTTGGCAATTTAAAATGGGACAAAGCCATAGTTTTCTACGTGTATGCTTCAGGGTGTTCATGGATGTTATCATTAGAGTCCATGGCATGCCGAATGATGAGTTGTAGAAACCTATGGAAAGGAATGAAGTTTGTTTCCCTTTATCCATGACCACCTGATGTAACTCATCAAAGATGAATTAAGCATGGTGCTAATGGCGGTCATGCGCAATGGCAGCAAACATCGTCAGGACATGAATGTTGCCTTAATCATGTCCTGAATTCTTCCCAGTGAAGCATCGATTCAGTATATCAAAGAAAACGCGCTAGTGGAATTGGAGGTTCATAGTTTTGAAGTCCAGAGATTGGACTTGTTGGAGTATGAAGGAAGGAGAAGGTATTGGGGAAAAATTGTTTTTAGTAGTGGTGAAATATTCGAAGGGTAGGCGAAGAATGTGGCATATGCCTTCTTTTTATGCGGATGGGTACGTAATCAATTTTTGTCACGAATTGAGGTTTTGCCTCATCAATGTATTTTAAGTGATGCCAAATTGTTGTAGGTATATGGAAGGAACAGATATGGCAGCTGTGAGGTTGTAAAAGATTAGATGACCTTTGAGAATGTCGAAGGTGATGTCTTCGGTTTCTTGGTGTAGGAGATCGAGGTTTAGCTGCCAATTATAGGGTTGGAATTTAAGGTAAAAGGCAGTGTGTAAGAGAGTGGTTTCAGGAAGTTGAGCATTGTTATGGGTGTTGGGTGGGTGGGTTATGGTAAGTGACAATTGCTCAATTTGCTCCATTTGTTCTTTGAATACATAACAAGGTTAGCAAAACTGACGAAGTGAAAATATTGACACGTAGTCTGAAATAGGTGTGAGATAAAATTGATCTATTCTGTTTAAAGCATCAGGTTTTCTTATAGTAGTACAAAAATACTACTGATAGAAATCCAAAGTTGATCGTCAAAAGACCAATGTTAGAATAGACTTATTCACTCAAACTTCTATAAGTAAGACCAATGGTGCAAGAACAGAAACAACGTCGAATCATACATCATTAAAATAATAATTAAAGCATGTTAGTAAATGTTGTTACATCTTCGGTTTTCATAAATCAGTATAAATACTGAATTATGAAAACCAAATTTAATCATTTAGAGAGAAATATTAACATTTGTAGTAAAGATCACAATATTATATTGAACACTCACAAGGATTACACACTTATTATAAGATTAAAATGTGCAAGAACAATGAGAATAATGCACTCAATAAATGTCAGGCAAATATTCAAGACGCCAATTTTATTCAATATGTCAAAGTGATACACAAAACCCTAGGCACATGTTCCTTTTATACCTAGGCCTATCTTTGAGGGGTTTACACAAAACACCCCTTAACTTTCTACTAAAAGGGAAACTTACATAAAAGGTAAATAATTACAATTTATTACAAAATAAACCACTTGATTGAAATTTATAATTCTTACATTCTCCCCCTTCTTAATCAATGTGGCAAGTGGCAATTCTGGTTTTAGATCTGAAACTATCAGCTCATCGAAGGGAAAAGTGAGAGTATCAAAATGCAAGCTCTCTCCTCTGTAGCTCTGATTCCGAGAATGACATCAAACCTTCTTATAATTGGGCGCAGGTGCAATATTTCATTAAGCAGCTCCATTGAGTTTTGGATATTCCAAACTTCCTGCGGCTTCGTTCAGAATTCACTGAATTTTATGGCTTCATCCTCTCGGAGTATTCGATTTAGCTCTCTCTTATTAGACGTTAGGTGCCATCAGAATAGCTTGAAATTTTCCTGAACCGTAATAACCTTTTCATCCCATTTTTGCTCAAAAAGATTACCCCTAACTCTAGTCGTATGAAAACTTTGAAGAATGGTTGATCGTCAATCCCGAAGAGGCTTTGGTCGGGAGCTTTTAAGCGAACTTTCACAAAGTAGCTCTCTATAGCTAGTTGAAAGTCTTTTATGCACATGATGGTTGACTATCGTCCCATATATCATGTAAGTGCAACAAGAGTAGTGACGTAACTTAATCGACCTTTGACTTTGTTTTTCATTTGTTGTGCAAGGTTTCAATGTCGTCAAGGGTCATAAAGTCGAAGTCACTCTCATGCACCTATTGAGTAGACCCATCTTCCCTTAGAATATCCAGTGAAGGTGTGTCGATGTGGACTCTCTTATACATGCTTATGTAGACGACTTTCACTATCTTAGACATAGACTAGTATTCAAACTTGGCCTGGTCTCTCTCAGCATCATTTGGTTGTATTCGGCCTTCTCAGTTTTATATCACTAAGCTCCATGACTAACCTCCTACTATATTTTCTTGGATTACTCATAAATATGCTTTTGAATTTTTCCTCCAAGTAGGGTTCAAGAAATTCTTTAGTTTTCATCTTCATTAGATAATTCTTGAGACCCTGCACTGGAGGTGTCTCGACTTCGGCAACAAGAATTTCCAACATTTTATAAACTCGACCGTTGTGGTCGAGCCTTAACTTCTCCCTCTCTTCCGGTGGTAGGTTCTGAATATTTCCTTTAGAAAACCAATGTACCTACTTCAGACCCCCTTCGTCATAATCCTATCAGTTCACCGGTAAACTCCTGGAAGCAGTCTATCGTTCGGGCTTAGTCTCAACGGGTTGAGGTGTTTCAGCTAGCTTCTTTTGGGTTATGGTGGAGGTGGATATGTTGTAGGTGAGTTTTAGGTTAGGTGGCGGGCTGGGGCCTGTATTTGAGATATAATTCTTCTTGAGGCTCATGGGTTGAAGAGTTTAGGAAATCAAACGAGGATGATGACTTAGATGTTTCAGGTTTAGGTTTGGGTAAATATAGGTCAGCTTCTGTATTTGTCTCAGATAGCAGAATGACTTCAATTTTCTAAGGTTGAGGCTCAAACACAACCATCGCCCTTGTCCAATCCTCATCTCCTTGAGCACCCGAGCCTTGTGTTGCAGGTTCTTCCCCACTCTCTACCCTTTCAGTAGCTCCCCTAGACAATATACCTCACCCTCATGCTCTATTCGGGGGCGTTTCTCCCGCTCAGGACGATCAGGATCCTCCTGATCATCATGTTTTGTTTTATATGCCGCAGCCTGAGGGCGGCACAAACTCTGAAGGTCGACCACGACGGACTGTAACCTATCCATCCTTTTCTTCAAATCTGCCTCCACCCTTCAGTTGCATTATTGTCAATAGAATCTATGAAGATGGCAGCTGTTGTGGCTAGTTGTTCTTGAAGAGCATTGGTGGCGGCAGTTGTTTGGACTTACGGGGTTCCGGGTGGCAACTCCTGAGTTGAGCACCCTTTCCCTTTAGCATAGAGAGAAGGGAGGAGTGTTGTTCCTCAGTAATGGCCCTGAGGGCGTCCAGGTCAACACAGGTAACAATGCCAGCATCACGAAGCACCGTTGTTATAATCTCGAGAGTAACCCCGGGAGGACATGAACGAACGACTGTGTTGTTGCCGTGTCAGGATTTCATCCTTCATTTCTGCT
This sequence comes from Centrapalus pauciflorus, assembly GCA_020465985.1. NCBI lineage: Eukaryota > Viridiplantae > Streptophyta > Magnoliopsida > Asterales > Asteraceae > Centrapalus > Centrapalus pauciflorus. The sequence goes on along the minus strand of JAANYP010003223.1, from coordinate 268,641 downwards.
CCACCAAGTGTGCAGTCAGATTCGGATGTTGCAGAGGACGTCATGTAGACATCTCGAATTAGGTGTACTGTGTTTTATGGTGGAGGTGGAGTTGTGGTCAATTGACGTTCGGTTACCGGGGGCGGCAGGTGACCTATTTCAACATCTCCCCCCTCCGAGCTAGGGGGTGATGGCATTTATGCTGATTCCGCATGGAATGAAACAATCCCTTGTTGAGAGGAGCTTGAATGGCTGGGAGGCGTGTTGGGACTGCTGGACTAGTAGTCTTATCTTGGCTTGTCCGGCTTGTGGGTTGGGGTTCTCCCTCAACGCTTGTCCTTGCCAAACCCTCTTCAACGTCGCAGAAAGGCAGAGATGGTTTATTCGGAATCTGACATCTCTGCATCCCCGACTCCCTCACTCACAGCACTCAACTCCTTCTCACCAATCCCCGAGACATTTTCACCACCAACTCCGTCCTCCTTAGTTAGCTCATTCTCACTGTTAGAAGGGGTTGGCTCAGTCGGTTCTGCTGAGCCTCTTCTGGGTACACTCCCTCAATATAAACCCTTACACTCTCTCCGTTCCAGTCGTCACAAGATAAGAGCGATAGTGGGATGTCCATAACAGGTACCCAAGGAAGTTCCCTCTGCGGTTAAACTGGGACAGAGATTACGTCTTATATACGTCTACCTCAGGCCTTTTGTGTATGTCACCGTCATGATCCATGTAAAATTGTATGAACATCTGAAGGAACCTTTGAAATGGGATGAATTTTCATTCACGCTTCGTCCCATTGTCTTTGACCGCCGTACGGAGTTCATCGAATAGGAATTGAGCGTAATCATAGTGGTGGTCGTATGCAAATGCGGCATACATTGTCATCACGTGGATACTTGTCGAGTCGTGGCCAGAGTGCTTGCCGGTGAAATATCGATTAAGTATATCAAAAAATACGCGCCAATGGGATTGAAGATTTTTTGTTTTGAAGTCCAACGACTTTGCTAATGAGTCGTCGTATCCCAAGGCTTGGACTTGTTAGAGAATTTGGTCGGGTGATGGAATGGCGACGAAGGTGTATTTGTTGTAAGATAAGTGTTCAGTATGAAGACGTAGAATGTGGCGGATGGCTTCATAGGTGATACTGATGGTGATGGAGTCAATCTTGGTTACAAAGTGAGGGACTGCCTCATCAATGTATTTTAAGTGGTAGTAAAATTGTGAAGATAGACAGAGGGGACGGGGATGGCTGCGGTTAGATATTAGAAGATGGGATGGCCTTTGAGGATATCAAAAGTGATATCCTCGGTTTCTTGGCGAAGGGCTTCAAGGTCTAGCTGCCAGTTGTGCGGGGCAAACTCTGTAAACGGAGCGACGTTCAAAACGACAGACTCTGGCAGCTACCTATTGTTATGTGGGATTGGTGGGTGAGGAATGGTGAGGGTAGGAACTTGTTCCAGGCGCAGGTCTGCCCCCCCCCCCCCCTGCGCCCGGATGCGGCTAGGGTTTAGCTGGCATGTGCTGAATGTATCTGGACAGTTTGGACGCTATGCGGAGCGCAGGGTGGCGCAGGCCTGTGCGCCCCTCAGCCCGATTTGATCTAAGTTCTCTCGGATTGCTTCTTTTTAACATCTTGGCCCTGAAATACAAACTTGGAGTAATAATATGGATTTTTTCGAAGTATCGGTGCTTAAAATGATCATAATATGACTCAGAAACCATATAAATTTTAGACTTATCAAATCTCCTCAACTTAACTCTTGGTCGTCCCTGAACAAGCTTTTGGAATCAAAACTAACTAAGTAACGAGCATGTATTGGCAGTGAGTCTAGGAATTTTAGGTCAAGCTAGCCTTCGTACTAATGCATTAAAATTCTTAACATGTGAATTGAAGACATTTTCAGTTAAAATATACTTTTCTTAGAATTTATATAATGTATCTCACTTTTGAAAATACCCTTTTAGCTCAAGGTTACGATACCTAAAACATGTGGGTTTTCCGACCATCTTTTTGCTCTTTGCATGTTTACGACAAATTTTCTTTTCTTTTTAATACCATGCTTCTATCTATATTCTTTTCACTACATTAGCTAGATGGTCCATGTAACGAGATTTCGGTTAACCGCTCCCAAACCAAATGGTTTTAGGGGATTAGGCATGAGTGGTACCCCTACGGACTTAGTTCCCGAACCATCTAAACTACAATTAACCTACTTTTGAGGCTTAAAACATGATTAAGTTCTCCCCCTTGTTGCATGAGTTTTCAAAATCTTTTCACACATTACTTATATTTAAGCCCAAATAAATTTTAACATACTTGAATTCATTTTATATGGAAAAAGTTTTATTACTACGACTCTTTTCTTAATTATAAAATATCATGTCACCACTAGCCAATTCACTCGCACATGTATTTTCTAAGTATCATCATGTTCCACGGCCTGATCGGAAAACAAGAGTCAAATGGGGAAGACATGACAGACTATATAAACATTATAAACTCTAAATAGGACTCGGCTAAAAAACTAAAAATAAATGAAAATTACGATAAAGAAATTAAATGCATAACAAACTAAAATAAAATGAAAGAAAAGACAGAATAAGTAAAGAATAAAGAAGGATATACCTGATCATTCAAATGGAGGAGGCGGCGGAGGAGGATCGAAGACGCTGTTGAAGAAGTCGGTATACGGGTTCTGGCCATGAGTGAACTGTGCAGTCGGCGGAACCCAGTGAGAATGCATCGGATCTGGGAGGTCCTGCCATGCGTTGGATAGCGCTGATAATAAACAAACAAAATCCAACTTTTATAATTTCAACTAAAAATAGTCATCACACTTAAAGAGTAAAAAAATACAAATAAAGTACTATTACAATCCAAATATACGTTAATAATCAAACCAAACAAAATAAACCACCACATCAGAAATAATTCTAACCATACTTAATGTTTAGAACGCGCAATTAAAATTAATATTCAAATAATTATAAAATCGTCATTCAGCCTGAGGTGTGACAATCTCTTCCAACACTCCGACAGTGATCTGAAGATTGGTGAGCCAGTCTGAGTGGCTTTGAAATAGCTTCGCATGTTTGTTTTGATTCTCCGGCAACTTTTCAATATTCTTCACCAATTCTTTGTTTGCATTTAGTATGCTACCCATGACGTCCTTCAGAATGTTGATTTGAGATCTCATCAAGTCTTCGATTGTTACTTTTTCCTATGATCTTCCATCCTCTTTGTCGTTTTGTCCTTCAGGGTTGTCGGGTACAATGAATGGGATTTGGTTTACTTTAGAGGTTTTTGGACAACAAATTTGATAGCCTAAATGGTTTTTCTCAAAGAGTAACCCTAACATTGTGACTCTAGTGAACCAAATCTCGTTTGGGTTGAGGTATTTAATTGGCAATTGTTCCGACACTGCTTTCTTAATAATAAATAGCTCAGTTAGCATACGGAAAAGTGTGGATAATTCATCCTTTGCCCTTGGAAACTACTCTCCCACAGATTTTGTATTATTATGTATCCTAAAATGGTCGAGTATCCAGTCATTAACGCATGCACTAACAATATCTCTTGGGATCTAACAACAGTGGTGTCTTGACTTCTAGGAAGCAAGTTGAGGGTAACAAACTTCCACAACACTTTAGCTAGCGGGCATAAATCCACCTTATTATAATGGACATACTCTCTGGCCTCCTCTATTAACATTCCATATACCGTGGCTAAAATCCCATCCCATTTCTTAGACCATCCACCAATTTCTCTCGCTTTACCCCCTTGAAGATCTATAGATGACCAAAATTCCCTAGGCCTTGGAATATCTGCGTCTATACCTAATTCCTCACAAAAGATTTTCCTAGACACTGACACTTTCTTGTTTCCTAATATTCCTGTGAGCTCAAAGTCATGGTCCTCTTCCTCTTCTGCTTTCCGAATAGTAGAGAACCACTGTTGGATCAAACTAGTATGAATATACGGAAGTTCCCATTGTATGGCTTTAGCCCATCCTAGCCTCTCAAAGCACTCTAATATTTCAAAATTATCAAAGTCAGACTCTTTTAGGGTACGCTCTATGAGAAGCCTAGGGGTTTACCATTGTTAGTGTTTGGTGGCATTTCATGGAACTCCACATTGAGTGGTTTTTCGAAACGAACATCCCTAGGGTCGTGGGTTCTCATTCTAGATTTTTGGGAAATTCCAGGACGGTTACCGTTTGCATGGAACTGGGTTGACATCTAAAAATAATGCAAAGAAAATGTGGGGTTTTTATGTAAATGATGCATGATTATTTTAAACACCCTTTTTCAATAATAATTAAACTAATCCCAAGTCTCACCAACAATGTGAGTCTAATCTAACCCTATCAAATGCATGAACTTTAATAATAAATAATCAATGAAAACGTAATCTTTTATGACAAAAAGTTTATAAACTATAATAAATACAGAAAAATGCATAATTTTTACAAAAGTTTTGCAAAAATAATTTTATATTAACTAAATGGATATTTGAAAATTATTAATAACTCTTTTTCCTATAAAAACCATGTAACTCCCAAAAACTCAACCATGCATGCATGATGAAACTTTATGAAACTAGGGTAGAATGAAGTTAAAGGGATTATAGGGAGTATACCTTGCTGGAAATTGAGAAGAACAAACGTCGGATTGAAGATTTAACATGAAAAAGATGAATTTTCGAAGGTTTTTAGGCTTAGAAATCGAGATCCGTCGTTTCTGTAACTAGAATAAGGGTTTTGGAATTATGGGGACGATCACTACCATTTTTATAATATTTTGAGTGTCGGGTCGCAGGGGAAGCGCAGGCCTGCGCCCCCCCCCCCCCCCCCGGCGCCAGGGCCTCTGGATTCGCGATCTGGGCTGTGCACTGGTCTTGGAACCCTAATTCTTTAATTTTTTAATTTTTACGGGTATTCTCCCCAACTTACGCTCTTATTATCGGGTTAAAATAATTCTGCGATGTGCTTAAAAATTTTTATTTTCTGATGCAGGGGGTCGTATTATTTAATTTAAATCCTAGTTTCCAAACACAACAAAGTTCAGGAGGATGAATTTCTCCTAACTTAAATGGGTACACACAAGTAACACAAATAAGCAAATAAACACACTTAAAAACAATTAAATTCAGATAATCAAAATACTCTGGGTTGCCTCCCAGAAAGCGCTAAGTTTCACGTCTTCAGCCAGATGTACTGCTCCTAAACTAATTAATTAACCTTAGGATCTTGTAGTGCGACGAGTTCAGATTCTTACATATCATTGGTGGCCCATTGAACATATAATTTAAGTCTATGTCGATTTACTTTAAATGGATCACCACCTTTCAGGTCCTGTATTTCTACCGCCCCGTGTGGGTAGGTATTCCTTACAATATATGGACCTGTCCATTTACTTTTTAATTTACCGGGAAATAATTCTTTTTAATTTACTGGGAAGTAATCTAAGTCTTGCGTTAAATAACCAAACTTTATTTCATTTGGTAACTATTTTATTTTTAATCATTGTATCGTGGAAAACCTAAGTTTTCTCTTTAAAAATTCTGGCGCTTTCATAGGCTTCTTGTGACACCCTTGCCAAATTTAACCACAATTACATAACACCCAGGATTATACACCACAATAATTATTACATAATGATTTGAATGCATAAACAAGTGCGGAAGCATTAAAATACAAAATTAAATATTACAATAGTTTCAAAAACTCTACGGTGCTACAAGGTTCCAATACTAAGTCTACATACTCAAACTTTTATTACAACATCCAGAATACATTACAACATTGGGTCCCATAGCACATTTACCGATTGTGCTTTATCAACTCTTCCAAGACTTCAAACACGACCTAACTAGAAAGTCCGGCGGCAGATTTTCCTTTTCCTGTAAAAATCAACAACTGAGGGGTAAACGAATGCTTAGTGAATACACAGATTTACGCATTTTATAAATCCTTATGAAGCCCACAAGAGTAGCACCGACGACACACGTCGTGCGCTCTCCACGTACACAAAGTACGACACACATGAGTCGTCGCTCCTACGAGCCCAAAGCTCGGTATGAAACCCAACCATCTGAGACAGACATAACATCGGGGATGACATACTGCCTACCAGAACCTCGGAGGGATCAGCTCCGGGTCATATAGCGCAGTAACATCGGAGTAACAGATGCGACCCACCGGTCCATCGTTAGATGCACAACAAACGAACGGACATGCAACAAATATGAATGTGCATCTAAATCTATGCAAGTTAGTAGAATTCCAAACGAATATGAAGCAACATGTCTCAGCAGGCAATAGCTAACATAAAGCAGATATAAACATGCGAAATCATATGTACTCACAGTGGGGTGCGTTATTAAACTTTAAGTTATCTTATTTCTCCTCGGACTTTCAACCGGATCACAAAGTACCCCACTGTGGGTTAACAAACACCACAAGGGACCTGTTTCATTTCCATAAGGAAAGCATATTATAACCATGTTCATCCACAAAAGAGTATCAATTTGTTCAAACAAAAGTATTACAACATTCGGAAACGGCATCCGAAACTCACGTTTAAATCTCATCATTTGATGTGTTATTATTCCCAATTAACCCTCCTTTAAAGTGTGATTATTTGCCCATAAATTCGGGTCCTTTAAAACCCATCCGCATTACCCAAGAAATATATAGAACTCGCCGAGTTGGTTCAGTGAACTCGCCGAGTTCATGTCCGAAGTTCGGACCCTCAACCGGATTTAGGACCCATCCGAATTATGTCGACCCATCCGAATTCGGGTCCATCCGAGTTCGGTTCTTAATCAAGTTCGGTTCCATTCTAAATTCGGGTCACATCCGAATTCGGGTCCCAACCGAATTCGGATCCAACACTTATGAATTTTTGAAGATTTGTTCATATGTTCTTGAGAACTCGCCGAGTTCGCCCATGAACTCGCCGAGTTCACATGCACGTTTGCAGGTCGCAGCTACGGGTTTTACACTAAAATTTCCATAAATCCATTTCTAACAACATGCAATCCTTAATAATGTTATACTAACATATATTAAGTGTTTCTACATAATTTTCCACATCATTTACATCAATTTCGTCCAGATTGGACCAAAAATGAGCAAAAACTTCAAGAACAACTAACTTCATAAAAAGTCAGATTTCTTACCGATTAGGACGAATTAACCAACGATTCTTGTTTTATAGGCATCAGAAATCTCCCAAGAATGATTTCCAACTATTAATACATACATGCAATCAACATTTAATCAGATTAAAAATCCGAATTTTGTATCTTTATTCTTCAAAATAAAACCTCCAACTTGAAATTATAATTTCTTACCTTAATTCCTTTGATTTCTTGTAAATTTCCAGATGTAATTCCACAATTTCTTATCACAAATTCAAATTTCAGTATAATCTAGAGAGAGATTGAGAGAATTCTAGGAGTTGTAGAGAGAGAGAGATTGTTTCAAATGAAAGACCAATGGCCTTTTATTCCCAAGTATCAGCTATTGGCACCTTTAGTCCCTCAACTTATCCGGTTCCATTAAATACTGATTTTTATCATAATTTTCATTGTCACTAACTTTTAAACAATTATACTTAATAGTTAAAATTTAAAATTCACCAATTTCATAATTTCTTAAAATAACAAACAACTTCCAAATATCCAGATACATAAACACTTTTTAATAATTTAACTTAATACAAAAATTCAATCTAATTATTCCAAATACAATAAATTAAATCCGAGGATGTTACAGCATGGGCTCCACCACGCTCAACTTCGTCCTCGAAGTTACTCGGATTCGAACAGTTGTGGATATTTCTTCATCATTTCAGACTTAGTCTCCCAGGTATGATTCGCTCCCTTATGATGCTTCCAACGTACCAGCACCATCTCAATTTCTTTACTTCTTAATTTCTTCACTTTCGTATCTAACACACACTCCGGCTCTTCAACATACCGGAACCTTTCATCAATCTGTAGCTCAGTGTGGTCGGCCCAATCTTCGTTTTCGGTTGTGAACTACTTTCTAAGGTTCTCCACATGGAACACCGGATGTATGCCCGACATTTCTTCAGGCAACTCTAAGCGATAAGACTGATTTCCTACTTTCTTAATAATCCTGAATGGTCCGACGAATCTCGGAGCCAACTTTCCTCTCTTTACAAAACGTGTAACACCTCTCATAGGTGACACCTTCAGATAAACCCAATCATTCACATCAAAACTGATTGGTTTGTGCCTCCTGTCGTAATAACTCTTCTAACGATCCTGGGCCGCTTTCATATTCTGTCTCACCAACTGAATCTTCTCGTTTGTTTCTTGTAATAAAGCCGGCCCAGCAATCGGCGTTTCTCCAGTTTCTCTCCAACACGTAGGAGTCCTACACCTTCTCCCATACAAAGCCTCAAATGGTGGTTTCTTAATCGTTGCGTGATAACTGTTATTATATGAAAACTCTATCAACGGCAAATGATCGTCACAATTTCCACCGAGATCCAATACACATGATCACATCATATCCTCCAGGGTAAGGATTGTTCGTTCACTTTGGCCATCAGTTTGCGGACGATAGGTCGTACTCATTGCGATCCTTGTACCCAGTCCTTCTTGTAATGCTGACCAGAAATTTGAAGTAAACCGGCTGTCCCGGTCCGACACAATGGACTTCGGTACTCCGTGTCTGGCAACGATATCGTCCATATAAATGTGAGCCAACTTCTCCAATGAGTAGTTTTCTCTAATCGGTATAAAGTGTGCGGACTTACTTAATCTATCGACTATCACCCAGACTGCATCGTGTTGACGCCTAGTCTTCGGCAACTTCGTGACAAAGTCCATCGTGATATGTTCCCACTTCCATTCCGGAATGGGAAGCGGTTGCAGACTGCCATATGGTTGCTGGTGTTCGGCTTTCACAAGCTGGCAAGTCCTACATCGTTCAACGTACTGGCCGATATCCTTCTTCAATCCCGGCCACCAAAAGTCTGCCTTTAATTCGTTGTACATCTTTGTGCTCCCGGGATGTACAGAAAATTTAGATTGATGCACTTCTTCGATGATTACATTTCTCATACCCCCAAACTTTGGTACCCAGATCCTCCCATATATACCTTTCAATCCCGATTCACTCGTTTCAATATTCTTCATTTGTACTCTAATATCCTCAGCACCAACATTCTCTTCTTTCAAGGCTTCCTCTTGAGCGACCTTAACATCATCAATAATTGTAGAAGTTAACATCGTGGACGTCAGCATATAACAACATTCCTTGGCATAAGCTTTGCGACTCAAAGCATCGGCTACTACGTTAGCCTTACCAGGATGGTACAGTATTTCACAATCGTAATCTTTAATAAGTTCCATAGATCGTCTTTGCCTCATATTGAGCTCCTTCTGACTAAAGATGTGTTTTAAACTCTTATGATCCGTGTATAACTGACACTTAGTTCCATACAGATAGTGTCTCCACAATTTCAGTGCAAAAGTGACAGCTGTCAACTCAAGACCGTGAGTTGAGTAATTCTTCTCATGTTGCTTCAACTGTCTCGAGGCATACGCGATTACCTTTCCACGTTGCATCAGTACCGCGCCCAACCCCAGTCTCGAAGCGTCTGTGTATACCACAAAATCCTCATTGCCCTCTGGTAGAGCAAGTATAGGTGCTTCACTAAGCGTCTCCTTCAAGATCTCGAAAGCCTCCTGCTGCACAGTTTCCCATACAAACGGTGCATTCTTCTTTGTTAATGCAGTCAAAGGAACTGCAATCTTTGAAAAATCCTTGATAAACCTTCTATAGTATCCCGCCAACCCAAGAAAACTCCTGACTTCTGTAGCTGAACGTGGCGGCTCCCAATTCTTTATCGCTTCAACTTTGGCCGGATCTACAGAATTCCCAGCCCCCGAAATCACATGCCCCAAAAATTGAATCTGTTGCAGCCAAAACTCACATTTTAAGAATTTGGCATACAACTTTTCCTTTCTTAATAGTTCCAAAAACTCTTTTAGGTGATCAGCGTGCTCAGCCTCAGACTTAGAGTATACCAGAATGTCATCAATAAAAACAATCACCGACTTGTCTAACATCGGTCTCCATAAAGACAACCGGGGCATTGGTTAACCCGAAAGGCATCACCGAAAACTCATAATGCCCATACCGTGTTCTGAATGCTGTCTTAGGCACATCCTCCTCTCGAACTTTCAGCTGATGATATCCCGACCTCAAATCAATCTTAGAAAAGACACAAGCCCCGTGTAACTGATCAAACAAGTCATCTATCCGCGGCAGCGGATACTTGTTCTTGATTGTCAACTTATTCAGCTCCCTGTAATCAATGCACATCCTAATTGTGCCATCTTTCTTCTTAATAAACAATATCGGAGCTCCCCACGGCGATGAACTCAATCGAATGAAGCCCTTATCCAACAATTCCTGGAGTTGTTTCATCATCTCTTGCATCTCTGTAGGAGCAAGGCGATAACGAGAACGAGCTAGCGGTGCAGCTCCGGGGATCAAGTCAATACGGAACTCCACTTGTCTCTCAGGCGGCACGCCAGACAAGTCTTCCGGGAATTGTGAAACAACAGGCACATCGGCCACAGTCTTTTTCTCAGCCTTAGCATCAATAGCATATGCTAAATAGGCGTCACATCCCTTTGCAACAAGCTTTCGGGCTTTTGCAATGGTTAATAAGCACAGATCCCCGCTTCTCCTATCCCCGTAAATACAGATCTCACGCTCCTCCGGAGTAGTTATCTTTATCATCCGCTTCTTACAAACTATGTGAGCTTCATTCTCTATCAACCAATCCATCCGGATAATCACGTCAAATTCACTAAACTCGATCGGAATCAAGTCCAAATTGAAGACTACATCTTCAATTACCAAAGTGCAGTTTCGATATATGTGATCTACTTCGACTAGAGTGTTGCTAGCAGTTTCAATATCAAGTATAGTAGACAACTTAGACAGTGGCATGACAAGTTGTTGTGCAAATACAATAGACACAAACGAACGATTTGCACCCGAATCAAATAAAACTCGTGCTGGCATAGAATTTACGATAACATACCAGTAACCACCTCCGGGTTTTCCCTCGCTTCTTCTGCCGTTATCTGAAAAGCACGAGCTGGCGCCCTTTGTGGCTAGTTCCGGTGGTTAACTGAACCACCACTAGATCCCCCAGAAGATCGGGTTGAAGATGGAGCATCAGCAGCTGGATCGTTCTTTCTGCAATTCCTACTGTAGTGCCTCCATACACCACATTTATGGCAGGCATCTCCTCTTCTTGGGCACTCACTCTGAAAATGGCCCAACTCTCCATAGCAAAAGCAAGCACGTCCATTAGTGCACTTTCCGAAGTGTTCCAAGGGACACCTATTACAATATCGCGGCTCGGTGTTGATAGAATAGGCACGAGCACGACCTGAAGACCCAGATGATCGGCGATAAGACTGCTGAGGCGAATACTGTGATGAGCGAGAAGATCCCGAGTATCCTCCCTCACGCTGGCGCTTCGGCGGTGACGGCTGTGTTGGGTTAGTGGAAGCAGCAGCACACCCAATGGAATAACCCTACATGATCAGAATTTGCTCTACATTTCTGGCAGCCTCTAGTAAGCCAGCAAATGTAGGGTAGCAGACGTTGCTCATAACCCTTCTTATCTCAATATCCAAACCAGCCACAAATCTGGTCACCTTCCTTTCTTCAGTATCAACCTGATGAGGCGTAAACAGACTCAGCCTCGTGAACTCCACAGCATACTGGGACACAGTCTTAGTCCCCTGCATTAATGCCATAGATTTTGCCTCCAGTCTTCGGCGCTCATCAACCGGAAAATACTGCTGAGTGAATAAGTCCGTGAACTCAGCCCATGTCATCACAGAAACCTTCTCCAATGTCAAAGCATTGACCATAGCATTCCACCACATAATTGCATCATAGGTGAACATAGCGGTAGCATACCGAACCATGTCCTTCTCAGCACAATCACTGATTCGGAATGTCCGTTCGGTTGCCGTTATCCATTCAAGTGCGGCAACAGCGTCCCCCAATCCATTAAACTCTACAGCCCCATTTCCCTTAATATCCTTAAATCGACATCCTTTGGGTTTGTTTGATGACCCAGTGTTGTCATCTTGATTATCATCGTTGCCCCCCTCTTTTTCCTTATTCTTTCTCTTGTCTTTCCTTCTCTTAGCTTCGGCCTCATCTCGAGCCCGAAACAGATCTTGAATCATCTTGTTCTGCTCAGCCATCATGGCTAGCATCATCTCTCTGGTTTCTTCGGGTGTCATTCCTCCTCCAGACATGTTCTGAAATATGAAACATATAACTTGTTTAGTAACATGTCATTTATTTAAAGACACCACCCATTTGTCCCGTATGATAGTCAATCTCCTATAATTACTAGATTGTAACCTATCTTAGTTCAGATCATTACTTAAAATCACTACAAGTCATCACTTAATGTTTGAGACCAAGACCTCACGGACACTTGAATCTCAAACTACTGCCTTGATACCATCTCGTGTGACACCATTGCCACATTTAACCACAATTACATAACACCCAGGATTATACACCACAATAATTATTACATAATGATCTGAATGCTTAAACAAGTGCGGAAGCATTAAAATACAAAATTAAATATTACAATAGTTTCAAATACTCTACGGTGCTACAAGGTTCCAATACTAAGTCTACATACTCAAACTTTTATTACAACATCCAAAATACATTACAACATTGGGTCCCATAGCACATTTACCGATTGTATAGTATCAACTCTTCCAAGACTTCAAACACGACCTAACTAGAAGGTCCGGCGGCAGATTTTCCTTTTCCTGTAAAAATCAACAACTGAGGGGTAAGCGAATGCTTAGTGAATACACAGATTTACGAATTTTATAAATCCTTATGAAGCCCACAAGAGTAGCACCATCGACACACGTCGTGCACTCTCCACGTACACAAAGTACGACACACATGAGTCGTCGCTCCTACGAGCCCAAAGCTCGGTATGAAACCCAACCATCTGAGACAGACATAACATCGGGGATGACATACTGCCTACCAGAACCTCGGAGGGATCAGCTCCGGGTCATATAGCGCAATAACATCGGAGTAATAGATGCGACCCACCGGTCCATCGTTAGATGCACAACAAACGAACGGACATGCAACAAATATGAATGTGCATCTAAATCTATGCAAGTTAGTAGAATTCCAAACAAATATGAAGCAACATGTCTCAGCAGGCAATAGCTAACATAAAGAAGATATAAACATGCGAAATCATATGTACTCACAGTGGGGTGCGTTATTAAACTTTAAGTTATCTTATTTCTCCTCGGACTTTCAACCGGATCACAAAGTACCCCACTGTAGGTTAAACTACACCACAAGGGACCTATTTCATTTCCATAAGGAAAGCATATTATAACCATGTTCATCCACAAAAGAGTATCATTTTGTTCAAACAAAAGTATTACAACATTCGGAAACGGCATCTGAAACTCACGTTTAAATCTCATCATTTGAGGTGTTATTATTCCCAATTAACTGTCCTTTATTTGCGTTAATATAGTACAAAAGATATACCAAAAGTGTGATTATTTGCCCATAAATTCGGGTCCTTTTAAACCCATCCGAATTACCCAAGAAATATATTGAACTCGCCGAGTTGGCTCAGTGAACTCCCCGAGTTCATGTCCGAAGTTCGGACCCTCAACCGGATTTAGGACCCATCCGAATTATGTCGACCCATCCGAATTCGGGTCCATCCGAGTTCGGTTCCATTCTAAATTCGGGTCACATCCGAATTCGGGTCCCAACCGAATTCGGACCCAACACTTATGAATTTTTGAAGATTTGTTCATATGTTCTTGAGAACTCGCTGAGTTCGCCCATGAACTCGCCGAGTTCACATGCACGTTTGCAGGTCGCAGCTACGGGTTTTACACTAAAATTTCCATAAATCCATTTCTAACAACATGCAATCCTTAATAATGTTATACTAACATATATTAAGTGTTTCTACATAATTTTCCACATCATTTACATCCAATTTCGTCCAGATTGGACCAAAAATGAGCAAAAACTTCAAGAACAACTAACTTCATAAAAAGTCAGATTTTCTTACCGATTAGGACGAATTAACCAACGATTCTTGTTTTATAGGCATCAGAAATCTCCCAAGAATGATTTCCAACTATTAATACATACATGCAATCAACATTTAATCAGATTAAAAATCCGAATTTTGTATCTTTATTCTTCAAAATAAAACCTCCAACTTGAAATTATAATTTCTTACCTTAATTCCTTTGATTTCTTGTAAATTTCCAGATGTAATTCCACCATTTCTTACCGCAAATTTGAATTTCAGTATAATCTAGAGAGAGATTGAGTGAATTCTAGGAGTTGTAGAGAGAGAGAGAGAGAGATTGTTTCAAATGAAAGACCAATGGCCTTTTATTCCCAAGTATCGGCCATTGGCACCTTTAGTCCCTTAACTTATCCAGTTCCATTAAATACTGATTTTTATCATAATTTTCATTGTCACTAACTTTTAAACAATTATACTTAATAGCTAAAATTTAAAATTCTCCAATTTCATAATTTCTTAAAATAACAACCAACTACCAAATATCTAGACACATAAACACTTTTTAATAATTTAACTTAATACAAAAATTCAATCTAATTATTCCAATTACAATAAATTAAATCCGAGGATGTTACACTTCTCTACGAATTTCTTCCAGTTCATTTAATTGGAATTTTTTATCAACACCGGCATCATGTAAATTAAAATTAGTGTTTTTGATTGCCCATACAACTCGGTATTCTAATTTCATTGGGAGATGGAAAAGCTTACCATATACAAGTCTATATGGGGACATACCGATTGGTGTTTTAAATGCGGTTATGTATTTCCATAGAGCATCCTCTAATTTTTGAGACCAATCTTTACGATCAGGTCTGACAGTTTTCTCAAGGATTCTTTTGATCTCTCTATTAGAGATCTCGACTTGTCCGCTTGTTTGCGTATGATAAGGCGTTGCTATTACATGGTTAACTCCATACTGTTTAAGGAGTCTAGAAAAATGCTGATTATTAAAATGTGACCCTCCATCATTGATGATAGCCCTTGGAATACCGTGTCGTGCTAAAATATTTCTTTTAACAAATTTGCACAGAACCCGGTTATCATTACTGCGTGTAGTTTCTGCTTCCACCCATTTGGAAACATAATCTACTGCAACTAAGATGTACTCATATCCAAATGATTTAGGGAATGGTCCCATAAAATCAATGCCCCATA
This sequence comes from Centrapalus pauciflorus, assembly GCA_020465985.1. NCBI lineage: Eukaryota > Viridiplantae > Streptophyta > Magnoliopsida > Asterales > Asteraceae > Centrapalus > Centrapalus pauciflorus. The sequence goes on along the minus strand of JAANYP010003223.1, from coordinate 253,305 downwards.
CATCAAATATTTCGACGATTAATATCGGGGTCATATGCATTTCATCTCTTTTCGCAATGCCACCAGTTTGCTGGCATCTTGTGCATCCCTTAACAAACTCATAGGCATCCTTAAATATTGTGGGCCAGAAAAACCCACAGTGTAATATCCGGTGGCCAGTTTTCTTTGCGCTGAAATGGCCACCACATGCATATGCATGGCAGTGTTTAAGAATATCTTCGTGTTCCGAGTTAGGGACACATCATCTTATAATTTGATCTGATCCTATTTTAAATAGATCAGGCTCATCCCAAATGTATTGCCTTGCTTGAGCATAAAAATATTTTCTCTGTTGTGAGTTCCAGTGCTCTGACAATCTTCCTGTTACGAAATAGTTAACTAGAATCGCAAACCAGGGAATTTTAGATACAGATAATAATTGTTCGTCAGGGAAGGAGTCCCTGATTTGATCAGTTGAGTTTGTTGGGATTAATTGAAGCCTTGATAAATGATCGGCAACAACATTTTCTGTGCCTTTTTTATCTTTAATTTCTAAGTCAAACTCTTGCAATAGAAGGATCCACCGAATCAATCTAGGCGTGGCATCATTCTTTGCCGATAAATGTCTTAAAGCACTGTGGTCAGAGTACACAATTACTTTTGCCCCCTAAATATAGGATCTGAATTTATCTAGGGCAAATACTACAACTAATAGCTCTTTTTCCGTAGTGGTGTAATTCATTTGTGCCTCATTAAAGGTTTTACTTGCATAGTAAATCACCACTGGCTATTTCTCAAATATTTGTCATAAAACAGCACCAACTGCATAATCACTCGCATCGCACATGATCTCTAAATGCTTGAGACCAATCCGGAGATTGCAGGACTGGCGCTTCGGTTAATTTTAATTTAAGCTTCTCAAATGCCTTCATACAAGCATCATTAAAATTAAACTCGATATCTTTTGATAGAAGATTGCATAACGGTCTTGAGATCTCACTGAAATCTTTAACAAATCGCTGATAAAAAACAGCGTGGCCTAAGAATGATCTTATTCCTTTAACGTTGGTAGGGGGTGGAAGTGAGAAAATTAATTGAACTTTTGCTTTATCTACCTCCATTCCTCTCTTGGACACAATGTGACCTAAGACTACCCCTTCCTTTACCATAAAATGGCTTTTCAAGAGAACCACCCACCATATCTGAAAAGATAGTCATCATACATCACTGAAATGTGGTGGGTGCATTACATAGTACAAATGGCATCCTTCGGTTGGCAAAAGTGCCATAGGGACAACTAAGTGTAGTTTTCTCTTGATTCTCTAGATGGATTGGGATTTGATTGTAACCAGAATATCCATCTAAGAAACAATAAAACTTCTGTCCTGCTAATTTTTCCACTATTTGATCCATTAATGGTAGCGAAAAATGATCTTTTGAAGTAGCAGCATTGAGTTTTCTGTAATCTATACAAACTCTCCACCCTGTTACAAGGCGAGTAGTTATCTTCTCTCCTTCTTCAGTGTTAATGACTGTAATTCCCGATTTCTTGGGCACAGTTTGGGTTGGACTTACCAACTTACTATCAGATATAGGATATATAATTCCAGCGTCCAACCATTTTAATACTTCCTTCTTAACTACCTCTCTTAAATTAGGATTCAACCTCCTTTGTGCATCCCGAGCTGGTTTAGCTTCTGGATCAGTGATGATTCGGTGTATACACAAAGTGGGACTAATTCCTTTTAAATTAGCTATCGTCCACCCTACTACTTCTTTATATTTGACTAACACTTGCAGTAGAGCTTTTTCTTGCTCTTCAGTCAGATCTGATGAAATTATGACAGGCAACGTGTCATTCTGACCTAGAAAAGCATATTTCAAATGAAACGGTAGCTCCTTCAATTCTAGAACAGGTGGTTGCTCTATTGAAGGTTTGGCTGACTTAGGTAAATCCAATGGTAAGTTTTCAGTCCTATGGGTCCACGGTGGTTGTTTTGACTCTAGTGTGGATTCCATGACTACTTCAATCTTATCACACTCTGTATGATTTAACTTGGCTAGCTCACTCTCAGCAAGAATAACTCAGTAGCCTCTTTGGTGTTGATTAACGAACTCTGTTGCTGCACTAGTTCGTCCACCATGTCTATAAGATAACATTTTGAATCAATAGCAGAGACACTTGAAGTATTAAACACATTCAGTCTTAATTTCCTATTTCCAAAGGCAATATCCACTGCTCCTGTCCTATAATTAATTTATGCATTAATCGTGCCTAAAAAAGGTCTGCCTAGGATAATAGCTGGTTGATTATCTCCTATTGAACTTTCGGTGTCCAATACTAGGAAGTAAACTGGATAGTAAAAATCTTTAACTTTTACTATGATATCTGATAAAATACCTCTTGGGCACTTGGTTGAACGATCTGCCAGTTGTAAGATAATATCAGTTATCTGTAACTAACCTAGATCATGTTTATTAAACGGGTTTCCAGGTAAAATATTAACACTAGCTCCAAGATCAAGCAGTGCCTTCTTAATCTGCACATTGCCTATTGTCACTGGAATCAATGGTGATCCAGGATCTTTCAGCTTAGGAGGTAGAGAACTAGAAACTACTGCACTAAACTGTTCAGTTAGATTGATCTGCTTTGGGAGCGAGACCTTATACTTTATGTTCTGAGTACAGAGATCTCTTAGAAATTTGGCATAAGATGGAACCTATTGAATGACCTTTATCAAAGGAATATTGATCTTTACTTGATTGAATAAATCCCAAAGATCCTCTGGTTGTGGGCCTCTTTTGCCGTATGTACAAGATATTGGATTTTTTAAAGCAGCAGGATAAGGAGGAGGAATTGAAGTGTCCTGACTCTTATCCGCCTCCCAACTTTGGGTGTTGGAATATCTGCTTGAATTGGCTCTTTAAAAGAAACCTTCTTAGGAATCTCCTTCTTCTGTGGATCCTTTTTCTCCTCATACACGACTTCAGTGTTGGTATCTTCTTCTGCCTCTTTCTCTTTAGGCATCTCTATTTTATTGTCTATCTCTCTTCCACTCCTTAATGTGGTTATCTTAGCTACTTCATTAACTTCATTAATCTCATGTTTCTTATCTTTATTATGATGATGAGCGTGTGAAGGATTGGGAACAGTATTGCTAGGAAGCTTCCCCTCCTCACGCCTAGTAAGCGACTCAGCTATCTAACCCATCTGGCAAGTTAACATCTCCATGGTCATAGTGCTAATAGTTGATTGTTGTTTCATAAATTCAGCAAACTCTGCGAAATGCTCAGAAGTCATATTTGTTTCTACTTGGAATTGTGGTTGATCATGATGATATGACTTATAATATCGCTCATCCTTCGCTGTTGAAGTTGAACCATATTGATATTCTCTCTTTGGTGGTTCATATCTTGGTTTGGATTGATGATCGGTAGGTTGATCATTTTTCCATCGAAAGTTGGGATGGTTTCTCTATACCGGATTGTATGTTTTAGAAAATGGATTATTCCTCTCTCGATGAGCTCTAAATCCGTAAGCTTCGTTAGCAAATTCCTTAGTGGATTGCACTTGAGAACATGCATCAGAATGATGCGATGGATCTCCGCATGTAACACAATTAATTGATATGCTGGGGTTTGAAAAACCCTTCATCAATTGATCCATTTTCTTTCCTAATTCTGAAATCTCACTTTTTAGCCTCACGTTTCCAGGCATTATCTATGCCCATAACTTGAACACCTATGCTATTTTCAGAACCAGCTTGGACTTTAAGACCTTTGCCGAGTTGATTAATCAACTCCCAAGCTTCATCGTCTTCTTTACGTAAAAATGTGCCTCCTGTGGCAGCTATAATCATACAACGACTTTCTTGACTCACACCATCAAAGAATGTTGAAACACCCATCTCAACGTAATATAATAAATAATGGGGTTACATTAAATTATTGATAATTAACATGAATTTTAAAGAAAATCGGGCATGACCCGTTCGCACGGAGTCAATATCTCTGTTTCGTATATACTATAATTTAAATCATAAAGTAAATTAAGAAAATACTTTTAAGTAATTTACAATCACTATCATCAACCCAAATGACATCAAGGGTATATATGATTACGTATCAAAATGTAATGGTAGACAACTACCCAATTACTACCCAGTTGTATAAGCGTAGCTTTACCGAAGTTAAGGCTTCAGAGACGGTCCGTTTAAACTCTAGGACCAAAGCCGGCAATCACCTTGCCTTTACTAACATCACCTGAGGTACATAAAAGTGAGGGGTTAGCAAATAAAATTTGCTAAGTGAGTTACTAGATCGATATGGAGTGCAAAACATACAACATGCATTAATGTTAAAATGATTATAAAAATGCCAAGTGCAATATCTTTTAATAAAAATGATGTGGGCATAGCCCATTAATTTGCATAGGTTGCGGTACGTAACCCGCTAACCCGCAATTGCCAACAACTATGGATCAATGTCGAGCTGTGCACCTCCAACCGGCACCCGAAGTCCGGCAACCTACCCACGAGCTCATGTGGTGTAGGAATTTATACGCACAAACACAAAGTAAGGCGCTTGAATGATAACCTGAATATCCGGTGAGACCAAGAATAAATGAGCATAGCTCACAAAAGGGTTAATCAAGAGTAATCATATGAACATGAAATGAATAATCATCATGTGTAGCATAAAATCCATGATATGTATGAAGAAGGAATCGAAGCATAATCAAGATGCTGACGTGTATAATGGGGTATCAAATAAGGTATGCTGGCCATAGGCCATGATCAAGTAATGAACCGCCAATAAGGCAGTATAATAAAATCGGTGCAATGCATCATATAAGAGGATGATGCCAATTAGATATGCACAATGTCATAAATAAAATAAACATGTAATTGTGTATGCAACACACACATCAATGCTAGAACTCACAGTACAGTAGGCTATAATAGCCTTTAATGCCCAGTACGGCCAATGAGCCACTTAACGCCTCGAACTGACAACTGACACTTCTTTCAGCTCCAAACCTATGAAATAATGATATTCAAAGTATTCATTAGCTTATAATAGTATATCATAAGGTTTGGAAGTCATTTGAAGTTTTTAAGCGTTTTCGGTTTAGTTTCCGAATTTATCGACACTAATACGCCTCTTATTAAATTTTATCAACTTTTGGGCGATGTTTAATGTTAATTTAAGTGTTATATAAGTATAGAATGCTTATATGATGTTATAGTGGCATTATAGGGCTTAAATCATGTGTTTTGGGTGTAGAGGGCTCGACTCGCACTAGTTTCATATTTTGGCCATAACGTTTTCATACGAACTCGGATTTAGGTGATTCAAGAGCCCAGACGAAGAGGACACATAGGGCTACAATTTTTATCTTTTAGAAAGTGACTCATCTGGTGGGAAACTCGACGAGTTGTAGGGGAACTCGCCGAGTATTCATGCCCTGTAGTTCAGAACGACATTTTCAATGCCCCTGCTCGTGGTTTTTCTATATCAAACTCATTTTTAGCATAACAAAACACCTCCAAGCATGTTTCTATACCATACTTGACTACCCTAAACATATATAAACATATGGTAGTATCCTTTCATGAAATATATATAACCACTCTAATTAATTTAGGTTCTTGATTCAACATACACAAAAACAACTCAAGCTTCCTAAAATTCATTGTTTTTGCGTTTATTAAATTATAAAACATATCAAATATTTACTATTATGACAGAAAATCATGGAGATATAAACCCTTGTCTATCTCCATATTAATCACCATTTCAATGGTTACGTAGGAGAGAAATAGAAGGAAAGCACACACATATCACTTGCATATTTCATAGATGGTTACCTTAAATCTTCTTAGATTTGGTTGTCAATTCACTTAGCCAAAGATTGATGAAGCCTCCAGCCCTAGGAGTTTCTTTGTTCTTTCAATATGCAGAGAAGAAATAGTGAAGAGAATGAATGGGACAACACCGATTGGAGGTGTTTAAAAACCCTCAATTGGTCACCACTTTGCATAATCGGAGGGCTTTCTAAATTAGGAATCTCTAAATTGGAAATTTCTAAATCAGGAATTTCTTCCTCTTGTGCGTTTTAATTCTCCGTGATTATTTGTTGATTTTGAATCCTGACAGTCTTTCGGTTCGACCTCGCTACTTTTTCGATCTCAGGTTCGAATTGTAGCGGCAATTCTTTAGCCGATCGACGTGTGTGCATACACTAAAATAAAATACTATTAAAGATTAAAAACTTAATTAACTAATACTTTTTGTGGTAAAATAGAGGACTACAATTACCTTTTTGAATTTTTATAAAAAAAATTATTTGATTTGTATATTCTTTAATAATAAAATAAAGACTAAAAATAACCAAAGAAATGAACTTAAACTTAATTACTTAAAACTAAGGCAACAAACTAACTTTAAACCTAAACTACCGTTACACTCCCCGGAAACGGCGCCAAAACTCTGACGGGCCGTCGTTGTGACCCGCAGACTTAGTTCTTAAATCCACTATTTAGCTAGAGAAGTAAGGGTCGAATCCACAGGGAGTGTGGTCGTAATTAGGATTAGGTTATTAGCCTTATAAGTTTATTGAAAGCATTTAAATTGTGAATTTGTGGATTTGAATGATTTGTTTAAAGTAATGGTTTGCTATTGCTTTGTAACTAATATTAATGACGAAGTAACTAACGAAGAAGATAAACAATCAAGAAAGGAATAACCATTCACGGAATCACCACGGCACAAGTATTACTCACTATAATATCATGCAACGATCACATAGACATAATCAATTGCGCGACTAAATTAATCAAACGTGTTTTAACCAATAACTCTCGGCATAGCGTATGCAACATTAATACTTGTATTAATCCCTAAACTAATGGACTCGGCACGAATAATAACACCACGATAAACTATCTTGCTTTTACCAATCACAACACATAATCATACACATAATAGATCTCACTTAATACAAATACATCAAAACATAAGAAATTAAAGAAGAGTAAACTTAGTCGTAGATCCTCCGCAAATGGGATTAGCCGCTCATCGTATGCTCGTCACAATTATAGATCCGATCCATTGGGTAGCTTGCGAATCACCGTCTTCATTCTCTATCGTAGATCCACTCCGGAAAGGCTTCGGCACACTTTCACACACGTCGGGGGCTCCTCCAAAGTTGCCCCTTGCCTTGTATTTATAAGGAGGTCGAGATTAGGGTTCCACAGGTTGTAAAACGCGTTTTTGCGTCGCACTAGCGCAGGCCTATGCCCCCCCCCCCCCCCCCTGCGCCCGGATGCGGCTAGGGTTTAGCTGGCATGTGTTGGAACGTATCTGGACAGTTTGGACGCTATCTGGAGCGCAGGGTGGCGCAGGCCTGCGCCCCCTCAGCCCGATTTGCTCTGAATTCTCTCGGATTGCTTCTTTTTAACATCTTCGTCCTGAAATACAAACTTGGAGTAATAATATGGATTTTATGAAGTATCGGTGCTTAAAATGATCATAATATGACTCAGAAACCATATAAATTATAGACTTATCAACACTCTCGTTGACAGTCCTGGCACAAGTGTTGTACGCACGAGATGCCTTTGAATTGGATGAACATCCAATAAAAATCGCCTCATCAACCTTCTCGTTGAACTTCCCAATGTTGTCTTTAACGTTCAACACGTAGCGCCTGCAACTAAAAACTCGTAAGTATTTGATATAAGAAACTTTATTTAAGTAAAGCTGATAAGGGGTTTTATTGAAGCGCTTATGAATGATTGAACAGTTTTGTGTGTAGCAAGCAGTTAAGACGGCTTCAGCCCACAAGAATAGTAATAGTTTTGAGTAATTGAGAATGGTACGAGTGGCCTCTATAAGCGTACAACTTCGTCTTTCAACTATCCCGTTTTGTTGAGGCTTTCGGGCGGTAGAGTATTGATGAACGACGCCTTTGGATAGAAGGAAGCCCTCAACTACCAAATTCTTGAACTCCATCCCATTCTTAGATCTGATTGATTGTACATACAACTGCTACTGGGTTTTGACAAACTTGGGCGTTCTCATCCTTAGATCGCAAGAACTGAACCAAGGTATATCAAGATTAATCATCCACGATAACCAACACATAGCGTTGACCCTTAATGCTTTGGGTACGCATAGGACCACATAAGTCCATTGTAGCAACTCTAAAACTCTCTTCGTAGATGGTTTCGGTTTTGGTTTGTGAGAGGATCTTTTCATTTTGCCCCTCTCACATGCTCAGTATAGATGATCTTTTTCGTAGCGTAATTCTGGGAGACCCTTTACCAGATGAATTGATGCCAGCTTGTTCATGTTATCGAAATTCAGATGAGATAGCCGTCTATGTCATAGCCATGAGTCTTTTGAGGATGCTTTTGATAACAGCCATATGTTATCCTTTACTATCAGCTTGGCTACATCAATGGTGTTGAGCTTTGAGTTACGAGAACCATATAATATTTCTTTTCTATCATCACTCTTAACATTACGGCTTTGGCCCTAAAAGTCACTTCCAGACCTTTGTCACACAGTTGTCCTATGCTAAACAGGTTATGAAATAACCCTTCAACATAGTCAACGTCGTTGATGATTAAGTTGTTTGGGACTAAGTCGTTGTATCTTTTGATTAGAGCATGGTGGTCATCCCCAAATCTAACCGTTCCGCAATATTAATCAACTACTCTAGTTAGTAACTCTTTTCTCCCAGTCATGTGCCTGGAGCAACTCGAATCCATTTACCAGATGAATTTTTCATGAAAGTTGAATTATGTTACGAAACAAACATAAGACATTATAAATAGTTTGATAAGCGAGAAAGATTTCCACAATGGTAATATAAAGTGACAAGCAAACAGTGTTCTAAACTGTTGTGTTCAGAAAACATGTCAGGTTTTTGTACAGGTTCTGGACTGAGTGCACATGATCCAAACACATTATGTCATAATTCTATGTGAAGACGCACAGAAACCTTTTCGTTGAAGAACGGGTTCTAGTCTGAATTAACTAGAAACCATTTCATTGAGGTACGGGTCTTGATCTGAAGTAATCAAAACCAATCTGCATCAAATCACACCACTTTCGGTACCCATTGAAGAATGTGTCCTTTCTTGTTAGGAGTTCCAGTTACAAATATTAGCGTGAAAGATTTAAGAACCCATATTGCATTTACGTGTGGACCTGATGGAGAACCTTTTGGGGCCAACTGGCTTTAAAACCTTAGGCGATGAAGTTACCTTTGGTTGGAAGGTTTTGCATTTTCCTTTGGTTTGGCCTTAGGCGGAATACATGCTTTATTTTCAGGATGGGCCAATGATGCATTGTTTTTAATTTTCTTTGTACAAACTCATTTCTCAGGATATGGAACGTATTTGTTCATTTCAGGCATTTGACGTCTAAAACGAGTAGGACATAAAGCAAACAATTCAGGAAATGAATATTAAAAACAAGCATTAGAATTCATTACATCACATTAATTGTCTTTCTGAATTACATTCATCCTATCAAAAGAAACGAAGCTATATGGCATAACAGCCTCCTTGACAAAGAAACTTGAAAAATCTTGCATGGTTATTTTTGGAACCGTCCTTACATGATCTGTAGGAACAAAATGAGAAGAGTCAGTATGTTTGGAAAAATTAGATTGAGAGGAGGTTCTAGGGTGAGTGGGTTTCTTTGATGACTTTGAGTTATTCTTGGTCCTTTTGGAAACCTTCGGTTTTGAAGAATTTGAGCACTCACCTTTGAAAATTTTTAAAGGAACCTCAATTTTTGTTTTACCTTTGCTAAATGATTTATTTAGGACATTAACAGGAGGAGTGGTTTTTGAAACATTTAAGTAAGAGATTAACTTTTTGAAATAGTGTTAAAGCGTTCTTTATAAGGTGTTAGTTCTATACTTTGTTCAAAAAGTTCATTTCCAAAACCTTCCTCACTCACAAGAAGAGCTTCTTGACTGGAAGAGGCCTTCTTATGAGTAATCCTTAATTCCTCTTCTAAAACTTTAATTTTGTGTTGAACAGTGATAGGAATATAAGGATGAGAAATTGGCTTAACTGGTTTAGCTTTCATTTGTGCTGTTGAATAGTTAATGAAGAAGTCTTCCTCAAGACTAGGTATTTTGTAAGGATAAATGTCGTTCAGCTTTTCACAGGCAAAAGGATTTGGTTGGTCCCTTTTTCATTCCTTTTTACCTCTTCCTGGGCCAGGACTTCTTTTGATGAATGATGAAAGAATCTTAATACCCACATCCCATATATCTTCTATCAAATAACATTGGTAATACCGATTGAGCCTTTTTCAAAAACTTAGGGTTTGTATAACCAATTCCTTCTTTGGAATGATAAAACCTAGTGTCTTTTGGTTGATTAAGGTGAATAGTTTGATCAGTCTGACCCCGTTTAATAAATTTATCGTCAAGGTCTTTTATACGGGAGTAGAAACCTATTCTCTCTCTCTCTCTCTCTCTCTCTCTCTCTCTCTCTCTCTCTCTCCTCACAATTATATTGTACTTTCTCTCATATTCCAAAATTTCCAAATATAAAGACTCAAGGCGTTTTGTCAACACAGATAAATTTAAATTCAAAGAACTCTTGTCCTTAGTGATTGTATCGTTACAATTCTTAAGGTAAGTGTTCTTATCCTCAGCCATAACCTTTTCACATAAGACAATTTTTACAAAATTATGTTCATTTAACCAGATTTTCTCTAAAGTTTCTACTTGTTATTTTGTGTGGCATTTGAATTCATTCCTTACAAATTTAGCTTTTAAGGATTGAGGAAACTAAAGGGAATGTACCTCAATGATTTCAGAATCTAATGTGAAACATTCTATATCCCCAGGCTTGGTCATCAGTCTGGCCGAAGAATCATTAGTGATGTCTCCCTCTTCAGACTCGTCTGATTAGTAGTTAGAGCTATCAATATTCATGGAAATACCAACCCGGTCGGCCATGTATCAGCTTCGGCCTCGTTCGTCTTCATCATCAGACTCCTCGTTCACCCAGTTATCTTCCTGAGCCACGAGTGTCATCTCATCAGCCCGTTTCTTTAGCAAGGCGACCTTGCGATCATAGTAACCAAGAGCAAGCTAATATTTATTCTTTCATTGACAAGCAAAATGACCCGAGTTGCCACACTTGTAGCACCCTCTACCGTCTGTAGTCTTGGCTGGCTCCTCTCTCAGCCTTTCTTCTCGTCTTTCTGGCCTTTTGTCTGCCTGACGGGAGTTATCCTCCCGACGGCAGTTATCTCTCCGGTTATCCTCTCTTCGGTCATCTCGCCTGTCAGATTGGCGATCATCCCAATAGTTGCAACAGTCATCATACTATCTCTCAATTCATATATATATATCTCTCTCTTATCATCACACGTCTCTCTTCACGGTCATCTCTCCTCCATTTAATCCCATCATCTCTCCTTCTATCAGCCCGATCCTCCCGTCTCTCCTTTCATCTGTATACCGCCTAGGGCCTGTATCATATCTCAGCTGGTTGTTGGTCTTGTTCTGATGGAATCGCGTTTGGTGAAAGCGATTCGATAGCAAATACATTTGTTCATGAATTTTCGCTTCCTTAGCATCGAGAGGTTCCCCATAGCTAGATAAAAGAGATGGATTATATTGTGGGTAGGTGGAAGAGGATCCAGTTGGAGTATACAAATGTGTGGGTGGTGGGGGTTAGAGTTGTTCAGAGACAGCTTTTTTGTTGGATAGTAGTGCCAAGGGATCGTTGGTCTTGGAAATATTGTTCACATTTAACAACAAAGAAGCCATAGAGTTGGCCATCTTCTTGTGGGCATCTACATTGTCGTGGTATTTCCTCAGCTCACTAAACAAGACACTTATGGATATCTTTCTAAGGTCGAGTCCCCGCTTCACTACTGTAAGGTCTTGAATCTACGGATCTATCTCGACGCGACACCGTCTAACGAGTGCGGAATCCTCGTTAGCGGCTTGATGGTAAGATCACACACACGGAAACACGGAGACTACCACGGTGTTAGACGCACGACTACGAACGCTCCTACACAATGATTCTCTTCGAAACAACTCTCTGGAAACTTGCAAGTTCGAGATCGCCCTTTTGCTTAATCGCTCTGAAATTCTGCAAAAGTCTCATAGTTAATCAAATTAACCCTTTAATTATACTGACAGATTCGAGTTTGTCTAGGACAAATTCGAATCAGGCCCAAGGCCCATTCGAATTTGTCCTCATTGACAAATTCGAATTTACCTATAAATTCGAACTTCACATATTTAACTTGTATTTGAACTTATGTTTTAACTTATGTTTGAATTTATCTTTGAACTTTATGTTTGAACTTCTTGTAATACATTACACCAAGTTCAAACATACAATCAATCAATTATCAAACACACATAAAACACATATATCAAACACTATTCAATATTCAATACCAAGTTACTTGACTTACACAAAATGTTATCAAAACTTAGACTGCTATCGTCACACAGAGTGTACTAACAACTACCCAACAACCAATACCCCATTCCGGTGGCTAGAAAAACAAAAACTGGATGTTGATATCACCCTTATCCTTGAAGATGTGCAGCTTGTTGAGTTCATTTAGCATAGTGCAAAACCGAGTGAAGGTATCCTGTATGGATTCTCTGTCCTTTACCCTAAATTCAAAAAATTTTGCCTTAGCCTCCGCAATTTTTGCCTAGTCATTCAAATCGGCTCCAAGCATTTGCATCTCCATTTCATCCCACATATCCTTAGCAAACATCTTGCTATCAACACTTACAAAGATGCAGTGGGTAGGGCCTGATACAGATTATGTTCTGCTTTATGATCAGCAGCTTGTCTCTCTCTCTCTCTCTCTCTCTCTCTCTCTCTCTCTCTCTTTGTCATCTTGTGGACCCCGTTGTTCTTTGGTAGCTGGGATGGGAGGAACAACAATTGTAACTGCAGGAATGTCGTAGTAAAAAATAGTTGGTCCTCTTTGATAGACTGAATCATGAGATGGCCCATAGGTTGCATGCTCACAAATTTTAAACCAGTTTTCCATTGCTCATATTCATCTGGATAAGAACATGTGGTCTTTTCTCAAATCCTAACACAAGAGCTTCTCTTGATATGATGGAAATTTGGTAGTGAGTGTGTTGAAAAGTAATCTTGTGGACTGAAACTGAAATTCGGATGAGGCATCTGAAGTTTGGGTGGGGATACGAAGTTCGGATGTGGTACGAACTTCGTATGAGAGATGAAGTTCGAATGGACCTTCGGGTGGTTTTAGGTATGATGTTTCTTAAGGAGGCGAACTTCGGATTAGTGGGTCCGAAGTTTAGTTGATGAACAAAAAGAAATTCTAAGTCTAAAACCAACAGATGAAACGAAGTTCGGGTGCTGGGAACCGACCTTCGCATGAGAGACAATTATAAAAGATATGGATAGATAAGCACAAATAGACAAGTTAACAAAATAGACCCGAAGTTCGGATGGTAGATCTGAAGTTTGGATGATAGTAGACTAGACCTGAAGTTGTATATCCGATGGTAGATCCGACGTTTAGATCCGAATCAACACTTAGTGAAATAATTTTGTGTGTAACAGTACCATTTTAAGAACAAAAAACAGATTTTGGTCAAATATTTGTTTTAAAACCTAAAAATGGTACCTAAGTGCTTTAAATAATATAAGAAACATGTTTTGTGAACAAAGTTTACCTAAAAACACCTAAATAAAAGGATTTTTAAGTAAAAAGTGGGCAAAAAACGATGAACAACGTCGAAGATGAACAGATCAATATTTGACAGATTAACACCCTAAAACCCGAACTAAATGAACAGACAATGGTCGAAAATAATAAGGTAACATGAATCAATCACAAGTAGGACAAAATACAAGCAAAACAAAAGATTAAATAAGGTTTTTCAAGGAAAACCGTAGGATCCAGTAGGTACTTCGACAAACAGCAGCAAAAAATCCTCAAATTCGATTCAAACAAGTTGAAATCCACTTCAATGGGTTTGATACCAATTGTAGTAAAGATCCCAGTGATATATTGAATACTCACAATGATTATAAGACTGAAATATGCAAGAACAATGAGAATAATGCACTCAGTCAATGTCAGACAAATATTCCAGCGGCCAATTGTATTCAATATGTCAAAGTGGTACACAAAACCCTAGGCACATGTTCCTTGTTTACCTAGCCCTATCTTTGACACAAAACATCTCTCAACTTTCTACTATAAAGGAAAATTACATAAAAAGATAATAATTACAATTTATTACAAAATAAACCAATTGATTGAAATTTATAATTCTAACAACATTTACTAAGATACTAAAATTATTAAAGAAATGATGAAAATTCAACTGAACTTATTATATTTTTGGAAAACTGTGAAAACAAGAATAAAATGACAAGAGTTGAACTTCGGATCCATGATGGACCCCAAGTTCGGTTGTAGGTGGACTTGGAATAATTTATATAAAAGTACATCAGAAGATTGAAAATGTCCAAATTTAGATGAAGTCCAAAGGGCACTAGTGATCCGAACTTTGAATGATCTGAAGTTTGGATGAAGTGATAAACCTACAAGTACGACTAAATGCACATAGAGGCCGAGCTTCGGATGACCCGAAGTTCGGATGTACTCAGATGGAAAAATAAACTAAGTAAAAACCTAAAGGGTTCGAACTTTGGATGGTCTGAATTTCGGATGGACACTCAATCCGAAGTTCGGATGAGGTCTGTTGGACTTTATATATTGTAATCAAGTCTGGAGGTTGATTTGTAATTATTTAATAGTTAATAGCTTATTATGTACGTATGTTAGAGCTTATTAACTCTAATCAAGTCTGAGGGTTAAATTGTATTTATTTAATAGTTCATAAGTTATTTATGTACGAGCTTTAATAGTTTGACCAACGAGCTTAGGCCTCATTAGGTTATTATATAAATGGTTAATTACGTTTTAGTGTGTTTAATTGAAGGTGTTGGAGTGTGTAGCCGTTTGTTCATATTGAGAAATAAACCTTTGTTATTCGTGTTCTTCGTTCAAGATTTATAATATTCGGCTATTGGTATTATTCTCGTTCGTAATCTTTTATTATATGATGTTTGTATTGCTTCATTATTCGGGATCTACGATTGGTATCAGAGTCAGGTTGGTTTTAATTAATTAATTATTGGTCCATCGATGTTTGTTTTTTTCTTTTACTGTGCGCATTTTATTTTGTTTGCTTTTTATTGCCTTGCAATTAGGGGTGTTCAAAATATTCCGAAACCGAAAAACCGATACGAAAAACCAAAAAACCGTACCAATTTTAAGGTTAACCGAACCGAATTTTCTATTATTTTCGGTTTGGTTAACCGAACCGGAAAAAATCTTCGGTTTCGGTTTCTGTTCACGATTTTGGTGACGGACGGTTAACCGAAAAACCGAAAAACTTTTAATTTTATAAAATTTAATGTTTAGACCTATAAATATTAGCATTTATCTTAACAATAATATAATATTATAGCTCATCTATTAGTCCACATTATTTTTTAAATCCAAAACAACATTAGAACGACTAATTTAGGAAATATTATATAATTTTTTTTTGTATCTATTAGATTATGAAAGAAGTTGTTCAATCGTTTAAAGATCTTTTATAGATGATTAGTAGTCTTATTCATCGCATTTGTTACCTTGGACTTTTTAAGTTTTTAGAAAGGTTTGTTTAAAAATGATTTATTAAATAAAAAACGGTTAATTGATTAACCGAATAACCGAACTGAAAACCCGTTCGGTTAACCGGTTTTTTCGGTTAAGGTTTAGGTTCACGAAAATCATTGAACCGATATCTTCAGTTTACCATCCGAAATATACTTTCGGTTTCGGTTAACCATACATGAACACCCCTACATCCGGTCTAAACAATTTTTGCAGTCAAATAAATTTGGGCACCAAAGGGCATTTGGCCTGGCGGTAAGAGGATGGAGTTATAAGCGAGAGGTCACGGGTTCGATCCCCGTCGGAGGCAAGTTGAAATTTAGGTGGAGTAAGTAAGTCTGGTGGTAAAAAGGAGTAGTTTAGGAGTAGGAGTAGGATAGTTTGCCGTTAAAAAAAAAAAAAAAAAAATTGGGCAAGTAAGATTGTTGGTCAAAATTGACTGCGCATAAGGAAACTTCTTAATTTTGTTGATCTGCGCCTCAATTTTATGGTTTCATTCCATCAACTCTCGTGCAGTGAATTGATTGCGCCTCAATTTCCTGGTGGTAAAAAGGAGTAGTTTAGGAGTAGGAGTAGGATAGTTTGCCGTTAAAAAAAAAAAAAAAGAAAAAAAAAAATTTGGGCAAGTAAGATTGTTGGTCAAAATTGACTGCGCATAAGGAAACTTCTTAATTTTGTTGATCAGCGCCTCAATTTTATGGTTTCATTCCATCAACTCTCGTACACTGAATTGATTGCGCCTCAATTTGTAAAAGAGAAAATAACATCAAATAGCTTTGAACTTTTGACTTTGTACACGTTTATGTAGTGAATTTTTTTTGTGCACATTTGGTAGTCAAAGTTTCAAAATTGTTCCAATTTGGTAGTTGGCGCACCTGTTAACCGGTTGCTTCCGATTTTGATGCCTATGTGGACAATTTTTTAATGACGTGGCTGCCCGTTTTTATATTATACCTGGTTTTATCTATGTAGCAACCCGTTTTTTATAATCACCCGGTTATAAACCCGATTCAATTTCATACGATCGATCCAACTTGTAAGAACCGGGTAATAAAACCTGGTGATTTTAAAAACGGGTTGCTACATAGATAAAACCGGGTAGCCACGTCATTAAAAAATAGTCCACGTAGGCATCAATACTGGAAGCAACCGGTTTAACAGGTACGCCAACTACTAAATTGGAACAATTTTGAAACTTTGACCACCAAATGTGCACAAAAAAAAGTTCACTACATATATGTGTACAAAGTCGAAAGTTCAAAGTTATTTGATGTCATTTTCTCTTTTTGAAATCTAATTAATTTTGTTAATCTGTGCCTCAATAATACTTGGTCAACTCTCGTACACTTAATTGTTTGGTCATCTCTAGAATTCATAATGTTTGGTAGATGTCAAAATTGAGATAGTCAACTACCGAATACAATTTAGTACATGTCAAAATTGAGATAGTCAAAATTGGTAGGTAATAATTCAATGGAAAAATTTCAAACCATCAAACTACAAGTTTTTTTCGATTAAGTCCCTCAATCAAATTTTTTTGTCTGATAAGTTCGTTAACTATATAAAAATTACAAAATTTGATTTTTTGTTTTCAAGAAAAGTTATCGGTAACCTGTTGAACGTGTTGCAATTGTTGACATAGATTTTATAAATATATGATTTTTTTTCAAAATAATAATCATTTATGTTTTTATATCAAACCAACTTATATTATCTGGAATAACGGACTTTTAAAAAAAATTTATTATTTTCAAACAACCATCGTGTTTTGAAAAAATATAATTTTCAAACCAACTTATTTTGGTCTAGACAAACATGACATGCTCTATCATTGAAATAAAAGATTTAAGTAGTTTGGGGACTTATCAGAAATAAAAAATAAAATGGGGACTTAATCGAAAAATATTTATAATTTTTGCATAATTTTCCCTAATTTAATTCCATTCTCAATTTGTGTCATCCAACAGTTGTATTTTTTCGGTTCCTTCGTATTGATTTTTTTTTTTTCTTTTTGACATTTTTTAAATCTTGTTTATTTGGTCAACTTTCGGTTAATATATATTAGTAACTCTTTCTTCCTATTTTTGACAAACATTCGGTTCCTAATTTCTAAAAGTTTTCGGATGAATTTTGGTAATTATAGTCGAAGAATAATTCTAAACGGTTGGTTGGTTGTGAAAATTCGTTTGATACTATATTTCTGCGGATGAACATCATCCTGTTTTTGCAACTAATTCGTAAAAGATTTAATCTAGATTTTGAATACACTTTCAAAGTTTTTAAAACTTTCGGATCCATTTTTCAAAAAGAAACTTAATTATTTCCGAATTTTTAGATCAAATTAAACCTCAATTATTAAAATCAAAGATAACGGCTGGTTGTGAAAATTCGTTTGATACAATATTCTTTCGGGTGAACATCATTCTGTTTTTACAATCAATTTATAAAGATTTTATCTACATTTTGTGGAACCATTTTAATCAAATTTTTCTTAGTCAAAATTTTGAATCATTTGGTATTAGATAGTTGTAACTTTCTAATATATTTTGACTCAAAAGTTAGACTTGAAATTTTTGACTAAGTGTTTCTAACTCTTACATTCGAAAGTTGAAACTTTTGGATCCTTAACATCCGAAAGTTCTAACATTCAAATAATTCTTAGTCAGCCTTTCAGATCCAAAGTTTTTTTTTTTTAACTTCGAAAATTTCGACTTGAGTTTTTTCATTCCATTCGAAAGCAATAACTCTCGTATCATTTAGATTCGAAAGTTGCAACTTTCGAACCCTTCTTCAAGTTTTTCTAAGTGTTGAATCAGGTCAAGACCATCACCAATCTGAAGATCCATTCAAGCAAGCATCTCAAGATGTCTAGACCGAACGAGAATATTTCAGACAGGGTACACTCCGCATCCAACACTAAGATAAGTCTTCTTCCTAAAGAAGTTTTAGCATAATTAGATTTGGTATGAAGAGAAGCTAAGAAGTTAGATGCATTTTAGACTGCTCTTAGAAATGTTCAAAATGAAAAGTCTGATTTGAAATCTAACATCTTAGTTTTACAAGAAGAAGTGTCTAAGGCTAATAACGAGAAAAAGGATTTGTCTGCCAAAATGTCTGAACTAGAATATGATCATCAAATGTTTAAGGCTGATAAATCTATTTGAGAACAGAATTTCAAACTTCATGTTAAATCATTTGACAAGGTACGAGGTCAGCTTCTAGCCACCATTAAGGGGCTGGAATCTCAACTTGTTCCTAACCAAAACTGTTTAAATCCACAAGTTTCATTCATCAACAATTCCACGGTTGAAAGTTGTTTTGAATCTAAAGAATCATACTCAGAACATAAAAGGAAACATCTTTTAGATATTAAGAAAGGCAAAGAAAAATTCGAAGTTGTGATCAAGATTTACATCGGTGAATCTTCTAAATCCTCTTTCAAAAGAGTCGTACGGAATTCAATATACTCTTACGTTTAGGTCACAATGGCTTTGCGACGCAATCTGTTTGACTGTTTAGGGTATCTTTGATACACAAAAAATCAAGAGGTTAAAATAATTTGAGTTTTCAAACCTATTGTATTTTCACATGATAATAGTACATAAATAAAGATTGAAATATAAATTTGAAAAAATAATAAAATGTCAAATCCCTTTTTATATTTTGATTGTTTCCATTTTAACAAGTAAATGAAAGAAATGTCATTTATATTAAGCATCAATTCTTCATCATTTCCGTGAACATATATGAATGATAAGAGCTTTGATAAAAAAAAAAAAAAAAAAAAAAAAAACCTTAAAATCCAACACAATTTCATCATTTTGATTCTTTCGCACCATATGAACCTTAATTTATTGACTTGTTTCTAATTTTAAAATTGACCGCAACTCGGCAACTGTATATTACCATTTTAGCCTTTTTCCACACGCATCGCCCCTTGGACCACCTTTCATCTTCCATTATGCAAAAGTTCAATGTGGGACACGGTACTTTGCTTGTGAACGATATTAATTTTTCGATAAGACATGGAAAAGTATTCTCTAAATAATAGAGTCAAAAACCATATTTTCCTTATGTTGGAATACGGAAGCAAAGACGACGAATATTCATGTTTATTTCTCAATAACTATGTGTTTTTATCCGCACGTTGTAACGGATCTAAGATCAATTAACCGCGTTTTTAAAACCTGAAAAATCGGATTCTAATAGCCAAATTTTTACTAAACCAGAAAGAATATATTATATTGAGGGCTTTTCTAGAAAAAAATAACATGAATATACGAAAACGTAAAAGAGTAAAAACTTATTTGTTTTTCTAATAAGAAACTCGAGAATAATTCACTATATACCTATTTTGAAGAAAAGGTGGTTTTCAACAATATTACAACAACAATCTTAATTCATAGCTGAAACCACAACTTATCAACCAACTAACCAAGTTTGGAGTGCTGTCGTGCTGATATTGGTGAATGGCAAACTATTCTGCTTTTTTGATCTTAATTGTTCTATCACATCGCCTTCCTCTTTCCTATGAAGATGATAGAAATATGAGTTACCAGCAGCCTATTTGTCCGACCTCATTTCGCTGTTTAAACATGCGTTCCTTAAGCTTTCCCTTTTATGCTTCCGAGAATCCATCATGTGGATTGTGCAAGGTAACAAATTGTAATGCTGAAGTTCCACTGATTCAATTAACTGAAGGCTACCCACCTTACGATCTTATACAAGTTATGGTTGGTGAAAGTTATACTATTCAAATTCGAGACGATTATTTTGCATATTTGATAAATAATCAAAGTTGCGAGTCATTTGCACATGGATTTCCTTCTGATTCATCATCTATCTCTTATATCTACTATCCCACCCTCACCTTGTTAAGATGTCAGAAGAGTTCACAACTCGATCAGGTAGAACGTTATTTTCGTGAAGAAGGTGAATATTACGGTTTTGACAGGTGCAATGATTATAACTACTATTACACGTATTCAAGTGGTTATATTTCATCCAACACCAATATACCACCTTTGTGCTCAGTGATTCTTCTGCCAGGAAATCCACCATCCATGCTTCCCAAAAACACAGATTTCAATAATCCGTTTATGCTATTAACGTCTGAGATTAATTATGTATTGCAAGTGTCTGATAGTTGCAAAGAATGTAATCAAAGAGGAGGGCAGTGTTCCAATGACGACAACCAAAGGTTTCGGTGTGCATACAGTGGAAGAAACACAAAGAAAGGTACGTGCTTTTTCCACTATAGATATATAAGCGGCTAGCCTTAAGCAAACATATATAGTTCACCCTGTAGAAATTTGGTTGTGTTTATCAAACAAGTATTTTGGTTTTGAAGTTTATAAAAAAACTTAAATCATGATGTTTTATTAAGAACATACATTTCTAATGTGTTTAGACGTGTTTTAAATATTTTTTGACTTTTCATTTTTTCACTCATCTTTGCCATATTTTAAAGATTGGGATTAACCTGACTAGTTTGAAAACTGTTAGATATAACATTTCTTTTTGTAAATAACAGATAGTTAGTTATTTTATTTCTGATGATGTAACTGATTAGTTTGTTAGTTAGCTAATT
Source organism: Centrapalus pauciflorus (assembly GCA_020465985.1). Classification (NCBI taxonomy): domain Eukaryota; kingdom Viridiplantae; phylum Streptophyta; class Magnoliopsida; order Asterales; family Asteraceae; genus Centrapalus; species Centrapalus pauciflorus. The sequence goes on along the minus strand of JAANYP010003223.1, from coordinate 232,004 downwards.
AGTTATTTGTTAGAATGATAGTGTATCAGTTGTATATAAATAGGCAGCATGCCATTCAGTTTCAAATCAATGAAGATAACTTTTCTTCTCTGAAATTCAATATGGTATCAGATGAAATTCCTCTTGAATTCTTCATACGTCATTTCTGAATTGCGATTTTTGTTCAATCCAATTCAATTTCTTCGTTCACTATTTTCTGAATTGTGATTCTTGTTCATCCAATTCATTTTTTTCTGATTAATCATGCCTGATCCCGTTAATTCTGATTCAACTGTGGATCAAAACACTTCGAATGATCCATTCTATATTCATCATTCTGATAATCCAGGCCAAATTCTGGTAAATCAGATGATCTTAACAGGTGACAATTATGCATCCTGGAGCAGAGCTATGACCATCTCCCTCTCTGTTAAGAACAAATTAGATTTCATTGATGGTTCACTTCCAAGACCTGTCAATACAGATCTTGCACGTCTAAAATTCTGGAATCGCAACAATAATATAGTCATATCATGGCTATTGAATTCAATTTCAAAAGAAATCTCTGCTTCTGTCATATATCTCGATACGACTCATGCTATTTGGAAGGAACTCAAAGAACGATTTCAACAAAGCAATGGTCCTCGAGTATGCAAGGACAGGATTCGGTAAGCACATATTTCACTAAACTCAAAGTTTTGTGGGAAGAACTTTCTAATTACAGTGCGCATTGCACCTGTGGATTATGTACCTGTGGTGGAGCAAGAGAAATGGAACATACAATAAGCTTCTTAATGGGGTTAAATGAAACCTATGCTCAGGTTAGAGGACAAATTCTGTTAATGGATCCTTTACCATTTGTTAACAAAATTTTTTCTCTCATTATACAAGAAGAACGGCAACGTGAAATTGGAACTGCTCAATCCATTTCATCTCCTATGGCTTTTAACCTAAGAAGCATGTGACACCCTTGCCACATTAACCACCAATTACCATTCACCCAGGATTATTCACCAACAAACAGATATATAATGATCTGATACCTTAATTAGAGTGCGGAAGCAAAATACATAATAAAATAATACAAATGTGTCAAACACCCTATGGTGCTACATAGGTTACACATCTAAGTCTACAAATCCAAATGTATTACATCATCCCCAAAATTATTACAACATTGTTTTCATAGAACAAATACCAAGATAAACAGTGGAAATCTTCAAGTCACTTCAATAAACGTCCTAGCTAGACGGTCCCGCAGCGGATTTCCCTTTTCCTGTAAAAATTCAACAACTGAAGGGGTAAGCTAAAGCTTAGTGAATACCATATGATTTTACACATTCTACAAATCATTATGATGCCACCCAGGGTAACCGCGGTAACACATACCGTATACCCCACACGTACTCCAAGTACGCAAACCCGAGCCGCAGCTCCTTCGAGCTGACACTCGGCATAAGAACAACCAACCATCTGAGGCAGACATTACATCGGGGATGACCTACTGTCTATCCTGACCACAGAGGTGTCAAACTCTTGGTCATATAGCACAGTAACATCAGAGTACAGATGCGACCACGCAAGTCCATCGAAAAGATGCACAACAAATGAACGGACATGCAACAAATATGAATGTGCATCAACATAAACGCATGTTAGTAGAATGCCAAACGAACATGAAACAACATGCCTCAGCAGGCAATGCAAACATAATGCAGATGCAGCAATATTAAAATCAAAGGTACTCACAGTGGGTGCGTTATTATCTTTATTCGAATTTTTATTTCTCCTCGGGATTTCAACCGGATCAACCAAGTACCCCACTGTGGGTTAAACAACACCACAAGGGACCTGTAAGTCATTTGTAACAACACATTGTGTTAATATCTTGTTTAATTCCATAAAACTTAATTTTTATAAGTTTTTACCATTTTTGATCCTAAATTCGGATCCATGTCCGAATTCGGACCCCACCCGAATTCGGACCCCCAATTCGGTTCTCGTATGAATTCTAATTCGGTCCACCTATATGCCCCAATTCGGACACCTTTTAATTTCGGACCACATGCTAGTTCGGACCATATCCGAATTCGGTCTCCAACCGAATTCGGACCCTCATCCGAATTCCAACACTTAGAAATATTTTCTTTCAGTTTTGATAAATCAACTTTTCAGGACCCATCCGAATTCGGGCCCTATCCGAATTCGGATTCCTACCGACGTACAACACTTGTAAATTTTTCTATATTAAATATCCTGAAGTTTGGGCCTCATCCGAATTCGGACCTGATCCGAGTTCATCTCGGATCCGAATTCGGATCCAACTGTGTTCATACTTGTGCAGTTTTGTCAATTTCAGATTTAATTCCATCGTTTTTGGTACTGGTTCAATACATGGAATAACTTATACCAACTAAAATACATCTATTTTCAACCCTTTTAACACCAATATTAACACTATCACATATCAAATTAAACCCATTCTGTTCATTTTGTTCCATCCGTAGAACACACACACTAAAACACACACAAATCTCTAAAAATCATACTTAGAGGTTGATTCAGAAGTTAAAATTTTATATATAACATCTCAGATACTCGATTTGCATTAATCCATAACAACATTAAACATGCATTAACATCTGAATCCCCAAAATCAAATTTTCGGTTTATATGAAAACCGAACCAAAAATGCTTAATAATCTGAATTTAAAGGATTTTTACCTCAAATCTTCAATTGCAGTGTTTATAAATCCTTCCAAGCAATCTTAATTCCAATTTTCAGACTTCAAATCCGAGTTTTGATGTTCTTCAATTTGTAGAGAGAGAGAGAGCCGAGGGATGAGAGAGAGTGTGATATTTCAAATGAAAGACCCTTTGGTCTTTTATTCCATAATTTCGAATTTTAACACTTTTAGCCCCTCAGCTCAACTAGTTTATCTAAATACTGATTTTTCATCATAATTCTCATCAATAGCCTTTTAATGATCATTCTTAATAATTATTTTCACTTAATAAATAAAAATTCTAAATTTCCATAATATGCAATCAACTTTCATAAATTCAAATACATAATCATTTTCAATAATTTAACTTAATACAAAATTTAAACTTAATAAACTTCAAATATAATAATTTAAATCCGAGGATGTTACAGCATGGGCTCCACCACGCTAAACTTCGTCCTCGAAGTTACTCGGATCTAAAAAGTTGCGGATATTTCTTCAACATATCAGACTTAGTCTCCCAGGTATGATTCGCTCCTTTGTGATGCTTCCAACGTACAAGCACCATCTCAATTTCTTTACTTCTTAATTTCCTCACTTTCGTATCTAACACACATTCCGGCTCTTCAACATATCGGAGCCTTTCATCAATCTGCAACTCCGTGTGATCTGCCCAATCTTCGTTTTCGATTGTGAACGACTTTCTAAGGTTCCCAACATGGAACACCGGGTGTATGCCCGACATTTCTTCAGGTAACTCTAAACGATATGATTGGTTTCCAACTTTCTCTATTATCTTAAATGGCCCAACAAATCTCGGAGCCAGTTTGCCTCTCTTCACGAAACGAGTAACACCCCTCATTGGTGATACTTTCAGATACACCCAATCATTTATCTCAAAGCTGATTGGTTTGTGCCTTCTATCGTAATAACTTTTCTGGCGATCCTGGGCCGCCTTCATATTCTGTCTTACCAATTGTATCTTCTCATTTGTCTCCTGCAATAATGCCGGCCCAGCAATCGGCGTTTCACCGGTTTCCCTCCAACATGTAGGAGTCCTACATCTTCTCCCATACAATGCCTCAAACGGCGCTTTCTTGATCGTCGCGTGGTAACTGTTGTTATATGAAAACTCGATCAGTGGCAAATGATCGTCCCAATTGCCACCGAGATCCAATATACACGACCGCATCATATCTTCAAGTGTCAGGATAGTCCTTTCACTTTGACCATCGGTTTGCGGTCGGTAAGCCGTACTCATTGCTATTCTCGTTCCCAACCCTTCTTGTAAAGTCGACCAAAAATTGGAAGTAAATCGGCTGTCCCGATCAGATACTATAGTCTTAGGTACTCCATGTCTCGAAATAATCTCATCCAAGTAAATCTGAGCTAACTTTTCCAGTGAATAACTTTCTCTTATTGGAATGAAGTGTGCCGACTTGGTTAATCTATCAACGATTACCCATACCGCATCGTGTTGACGCCTAGTTTTCGGCAATTTTGTGACAAAGTCCATCGTGATATGCTCCCACTTCCATTCCGGAATGGGAAGCGGTTGCAGACTACCATATGGTTGCTGATGTTCGGCTTTCACTAACCGACAAGTTCTGCATCTCTCCACGTACTGACCTATGTCTTTCTTTAATCCGGGCCACCAGAAGTCTGCTTTCAGCTCGTTGTACATCTTTGTGCTCCCGGGATGTACAGAAAACTTAGACTGATGAGCTTCTTCTATTATCACATTTCTCATGCCTCCATACTTTGGCACCCAGATTCTCCCATATATACCTTTCAAACCCGATTCACTTGTTTCCATATCCTTAATTTGTGCTCTTATATCTTCAGCACCAACATTCTCGTCTTTCAAGGCTTCCTCTTGAGCGGCCTTGACATCATCAATAATAGTGGATGTTAACATAGTAGATGTCAACATGTAACAGCAATCCTTGGCATATGCTTTGCGACTCAAAGCATCGGCTACCACGTTAGCCTTTCCAGGATGGTAAAGGATTTCACAGTCATAATCCTTTATTAGTTCCATCGAACGTCTCTGTCTCATGTTAAGTTCTTTCTGGCTGAAAATGTATTTCAGGCTCTTATGATCCGTGTATAACTGACACTTAGTCCCATATAGATAGTGCCTCCACAATTTTAACGCAAACGTAACTGCAGTCAACTCCAAGTCATGAGTTGAATAATTCTTCTCGTGTTGCTTTAACTGTCTCGAAGCATAAGCTATAACTTTTCCACGTTGCATCAATACTGCACCAAGTCCCAACCTCGAAGCATCTGTGTATACAACAAAATCCTCATTACGCTCTGGTAGGGCAAGTATCGGTGCTTCACTTAAAGTCTTCTTCAAAACATCAAACGCTTCTTGCTGCACAGTTTCCCATACAAACGGTGCATTCTTCTTCGTCAACACCGTCAAAGGAACGGCAATTTTCGAAAAGTCCTTTATAAATCTCCTATAGTAGCCCGCCAACCCCAGAAAACTTCTGACTTCAGTAGCTGAACGAGGGGGCTCCCAGTTTCTTACTGCTTCTACCTTAGCCGGATCTACAGAAATTCCGGCCCCCGAAACCACATGCCCTAAAAACTGAATCTGTTGCAGCCAAAACTCACATTTTGAGAACTTGGCATACAACTTCTCTTTTCTTAGCAATTCCAGCAATTCCCTTAAATGATCAGCATGTTCGGCCTCAGACTTTGAATACACCAGAATATCGTCGATGAACACAATCACCGACTTATCTAACATCGGTCTACAAACTCGGTTCATTAAATCCATAAAAACAGCCGGGGCATTGGTCAACCCAAAAGGCATGACCAGAAACTCGTAATGCCCGTAACGTATCCTAAAAGCTGTCTTAGGCACATCTTCCTCTCTAACTTTTAACTGATGATATCCCGACCTCAAGTCAATCTTAGAAAAGACACACGCCCCGTGTAACTGATCAAATAAGTCATCTATCCACGGCAGCGGATACTTGTTCTTGATTGTCAATTTATTCAGCTCCCGGTAATCGATGCACATCCTCATGGTGCCATCTTTCTTCTTAACAAATAACACCGGAGCTCCCCACGGCGATGAACTTGGTCGAATAAAGCCCTTGTCCAACAATTCCTGGAGTTGTGTCATCATCTCTTTCATTTCAGTAGGAGCAAGGCGATACGGAGAACGAGCTACCGGTGCAGCCCCAGGGATCAAGTCAATGCGAAATTCCACTTGTCTCTCAGGCGGCACGCCAGACAAGTCTTCCGGAAACACATCCGGGAATTGTGAAACAACAGGCACATCGGCCAACGTCTTCTCCTCAGCCTTGGCATCAATAGCATATGCCAGGTAGGCGTCACAACCCTTTGCAACAAGCTTTCGGGCTTTTGCAATGGTCAACAGACACAGATCCCCACTTCTCCTATCCCCATAAATGCAGATCTCACGCTCCTCTGGAGTAGTTATCTTTATCATTCGCTTCTTACATACTATGTGGGCTTCATTCTCAATTAACCAATCCATCCCGATTATCACATCAAATTCACTGAAGTCTATCGGAATCAAGTCCAGATTGAAGACTACATCTTCAATCACTAAAGTGCAGTTACGATAAGCATGATCTACTTTGACTAAGGTGTTGCTAGCAGTTTCAATATCTAGTACAGCAGATAGCTTAGACAAAGGCATGGCAAGTTGTTGTGCAAACATAGTAGATACAAACGAACGATTGGCACCCGAATCGAAAAGAACTCGTGCAGGTAAAGAGTTTACAATAAACATACCCGTGACCACCTCCGGGTTTTCCCTAGCCTCCTCTGCAGTGATTTGGAAGGCACGAGCCGGTGCCCTTTGTGACTGACCCCAACCCCGGTTAACTGAACCACCGCTTGAACCTCCCGAAGATCGTGTTGATGTTGGAGCAGTAGCTGCTGGAGCATTCTTTCGACAATTTCTACTATAGTGCCCCCACACTCCACATTTATGGCAGGCATCTGATCTTCGTGGACATTCATTCTGAAAGTGGCCCAACTCTTTGCAGTAAAAACATGCACGCCCGTTTGTGCACTTGCCGAAGTGTTCTAGATGACACTTGTTACAATACTGTGGCTCGGTGTTGATAGAGTATGCACGAGCACGACCGGAAGAACTAGCCTGTCGACGAAAGGACTGTTGTGGCGAGTACTGCGAAGATCGTGAAGAACCAGAATAACCTCCTTCGCGTTGGCGTTTTGGTGGTGAAGGTTGAGTTGGATTAGCTGAGGCAGCAGCGGACCCCATCACGTAACCAGACATACTTAAAATTTGTTCCACATTTCTGGCGGCTTCCAATAGACCAGCAAATGTGGGGTAGCGTACATTGCTCATCACCCTCCGAATCTCCAAATCAAGACCAGCCTCAAACCTGGTCACTTTCCTTTCCTCGGTATCCACTTGATGAGGCGCGAACAAACTCAGCCTCGTGAACTCTACAGCGTACTGGGACACAGACTTAGTCCCCTGAATCAGCGTCATGAATTTAGCCTCCAATCTTCGGCGCTCATCGGCCGGGCAGTACTGCTGAGTGAAAACTTCAATGAACTCAGCCCATTTCATTACAGCAACCTTCTCCATTGTTAGTGCATTCACCATCGAGTTCCACCACATTATTGCGTCTTTGGTGAACATGGCAGTAGCGAATCGGACCATATCCTTCTCAGCACAATCGCTGATTCGGAAAGTCCTTTCTGTAGCTGTTATCCACTCCAGTGCAGTAACAGCATCCCCCAACCCAGTAAATTCAACGGCTCCATTTCCCTTAAAGTCCTTGAAACGACAACCCCTGGGCTTATTAGATGACCCAGTGTTGTCATCTTGCTCGTCATTATTTCCCTCTCTTTTCTTATTCCTTCTTTTCTCTTCTCTTCGCTTAGCTTCGGCCTCATCTCGAGCCCGAAATTGATCTTGTATCATCTCTCTTTGCTCAGCCATCATGGCTAGCATCATTTCTCTCGTCTCTTCAGGTGTCATTCCTCCTCCAGACATGTTCTGAAATACGAAACATATAATTTATTTAGTAATATGTCATTTATTTATAGACATCACCCAATTGTCCCGTATGATAGTTAATATTCTTATGATTACTAGATCGTACCCTATCTTAGTTCAGATCATTACTTAGAATCACTACATGTCAACACTTAATGTTTGAGACCAAGACCTCACGGACACTTGAATCTCAAACTACTGCTCTGATACCATAAGCTGTGACACCCTTGCCACATTAACCACCAATTACCATTCACCCAGGATTATTCACCAACAAACAGATATATAATGATCTGATACCTTAATTAGAGTGCGGAAGCAAAATACATAATAAAATAATACAAATGTGTCAAACACCCTATGGTGCTACATAGGTTACACATCTAAGTCTACAAATCCAAATGTATTACATCATCCCCAAAATTATTACAACATTGTTTCCATAGAACAAATACCAAGATAAACAGTGGAAATCTTCAAGTCACTTTAATAAACGTCCTAGCTAGACGGTCCCGCAGCGGATTTCCCTTTTCCTGTAAAAATTCAACAACTGAAGGGGTAAGCTAAAGCTTAGTGAATACCATATGATTTTACACATTCTACAAATCATTATGATGCCACCCAGGGTAACCGCGGTAACACATACCGTATACCCCACACGTACTCCAAGTACGCAAACCCGAGCCGCAACTCCTTCGAGCTGACACTCGGCATAAGAACAACCAACCATCTGAGGCAGACATTACATCGGGGATGACCTACTGTCTATCCTGACCACAGAGGTGTCAAACTCTTGGTCATATAGCACAGTAACATCAGAGTACAGATGCGACCACGCAGGTCCATCGAAAAGATGCACAACAAATGAACGGACATGCAACAAATATGAATGTGCATCAACATAAACGCATGTTAGTAGAATGCCAAACGAACATGAAACAACATGCCTCAGCAGGCAATGCAAACATAATGCAGATGCAGCAATGTTAAAATCAAAGGTACTCACAGTGGGTGCGTTATTATCTTTATTCAAATTTTATTTCTCCTCGGGATTTCAACCGGATCAACCAAGTACCCCACTGTGGGTTAAACAACACCACAAGGGACCTGTAAGTCATTTGTAACAACACATTGTGTTAATATCTTGTTTAATTCCATAAAACTTAATTTTTATAAGTTTTTACCATTTTTGATCCTAAATTCGGATCCATGTCCGAATTCGGACCCCACCCGAATTCGGACCCCCAATTCGGTTCTCGTATGAATTCTAATTCGGTCCACCTATATGCCCCAATTCGGACACCTTTTAATTTCGGACCACATGCTAGTTCGGACCATATCCGAATTCGGTCTCCAACCGAATTCGGACCCTCATCCGAATTCCAACACTTAGAAATATTTTCTTTCAGTTTTGATAAATCAACTTTTCAGGACCCATCCGAATTCGGGCCCTATCCGAATTCGGATTCCTACCGACGTACAACACTTGTAAATTTTTCTATATTAAATATCCTGAAGTTTGGGCCTCATCCGAATTCGGACCTGATCCGAGTTCATCTCGGATCCGAATTCGGATCCCACTGTGTTCATACTTGTGCAGTTTTGTCAATTTCAGATTTAATTCCATCGTTTTTGGTACTGGTTCAATACATGGAATAACTTATACCAACTAAAATACATCTATTTTCAACCCTTTTAACACCAATATTAACACTATCACATATCAAATTAAACCCATTCTGTTCATTTTGTTCCATCCGTAGAACACACACACTAAAACACACACAAATTCTAAAAATCATACTTAGAGGTTGATTCAGAAGTTAAAATTTTATATATAACATCTCAGATACTCGATTTGCATTAATCCATAACAACATTAAACATGCATTAACATCTGAATCCCCAAAATCAAATTTTCGGTTTATATAAAAACCGAACCAAAAATGCTTAATAATCTGAATTTAAAGGATTTTTACCTCAAATCTTCAATTGCAGTGTTTATAAATCCTTCCAAGCAATCTTAATTCCAATTTTCAGACTTCAAATCCGAGTTTTGATGTTCTTCAATTTGTAGAGAGAGAGAGAGCCGAGGGATGAGAGAGAGTGTGATATTTCAAATGAAAGACCCTTTGGTCTTTTATTCTATAATTTCGAATTTTAACACTTTTAGCCCCTCAACTCAACTAGTTTATCTAAATACTGATTTTTTATCATAATTCTCATCAATAGCCTTTTAATGATCATTCTAAATAATTATTTTCACTTAATAAATAAAAATTCTAAATTTCCATAATATGCAATCAACTTTCATAAATTCAAATACATAATCATTTTCAATAATTTAACTTAATACAAAATTTAAACTTAATAAACTTCAAATATAATAATTTAAATCCGAGGATGTTACAAAGCACCACTACTAAATCACAAAATTCCAAATTCCACTTCTCAGTACAATAGAGGCAAACTCCTATTTGTACTTATTGCAAGAAATCTGGACACTCAGGATAAGTGCTACAAACTTCACGGTTTTCCTCCAGGTTACAAGACAAATCACAACAGAGCTAATTCTGTTTCTTCTTATGCTCAAGATTCTCAATCTAATTCTTTACAGAATTTAGATGTTCCTAACAATTCCATTGATCAGCATGATAACCTTACTGGCCTTACAAATGCGCAATGTCAACATTTAATTGCCTTGTTATGTAGTCAGCTTGCTTCTACTACCACTAATGCTACTGCACATGTTGCCATGGTTTCTAACACTCCTGTTGAAGGTCATCTCTATGTTCTTAATCTTACATCTGGATTATATGAATCAAATGTCTGGGTTATTGATTCAGGTGCTACTTGTCACATTTGCAACAATAGAAGCCTTTTTATTGACATGCATTTGATATCAAACACCAGGGTAATATTACCAAATAAATCCAGAATACCAGTTGACTACATGGGTAAAATCAAGTTGAATAATGATTTGTACCTTTCAGATGTTCTTTTTGTTCCACAGTTTGAACTCAATCTTCTTTCTGTGTCATCCTTGACTAAAGCACTGAACATGACAATTGAGTTTTATCATGATTCTGCATTGATAAAACAGATGGTCAACAAGAAGATGATTGGCAAGGCTAAAGTTCAAGTTGGTCTATATGTTCTTGAAGACAATTCTACTGCTGCTCACTCTACAGTTCACAGAATTCATGCTGCTTCCTTTCAAAAATGGCATCAAAGGTTTGGGCATCCATCCATTCATAAACTCAAGATGATAGCAGATGATCTTGTATGCCATAAAGAATTAGCTAAAGTTCCTTGTTCGATCTGTCCTTTAGCTAAACAAAAGAAATTGTCTTTTGCCTGTTCAAATAATGTTAAAGCCAATCCTTTTGATTTGGTACATTGTGATATATGGGGGCCCTATGCTGTTAATACTCATAATGGCAATCGATATTTTGTCACTTTGGTTGATGATTGCACTCGATTTACTTGGGTTTATCTCATTCGATGCAAATCTGATGTACAATCAATTGTTCCTAGATTCTTTCAAATGGTTCAGACTCAATTTGGCAAGACTATTAAACAGTTTAGATCAGATAATGCAAAGGAGTTATCATTCACTGAATTTTTTCACTCCAAGGGCACTTTACACCAATTTTCCTGTGTAGAGAGACCACAACAAAATTCTGTTGTTGAACGAAAACACCAACATTTATTAAATGTTGCAAGAGCTCTTTTTTTTTCAATCCAAAGTTCCTACCATTTATTGGTCTGAATGTGTTCTTCATGCAACTTATCTTATTAACAGGACTCCTTGCAAACTTCTCAATAAGAGTTCTCCTTATGAAAAACTCTTTGGCTCTAAACCAGATTACTCAATTTTGAGGACTTTTGGTTGTTTGGCTTTTGTTTCAACTCTTTCATCAACAAGAACAAAATTCTCTCCAAGAGCTAAGACTTGTATTTTTGTTGGTCATCCTCCTGGAATGAAGGCTTTTAAATTCATTGGTCTCGAAACAAGACAATTGTTTAATTCCAGAGATGCTATATTTCATGAGGACAAATTTCCTTTTCAGAACTCCAAAAATATGAGACATCTTAATCCTTTTCCATTTCATACTCTGCCTGTTACTCTTGATCCTGATCTTGATGATGAAACAGAAGTATATCAATCTATCTCTAATGATCAATCATTGGTTGATCAACCAGAACCTTCACTTCCTGTTTTATCAAATGATGAGCAACCACAACCTTCTGTTTCAGCACTAGTTTCAGCACCAAATAGATGTAAACCTGCTTACTTAAAGGATTATCACTGTCAGCTCTTACAAGGAACTACTCCTATTTCTTTTACAAGATATCCTCTGTCACAGGTTGTTGACTATTCAAAATTGTCCACATCTCATAGAGCCTTTACATTGAGTATTTCTTCTCTTCTTATCAAGAAGCAATTACTTCAACAGAATGGGTAAAGGCTATTGATGAAGAACTGTTGGCTCTTGAAGTTAACAATACTTGGACAGTTGTGCCCTTACCTAAAGACAGAAAAGCTTTAGGATGCAAATGGGTATTTAAAATCAAAAGAAAGGCAGATGGAACAATTGAAAGATACAAAGCTCAATTGGTTGCAAAAGGTTTTAATCAACAAGAAGGGGTTGATTTTCTAGACACTTTCTCTCCTGTGGCTAAGTCGGTTACTGTCAAACTTCTTCTTGCATTAGCTGCTCAAAATTCCTGGCCTTTATTACAATTAGATGTAAATAATGCATTTCTCAATGCTGATTTGGATGAAGATGTATACATGCAAATACCACAAGGTTACAAGCTACCTTTAAACTCTCCCATTTCTGTCAAACTGGCTTGCAAATTGCAAAAATCTATTTATGGACTTAGACAAGCTTCAAGGCAATGGTATGCTAAGTTTTCTTCTTTTTTGCTCAAAGAAGGTTTTTCCCAGTCAAAGGCAGATTATTCACTATTTTACAAAGGTCAAGGATCAGCTTATGTGACACCCTTGCCACCACAACCACCAATTACATAACACCCAGGATTAATCATCACACACAATTACAATAATGATCTGATAACCTATTTTAAGTGCGGAAGCATTAAAAACATAAATAAAGTAGTGCAACAGTGTTAAACACCCTACGGTGCTATAAGGTACCAAGTCTAAGTCTACACACCCATTACAATTATTACAATCATCCAGAATATATTACAACATTGTCTCATAACATAAATTACCGATTAAATAGTTTCAAATCTTCCGAATTCTTCACCAAAAGACCTAACTAGAAGGTCCGGCAGTAGACTTCCCTTTTCCTGTAAAAATAAAGCAACTGAGGGGTAAGCGAATGCTTAGTGAATACACAGATTTACACATTTTATAAATCCTTATGATGCCCACAAGAGTAGCACCGACGACACACGTCGTGCACTCTCCACGTACACAAAGTACGACCACACATGAGCCGTCGCTCCCACGAGCCCAAAGCTCGGCCTTTAAAACATACTAACTGAGACAGACATAACATCGGGGATGACATACTGCCTACCGGACCTGGAGGGATCAGCTCCAGCGTCATATAGAGCAGTAACATCAGAGTAACAGATGCGACCCACCGGTCCATCGTAGATGCACAACAAACGAACGGACATGCATCAAATAAGAATGTGCATCTAAATCTACGCAAGTTAGTAGAATTCCAAACGAAAAATGAAGCAACATGTCTCAGTAGGCAAAAGCAATCATAAAGCAGATATAAACATGCGAAATCATATGTACTCACAGTGGGTGCGTAATTAAACTTTTAACCAATTTTATTTCTCCTCGGGCTTTCAACCGGATCCACCAAGTACCCCACTGTGGGTTAAACAACACCACAAGGGACCTGTTATATTAATTACAACAATACCTTGTATCAATAACCGTTTAAATCCATAAAATCAAGTTTCGTAAGTTTTGCAATATTTTTCCCCATTTCGGTCTATTGTCTAAATTCATAATACAATTAAGTTGAACCCATTTCAAGTTTACATCTTGTCCTATGTAAAACTCATGACATTTTATGTGTTGTTTATGAGTTTCATTCATAATACTCGAGTTTAGAGAGTAGATTTCTCAATTTTAGGCATTAAACTCGAATTTAATGGGTTAGATTCGAACCCACCATCAAATATGATGATTAGATTCGAAACCATGATAGATTCGAACCTTATGCTCGAGTTTGAGGTTAGATTCGAAACACCCCCTTCGAATCTAGTGATAGATTCGAAAACACACTCGAATCTAGTACCAAAATCGAGTTTGTTCTTGCATTTCGACTCTGTTCTTGGCATATTCGAGTCTGTTCATCCTTATAACTTAAATCCTTCATTCTAAGGCCTAAAATCACTTATATATCATGTATGATGCCTAGTTTCGATTCTATTATGCATATACTATCACTTCCTAGCAATATTTCAAGCAAAACAAGCTCCAATTTGCATAAAATGACAGATTCGAAATTCTAGTTCTTCAAAACCGAAACAACAAACTTAAAAGGGTCGATTCTTACCTCAATTCGTACGAAATCGGAAATCCGTTTGTAGATTGTTGTAGCACTCCTCGATATCTTTCCGATGACGTATAATTCTTGATAATCGGACGGTCGGTTTGTGAGATATCTTAGAGAGATGTAGAGAGAAAATACTTAGAGAGAGAGTCTAGAGAGAGAGAGAGGAATGGTGACAAATGAAGGCTTAACTTATTTTATTCCCATTTTCACCATTTTGCACATTTCTCCCCTCGACTTAACCGGTTCCATAAAATACTGATTTAATCTTAAAATTATCATTAATAACTTTTAATTTCTTAATACTCCATAACAATGATTCCGAGTTCAATTTTCTTAAAATAGCAACAAACTTTCTAAATATCCAAAACACATAATAATCGCTCAAATTTCAACTTAAATATATATTTTTCCACTTAATTAACCAAAATGCAATAAATTAAATCCGAGGATGTTACAGCATGGGCTCCACCACGCTCAACTTCATCCTCGAAGTTATTCGGATTCAAATAGTTTCGGATACTTTCTTAACATTTCTGACTTAGCTTCCCATGTATGATTTGCTCCCTTATGATGCTTCCAACGTATAAGCACCATTTCTATCTCTTTGCTTCTCAACTTTTTCATCTTAGTATCCAATACACATTCCGGCTCCTCCACATATCGAAGCCTTTCATCAACTTGCAGCTCCGTGTGGTCTGCCCAATCCTCATTTCCAGTGTTAAATGATTTTCGGATATTCCCAACGTGAAATATTGGATGTATGCCTGACATCTCTTCAGGCAACTCCAGGCGATACGATTGATTTCCAACTTTTTCTACTATCTTAAAGGGCCCAACAAATCTCGGAGCCAACTTGCCCCTCTTCACGAAACGAGTAACATCCCTCATGGGTGATACTTTCAGATAAACCCAATCATTCACTTCAAAGTTGATCGGTTTGTGCCTTCTGTCATAATAACTCTTCTGTCGGTCCTGGGCCGCCTTCATGTTCTGCCTGATCAACTGTATTTTCTCATTTGTTTCTTGAAGCAAAGCCGGCCCAGCAATCGGTGTTTCACCCGTTTCTCTCCAACATGTAGGAGTCCTACATTTCCTTCCATACAGTGCCTCGAACGGTGCCTTCTTTATTATAGCGTGGTAGCTGTTATTGTACGAGAACTCTATTAGTGGCAAATGATCATCCCAATTGCCACCGAGATCTAGTATACATGATCTCATCATATCTTCCAACGTGAGAATTGTTCGTTCGCTCTGGCCATCGGTTTGCGGACGATAGGCTGTACTCATTGCTATTCTCGTCCCTAACCCTTCTTGTAGTGCCGACCAGAAGTTTGAAGTAAATCGGCTATCTCGATCCGACACTATGGACTTAGGCACTCCATGCCTAGAAACAATCTCGTTCATATAAATCTGAGCTAACTTCTCCAGCGAATAACTTTCACGAATCGGTATGAAGTGAGCCGACTTAGTTAACCGATCCACGATTACCCCAAACTGCATCGTGTTGACGCCTAGTTTTGGGCAGCTTTGTAACAAAATCCATTGTAATGTGCTCCCACTTCCATTCCGGAATAGGAAGCAGTTGCAGACTGCCATAAGGTTGTTCATGTTCGGCCTTTACCAACCGACAAGTTCGGCATCTTTCTACATACTGCCCTATGTCTTTCTTCAATCCCGGCCACCAAAAGTCTGCCTTTAAGTCGTTGTACATCTTTGTGCTCCCGGGATGTACAGAAAATTTAGATTGATGCGCTTCTTCAATGATAACATTTCTCATACCACCATACTTCGGCACCCAAATCCTTCCGTATACACCTTTTAATCCAGACTCGCTAGTTTCCATATTCTTAATCTGTACTCTAATATCCTCAGTTCCGACATTTTCTTCTTTCAAAGCTTCTAGTTGGGCAGCTTTGACATCGTTAATGATCGTAGACGTTAACATAGTAGACGTCATCATATAGCAGAAATCTTTAGCATAAGCTTTCCGGCTCAAGGCATCGGCTACCACATTAGCCTTTCCGGGGTGATAAAGTATCTCACAATCGTAGTCTTTAATAAGCTCCATAGACCTACGTTGTCTCATATTAAGTTCCTTCTGGCTAAAAATATACTTCAAGCTCTTATGGTCCGTGTAAAGTTGACACTCAGTACCGTACAGGTAGTGCCTCCATAATTTTAAAGCAAATGTTACTGCGGTCAACTCCAGATCATGAGTCGAATAATTCTTCTCATGCTGCTTCAACTGTCTTGAAGCATAAGCAATTACTTTCCCGCGCTGCATCAGTACAGCGCCTAACCCTAACCTCGAAGCATCAGTATAAACTACAAAGTCATCATTGCCTTCAGGTAAGGCAAGTATCGGAGCCTCGCTTAACGCTTTCTTCAGAACCTCAAAGGCCTCCTGTTGCACAGTTTCCCATATAAACGGTGCATTCTTCTTGGTTAATGCAGTTAAAGGAACTGCAATCTTCGAGAAATCCTTAATAAATCTCCGATAATACCCTGCCAATCCAAGAAAACTTCTAACTTCGGTAGCTGATTGAGGCGGCTCTGAGTTCTTTATCGCTTCAACTTTAGCCGGATCTATCGAAATCCCAGCCCCCGAAATCACATGCCCTAGAAACTGTATCTGTTGCAGCCAAAACTCGCACTTCGAAAATTTGGCGTACAACTTTTCTTTCCTCAACAACTCTAACAGCTCCCTGAGATGTTCAGCATGCTCAGCCTCAGACCTAGAGTACACCAGTATATCATCAATAAACACTATCACCGACTTATCCAACATCGGTCTACAAACCCTATTCATCAAGTCCATAAAGACAGCTGGGGCGTTAGTTAATCCGAAGGGCATGACCAGAAACTCGTAATGCCCATACCGAGTTCTGAAAGTTGTCTTCGGTACATCTTCTTCTCTTACTTTCAATTGATGATATCCTGATCTCAGATCAATCTTAGAAAATACACTAGCCCCGTGTAACTGATCAAACAAGTCGTCTATCCTTGGCAGAGGATACTTGTTCTTAATAGTCAACTTATTCAGCTCCCGGTAATCTATGCACATCCTCATCGTGCCATCCTTCTTCTTTACAAACAGTACCGGGGCTCCCCGCGGCGATGAACTCGGCCGAATGAAGCCCTTGTCCAACAACTCTTGAAGTTGTGTCATCATCTCTTTCATCTCGGTTGGGGCAAGACGATAAGGAGAACGAGCTACCGGCGCAGCTCCAGGGATCAAGTCAATCTTAAATTCTACTTGTCTCTCAGGCGGTACTCCAGACAAGTCTTCCGGAAACACATCCGGAAACTGTGAATCAACAGGCACGTCGGCCAACATTCTCTTTTCAGCCTTGGCATCAACAGCATATGCCAGGTAGGCATCACACCCCTTTGCAACAAGCTTTCGAGCTTTTGCAATGGTCAGTAAGCACAGATCCCCACTTCTCCTATCCCCGTAAATGCAAATCTCACGCCCCTCTGGAGTAGTTATCTTAATCATTCGACTCTTACACACTATATGGGCTTCATTCTCTATCAACCAATCCATCCCGATTATCACATCGAATTCACTGAATTCTATAGGGATCAAGTCCAAATTGAAGACTACATCTTCAATTACTAACGTGCAGTTAGGGTAGACATGATCTACTTTTACTAGAGTGTTGCTAGCAGTTTCTATATCAAGAACAGCAGATAATCTAGATAGTGGCATGGCAAGTCTTTGTGAAAACATAGTAGAAACAAACGATCTATTGGCACCCGAATCAAATAAAACTCGTGCTGGCATAGAGTTAACTATGAACGTACCCGTAACGACTTCTGGATTTTCCCTTGCCTCCTCTGCAGTTATCTGAAAAGCACGAGCAGGTGCCCTTTGAGACTGACCCCGGCCTCGGTTAACTGAACCACCGCTTGAACCTCCCGAAGATCGTGTTGTAGATGGAGCAGCAACAGCTGGATCGTTCTTTCTGCAATTCCTACTGTAGTGTCCCCATACACCACACTTATGGCAAGCATCTCCCCTCCTTGGGCACTCACTCTGATAATGGCCCAACTCACCACAACAAAAACAAGCACGTCCATTGGTGCACTTGCCGAAGTGTTCCAAGTGACACTGATTACAATATCGCGGCTCGGTGTTGATGGAGTAGGCACGAGCACGACCACGATCGGAAGAACCAGACGGTCGACGATACGACTGCTGAGGTGAGTACTGTGAAGACCGGGAAGAACCAGAATATCCTCCCTCGCGCTGGCGCTTCGGCGGTGACGGCTGTGTTGGGTTGGTGGAAACAGCAGTAGACCCAATCGAATAGCCCGACATAATCAAAATCTGCTCTACATTTCTGGCAGCCTCAAGTAAGCCAGCAAATGTAGGGTAGCGGACGTTGCTCATAACCCTCCTAATTTCAATATCCAGACCAGCCTCGAACCTGGTCACCTTCCTTTCCTCAGTATCGACTTGATGAGGCGCAAACAGACTCAGCCTCATGAATTCTACAGCATATTAGGACACAGTCTTAGTCCACTGCATCAGTGCCATAAACTTTGCCTCCAATCTCCGACGCTCATCAACTGGACAATACTGCTGAGTGAATAAGTCCTTGAACTCAGCCCAAGTCATAACAGAAACCTTCTCCAATGTCAACGCATTCACCATTGCGTTCCACCACATGATTGCATCATTCGTGAACATAGCAGTTGCATAACGAACCATGTCCTTCTCAGCACAGTCGCTGATTCGGAATGTTCGTTCAGTTTCTGTTATCCATTCAAGTGCGGCAACAGCATCTCCTAGTCCATTAAACTCCACGGCCCCATTTCCTTTGAAGTCCTTGAAACGACAACCTTTGGGTTTGTTAGACGACCCAATGTTGTCATCTCGTTCCTCGTTGTTACCCCCTTCCTTCTCCTTGTTCTTTCTCTTATCCTCTCTTCTCTTAGCATCGGCCTCATCTCGAGCCCGAAACTGATCTTGTATCATTTTGTTCTGCTCAGCCATCATGGCTAGCATCATCTCTCTGGCTTCTTCGGGTGTCATTCCTCATCCAGACATGTTCTGAAATTATAAACATATAACTTGTTTAGTAACATGTCATTAGTTTAAAGACACCACTTATTTGTCTCGTATGATAGTCAATCTCTTATAATTACTAGATCATAACCTATCTTAGTTCAGATCATTACTTAAACCACTACATATCATTACCTAATGTTTGAGATCAAGACCTCACGGATACTTGAATCTCAAACTACTGCTCTGATACCATCTCGTGTGACACCCTTGCCACCACAACCACCAATTACATAACACCCAGGATTAATCATCACACACAATTACAATAATGATCTGATAACCTATTTTAAGTGCGGAAGCATTAAAAACATAAATAAAGTAGTGCAACAGTGTTAGACACCCTACGGTGCTATAAGGTACCAAGTCTAAGTCTACACACCCATTACAATTATTACAATCATCCAGAATATATTACAACATTGTCTCATAACATAAATTACCGATTAAATAGTTTCAAATCTTCCGAATTCTTCACCAAAAGACCTAACTAGAAGGTCCGGCAGTAGACTTCCCTTTTCCTGTAAAAATAAAGCAACTGAGGGGTAAGCGAATGCTTAGTGAATACACAGATTTAAACATTTTATAAATCCTTATGATGCCCACAAGAGTTGCACCGACGACACACGTCGTGCACTCTCCACGTACACAAAGTACGACCACACATGAGCCGTCGCTCCCACGAGCCCAAAGCTCGACCTTTAAAACATACTAACTGAGACAGACATAACATCGGGGATGACATACTGCCTACCGGACCTGGAGGGATCAGCTCCAGCGTCATATAGAGCAGTAACATCAGAGTAACAGATGCGACCCACCGGTCCATCGTAGATGCACAACAAACGAACGGACATGCATCAAATAAGAATGTGCATCTAAATCTACGCAAGTTAGTAGAATTCCAAACGAAAAATGAAGCAACATGTCTCAGTAGGCAAAAGCAATCATAAAGCAGATATAAACATGCGAAATCATATGTACTCACAGTGGGTGCGTAATTAAACTTTTAACCAATTTTATTTCTCCTCGGGCTTTCAACCGGATCCACCAAGTACCCCACTGTGGGTTAAACACCACCACAAGGGACCTGTTATATTAATTACAACAATACCTTGTATCAATAACCGTTTAAATCCATAAAATCAAGTTTCGTAAGTTTTGCAATATTTTTCCCCATTTCGGTCTATTGTCCAAATTCATAATACAATTAAGTTGAACCCATTTCAAGTTTACATCTTGTCCTATGTATAACTCATGACATTTTATGTGTTGTTTATGAGTTTCATTCATAATACTCGAGTTTAGAGAGTAGATTTCTCAATTTTAGGCATTAAACTCGAATTTTATGGGTTAGATTCGAACCCACCATCAAATATGATGATTAGATTCGAAACCATGATAGATTCGAACCTTATGCTCGAGTTTGAGGTTAGATTCGAAACACCCCCTTCGAATCTAGTGATAGATTCGAAAACACACTCGAATCTAGTACCAAAATCGAGTTTGTTCTTGCATTTCGACTCTGTTCTTGGCATATTCGAGTCTGTTCATCCTTATAACTTAAATCCTTCATTCTAAGGCCTAAAATCACTGATATATCATGTATGATGCCTAGTTTCGATTCTATTATGCATATACTATCACATCCTAGCAATATTTCAAGCAAAACAAGCTCCAATTTGCATAAAATGACAAATTCGAAATTCTAGTTCTTCAAAACCGAAACAACAAACTTAAAAGGGTCGATTCTTACCTCAATTCGTACGAAATCGGAAATCCGTTTGTAGATTGTTGTAGCACTCCTCGATATCTTTCCGATGACGTATAATTCTTGATAATCGGACGGTCGGTTTGTGAGATATCTTAGAGAGATGTAGAGAGAAAATACTTAGAGAGAGAGTCTAGAGAGAGAGAGGAATGGTGACAAATGAAGGCTTAACTTATTTTATTCCCATTTTCACCATTTTGCACATTTCTCCCCTCGACTTAACCGGTTCCATAAAATACTGATTTAATCTTAAAATTATCATTAATAACTTTTAATTTCTTAATACTCCATAACAATGATTCCGAGTTCAATTTTCTTAAAATAGCAACAAACTTTCTAAATATCCAAAACACATAATAATCGCTCAAATTTCAACTTAAATATATATTTTTCCACTTAATTAACCAAAATGCAATAAATTAAATCCGAGGATGTTACAGCTTATGTTGCTTTGTTGGTCTACGTTGATGATATAGTACTCACTGGTGCATCTCTATCTGAGATCAACTTGGTTAAAGATAAATTGAGCACTGAATATAAATTAAAAGATCTGGGGTGCTTAAAACATTTTCTTGGTTTAGAGGTTGCTCGTTCAAAGAAGGGTATTTTTGTTTCCCAAAGAAAATACACCTTAGATTTATTAGAAGAAACTGGTATGCTTGCAGCCAAGCCCTGCTCTTATCCTATGAATCCAAAAGTAAAGCTTTCTGCTTCTGATGGGACTCCTTTTGAGGATGCTGCACATTATCGAAGACTTATTGGGAAGCTTATGCATCTGACTATTACTATTTCTTCTCCACGAGTTCCACATAGAGAAGCAATTACACATCTTTTGAGATATTTAAAGGCACATCCTGGTCAAGGTTTGTTTTTATCAGCTGAAAAATCACTTCAAATCAAGGCTTTTAGTGATTCTGATTGGGCAGACTGTCAATCTACCAGAAGATCAGTTACAGGTTTCTGCATCTTCATAGGAAATTCTCTCATTTCTTGGAAATCTAAGAAACAAAGTATGGTGGCCAAAAGTTCCACTGAAGCAGAGTACAGGGCATTATCAGCTACCACTAGTGAAATTCTATGGATCAAACATGTTCTTCAGGCCTTTCAGATTGATCTAACACAACCTACGCTTCTTTTATGTGATAATGAGTCAGCAATCAAACTTGCCAATAATCCCACCTTTCATGAACGAACCAAACATATCGAACTTGATTGCCACTTCATCAGAGAAAAGATTGCTGATAAAACCATCAAACTCATGCCCATTCGTTCTAATGATCAGCTTGCTGATTTATTCACAAAAGCTCTTCCTAAAGCCAAGATGTTACCTTTATTGTCCAAGATGTCTCTTCCAGATATATTTCAGAGTCCATCCTGAGAGGGGCTGTTAGATATAACAATTCTTTTTGTAAACAACAGATAGTTAGTTTTTTTTTTATTTGATGTAACTGATTAGTTTGTTAGTTAGTTGATTAGTTATTTGTTAGAATGATAGTGTATCAGTTGTATATAAATAGGCAGCATGCCATTCAGTTTCAAATCAATGAAGATAGCTTTTCTTCTCTGAAATTCAATAAAAATAAAAGACAAAACCTCAAAAAGAAGTTGTTAAGTTTACTTCTAATTTTGAAAACTGAAAATTAAAAACTGAAAACATAAAAAACAATGGATTTAAACACGACAAAAACTTTCATATATAGGTCAACTAAACGAGTCCAGGTTGAATTCGTTTCAGATTTGGTGCTTAAATTTGCTGTGTTTGTGTGAAAATGAGAGAACAGATGGGAAAACAGAGAGAACAATCTCGGGGCTAGAAAATAACTTACTGAATTCAATACTTTCTGCCAGTACATATATGCATAAAAGATAATGGAAAAAATACTGTAAATCATAGATGATAGTCGAACTCCTAGAATCATGTAAAAACGACAACCACTATAAGAACTACTAAAGAGAGTACCACCATTCTTTATTCCCATCTTTCTGGTAAAAGAGCGTCATGTCAACTTTTCTTTCTCAATTCATTCCATCTTTTTATCTCGAAAATGTTCATCTTTCTATCCAATTAATACCCATCATTTAAAAACTTTTATAGAGAGGAAGAGAGATCGAGTAGGGGAGCCGTTTTGGGGTTTGGGGTTGGGAGGCCGAGAGGGAGGGTGCTTCGGGGCTGAGACCTCCGGGGTGGTGTTCCTGCAGTGACCGGTCCGATGTGGCATCCCGCTTCGGTTTTGGGACGAGTACTCCGGACACTTATACACTAAAAGTAGCATCAGGCTTCGAACTGCTTTTATTTATTTATTTGATCTGAGATGAATTCCAAGACACCCTAGCATTTTGCTTGATTTGGTTTGTGCTCCAACAAATTAAATTCAAGATTCAAGTGCATGCATATACGTGATTGCTATATATAATCATTACATTCCCTATTTGTACATTGTTTGTGAATCAGTAACAAAAAATGTATGCATATGTGATCCGTAATGTTCGTTCCCCCGTATTAACTTTTTCGAAAAGAAATTAATTGCTGATAATAAGAATGTTCTTGTGCAGTAAGTCCACAAAACATTGTCATAACCTCTTCTCTAGGTAAATTTAATTTGCTGTTCTTTAATTTTTTGATATTAGTCTTTTTACATTGCGAAACTTTAACCATATACCATCTATTGTATGCAGCAACACTTGGCATCGGGACTGTAACTTTGGTTTTATTACTGGTCCTTTGTTTTCGATTCAAGATCTTGTCGAGGTATAACGCTGAATATAATGTCAACATTGAGGCTTTCATAAAGAACCATGAAGCTCTTACTCCAAAAAGGTACTCTTATTCGAACGTGAAAAAGATGACAGCCTCCTTCAAACTCAAAATTGGTGAAGGAGGTTATGGGTCTGTATACCAAGGAGCGTTGAATGGTGGCAGTAACACTGTTGCAGTTAAAGTTTTGAATGACTTAAAAGGTAACGGTGAAGACTTGGTTAACGAGTTGGCGAGCATTAGCAAGACTAGTCACGTTAACATAGTAAGTCTGTTGGGATTCTGTTTTGAGGGTCGTCATAGAGCTCTCATTTACGAGTATATGCCTAATGGATCCCTTGAGAAATTCATTTACAATCGAGGTTCGACAATAGACAACGAGCTTGGATGGGAGAAGTTGTACGAAATTGCACTTGGCATTGGTCGAGGATTAGAGTATTTGCATCGAGGTTGCAACACACAGATTCTACATTTTGACATAAAACCCCATAATATTCTACTAGATAAAGATTTCTGCCCCAAGATATCCGACTTTGGCCTTGCTAAGCTATGTCCAGAAAAACGAAGTATTGTATCTATGTCAGGCATGAGAGGGACTCCCGGGTATATTGCACCAGAAGTATTTTCTAGAAACTTCGGATCAGTATCTCACAAGTCGGATGTATACAGCTATGGGATGATGGTTCTAGAAATGGTTGGAGGTCGAAGAAATCTTGTGGCTGAAGTCAATCATACCAGTAACAAGTACTTCCCCCATTGGATATATAAACAGCTTGCCTCTAGCGAAAACTTTGGACTGAGTAGCATACTCAACAACAAGGATAAAGATCTGGTGTCAAAGATGATTGTTGTAAGTTTATGGTGCATACAAAGTGATCCATCAACTCGGCCTTCAATGAGTAAGGTATTGGATATGTTAGAAGGGAATCTGGAGACTATACAAATTCCTCCTAAACCTTTCTTGTTTTCTCCTCCAAGATCACCAGAATTCAAGCCACATAACCAAATCTGATCGAACCAAAAACAAACCAGTCTTGATCTGGTTAAAAATGTAATGGAAAGTTTGATTCCATTTATTCAAACTTAGGGGTAAAAGATCCAAATACTTGACCTAATATATGCACCCGTGTTTCAATGATCTCACATATGGTGTTTGTCAAAACTAGTTTTGGATGCATATATACAAACACTAATTTTTTTTGTAATATTACCATGTGTAAAAGACTTGCCTCCCCCTCCCAAATATCTTGTAAGTATTAAATTACCATGTCTAATAGATGTTTCAATTATGCAACAATGAGCTCATCTAAATCCATGGTGTAAACGAGCCAAGATGTGCTCAAGCCCATTAAAAGTATAAAAATTGAGCTCTCTGATATAAGCTTATGTAGTGTTCAAACTTTGATCATAAAGAAAGGTAAAACGGAAAACATTAATAGATACTGAACACGAGTAAGAGTGTACGAGTTGTAGAATTATCGAACACACGAAATGACGAGAAGGGACAAGATGCCAGTTAATGCTTGGGTAGCCACTGTTATTTGGCTATGAACAAAAAGGGGAAACCTAAAATAAGAAATAAAAACTAAACTAAACCCCTAAGCAGGGGAAGACATGTAAGAAGATGATTGAAGGCAAGATAAAGCAACTTAATCTACAAAAGGTAAATAGATTAACAAAGCAAGAATTAACAATTAGCAATTAAAACCCGATTAAATTCATCAAGTAGGGGACCCACTGCACCTCGAGTTAGTGTACTTGTAGGAAACTGCATTCTGGAGTAAGTCGATTTGCATCAAGAGAGGCATGCTATAAATGTGGAAAATCAGGTCATGATGCATGAGATTCTGGAATTAAAGAACCTTAATTACATGCTACAAGTGTGGAAAAGTAGGACATTGTAAACCTGATTTCCCCGACATAACCAAAGGGACTGAGGCAAAGAGAAATCGGAAATCCGTTTGTAGATTGTTGTAGCACTCCTCGATATCTTTCCGATGACGTATAATTCTTGATAATCGGACGGTCGGTTTGTGAGATATCTTAGAGAGATGTAGAGAGAAAATACTTAGAGAGAGAGTCTAGAGAGAGAGAGAGGAATGGTGACAAATGAAGGCTTAACTTATTTTATTCCCATTTTCACCATTTTGCACATTTCTCCCCTCGACTTAACCGGTTCCATAAAATACTGATTTAATCTTAAAATTATCATTAATAACTTTTAATTTCTTAATACTCCATAACAATGATTCCGAGTTCAATTTTCTTAAAATAGCAACAAACTTTCTAAATATCCAAAACACATAATAATCGCTCAAATTTCAACTTAAATATATATTTTTCCACTTAATTAACCAAAATGCAATAAATTAAATCCGAGGATGTTACAGCATGG
The DNA here is from genome assembly GCA_020465985.1 of Centrapalus pauciflorus. NCBI lineage: Eukaryota > Viridiplantae > Streptophyta > Magnoliopsida > Asterales > Asteraceae > Centrapalus > Centrapalus pauciflorus. The sequence goes on along the minus strand of JAANYP010003223.1, from coordinate 205,724 downwards.
GCTCCACCACGCTCAACTTCATCCTCGAAGTTATTCGGATTCAAATAGTTTCGGATACTTTCTTAACATTTCTGACTTAGCTTCCCATGTATGATTTGCTCCCTTATGATGCTTCCAACGTATAAGCACCATTTCTATCTCTTTGCTTCTCAACTTTTTCATCTTAGTATCCAATACACATTCCGGCTCCTCCACATATCGAAGCCTTTCATCAACTTGCAGCTCCGTGTGGTCTGCCCAATCCTCATTTCCAGTGTTAAATGATTTTCGGAGATTCCCAACGTGAAATATTGGATGTATGCCTGACATCTCTTCAGGCAACTCCAGGCGATACGATTGATTTCCAACTTTTTCTACTATCTTAAAGGGCCCAACAAATCTCGGAGCCAACTTGCCCCTCTTCACGAAACGAGTAACATCCCTCATGGGTGATACTTTCAGATAAACCCAATCATTCACTTCAAAGTTGATCGGTTTGTGCCTTCTGTCATAATAACTCTTCTTTCGGTCCTGGGCCGCCTTCATGTTCTGCCTGATCAACTATATTTTCTCATTTGTTTCTTGAAGCAAAGCCGGCCCAGCAATCGGTGTTTCACCCGTTTCTCTCCAACGTGTAGGAGTCCTACATTTCCTTCCATACAGTGCCTCGAACGGTGCCTTCTTTATTATAGCGTGGTAGCTGTTATTGTACGAGAACTCTATTAGTGGCAAATGATCATCCCAATTGTCACCGAGATCTAGTATACATGATCTCATCATATCTTCCAACGTGAGAATTGTTCGTTCGCTCTGGCCATCGGTTTGCGGACGATAGGCTGTACTCATTGCTATTCTCGTCCCTAACCCTTCTTGTAGTGCCGACCAGAAGTTTGAAGTAAATCGGCTATCTCGATCCGACACTATGGACTTAGGCACTCCATGCCTAGAAACAATCTCGTTCATATAAATCTGAGCTAACTTCTCCAGCGAATAACTTTCACGAATCGGTATGAAGTGAGCCGACTTAGTTAACCGATCCACGATTACCCCAAACTGCATCGTGTTGACGCCTAGTTTTGGGCAGCTTTGTAACAAAATCCATTGTAATGTGCTCCCACTTCCATTCCGGAATAGGAAGCAGTTGCAGACTGCCATAAGGTTGTTCATGTTCGGCCTTTACCAACCGACAAGTTCGGCATCTTTCTACATACTGCCCTATGTCTTTCTTCAATCCCGGCCACCAAAAGTCTGCCTTTAAGTCGTTGTACATCTTTGTGCTCCCGGGATGTACAGAAAATTTAGATTGATGCGCTTCTTCAATGATAACATTTCTCATACCACCATACTTCGGCACCCAAATCCTTCCGTATACACCTTTTAATCCAGACTCGCTAGTTTCCATATTCTTAATCTGTACTCTAATATCCTCAGTTCCGACATTTTCTTCTTTCAAAGCTTCTAGTTGGGCAGCTTTGACATCGTTAATGATCGTAGACGTTAACATAGTAGACGTCATCATATAGCAGAAATCTTTAGCATAAGCTTTCCGGCTCAAGGCATCGGCTACCACATTAGCCTTTCCGGGGTGATAAAGTATCTCACAATCGTAGTCTTTAATAAGCTCCATAGACCTACGTTGTCTCATATTAAGTTCCTTCTGGCTAAAAATATACTTCAAGCTCTTATGGTCCGTGTAAAGTTGACACTCAGTACCATACAGGTAGTGCCTCCATAATTTCAAAGCAAATGTTACTGCGGTCAACTCCAGATCATGAGTCGAATAATTCTTCTCATGCTGCTTCAACTGTCTTGAAGCATAAGCAATTACTTTCCCGCGCTGCATCAGTACAGCGCCTAACCCTAACCTCGAAGCATCAGTATAAACTACAAAGTCATCATTGCCTTCAGGTAAGGCAAGTATCGGAGCCTCGCTTAACGCTTTCTTCAGAACCTTAAAGGCCTCCTGTTGCACAGTTTCCCATATAAACGGTGCATTCTTCTTGGTTAATGCAGTTAAAGGAACTGCAATCTTCGAGAAATCCTTAATAAATCTCCGATAATACCCTGCCAATCCAAGAAAACTTCTAACTTCGGTAGCTGATTGAGGCGGCTCTGAGTTCTTTATCGCTTCAACTTTAGCCGGATCTATCGAAATCCCAGCCCCCGAAATCACATGCCCTAGAAACTGTATCTGTTGCAGCCAAAACTCGCACTTCGAAAATTTGGCGTACAACTTTTCTTTCCTCAACAACTCTAACAGCTCCCTGAGATGTTCAGCATGCTCAGCCTCAGACCTAGAGTACACCAGTATATCATCAATAAACACTATCACCGACTTATCCAACATCGGTCTACAAACCCTATTCATCAAGTCCATAAAGACAGCTGGGGCGTTAGTTAATCCGAAGGGCATGACCAGAAACTCGTAATGCCCATACCGAGTTCTGAAAGTTGTCTTCGGTACATCTTCTTCTCTTACTTTCAATTGATGATATCCTGATCTCAGATCAATCTTAGAAAATACACTAGCCCCGTGTAACTGATCAAACAAGTCGTCTATCCTTGGCAGAGGATACTTGTTCTTAATAGTCAACTTATTCAGCTCCCGGTAATCTATGCACATCCTCATCGTGCCATCCTTCTTCTTTACAAACAGTACCGGGGCTCCCCGCGGCGATGAACTCGGCCGAATGAAGCCCTTGTCCAACAACTCTTGAAGTTGTGTCATCATCTCTTTCATCTCGGTTGGGGCAAGACGATAAGGAGAACGAGCTACCGGCGCAGCTCCAGGGATCAAGTCAATCTTAAATTCTACTTGTCTCTCAGGCGGTACTCCAGACAAGTCTTCCGGAAACACATCCGGAAACTGTGAATCAACAGGCACGTCGGCCAACATTCTCTTTTCAGCCTTGGCATCAACAGCATATGCCAGGTAGGCATCACACCCCTTTGCAACAAGCTTTCGAGCTTTTGCAATGGTCAGTAAGCACAGATCCCCACTTCTCCTATCCCCGTAAATGCAAATCTCACGCCCCTCTGGAGTAGTTATCTTAATCATTCGACTCTTACACACTATATGGGCTTCATTCTCTATCAACCAATCCATCCCGATTATCACATCGAATTCACTGAATTCTATAGGGATCAAGTCCAAATTGAAGACTACATCTTCAATTACTAACGTGCAGTTAGGGTAGACATGATCTACTTTTACTAGAGTGTTGCTAGCAGTTTCTATATCAAGAACAGCAGATAATCTAGATAGTGGCATGGCAAGTCTTTGTGAAAACATAGTAGAAACAAACGATCTATTGGCACCCGAATCAAATAAAACTCGTGCTGGCATAGAGTTAACTATGAACGTACCCGTAACGACTTCTGGATTTTCCCTTGCCTCCTCTGCAGTTATCTGAAAAGCACGAGCAGGTGCCCTTTGAGACTGACCCCGGCCTCGGTTAACTGAACCACCGCTTGAACCTCCCGAAGATCGTGTTGTAGATGGAGCAGCAACAGCTGGATCGTTCTTTCTGCAATTCCTACTGTAGTGTCCCCATACACCACACTTATGGCAAGCATCTCCCCTCCTTGGGCACTCACTCTGATAATGGCCCAACTCACCACAACAAAAACAAGCACGTCCATTGGTGCACTTGCCGAAGTGTTCCAAGTGACACTGATTACAATATCGCGGCTCGGTGTTGATGGAGTAGGCACGAGCACGACCACGATCGGAAGAACCAGACGGTCGACGATACGACTGCTGAGGTGAGTACTGTGAAGACCGGGAAGAACCAGAATATCCTCCCTCGCGCTGGCGCTTCGGCGGTGACGGCTGTGTTGGGTTGGTGGAAACAGCAGTAGACCCAATCGAATAGCCCGACATAATCAAAATCTGCTCTACATTTCTGGCAGCCTCAAGTAAGCCAGCAAATGTAGGGTAGCGGACGTTGCTCATAACCCTCCTAATTTCAATATCCAGACCAGCCTCGAACCTGGTCACCTTCCTTTCCTCAGTATCGACTTGATGAGGCGCAAACAGACTCAGCCTCATGAATTCTACAGCATATTAGGACACAGTCTTAGTCCACTGCATCAGTGCCATAAACTTTGCCTCCAATCTCCGACGCTCATCAACTGGACAATACTGCTGAGTGAATAAGTCCTTGAACTCAGCCCAAGTCATAACAGAAACCTTCTCCAATGTCAACGCATTCACCATTGCGTTCCACCACATGATTGCATCATTCGTGAACATAGCAGTTGCATAACGAACCATGTCCTTCTCAGCACAGTCGCTGATTCGGAATGTTCGTTCAGTTTCTGTTATCCATTCAAGTGCGGCAACAGCATCTCCTAGTCCATTAAACTCCACGGCCCCATTTCCTTTGAAGTCCTTGAAACGACAACCTTTGGGTTTGTTAGACGACCCAATGTTGTCATCTCGTTCCTCGTTGTTACCCCCTTCCTTCTCCTTGTTCTTTCTCTTATCCTCTCTTCTCTTAGCATCGGCCTCATCTCGAGCCCGAAACTGATCTTGTATCATTTTGTTCTGCTCAGCCATCATGGCTAGCATCATCTCTCTGGCTTCTTCGGGTGTCATTCCTCATCCAGACATGTTCTGAAATTATAAACATATAACTTGTTTAGTAACATGTCATTAGTTTAAAGACACCACTTATTTGTCTCGTATGATAGTCAATCTCTTATAATTACTAGATCATAACCTATCTTAGTTCAGATCATTACTTAAACCACTACATATCATTACCTAATGTTTGAGATCAAGACCTCACGGATACTTGAATCTCAAACTACTGCTCTGATACCATCTCGTGTGACACCCTTGCCACCACAACCACCAATTACATAACACCCAGGATTAATCATCACACACAATTACAATAATGATCTGATAACCTATTTTAAGTGCGGAAGCATTAAAAACATAAATAAAGTAGTGCAACAGTGTTAGACACCCTACGGTGCTATAAGGTACCAAGTCTAAGTCTACACACCCATTACAATTATTACAATCATCCAGAATATATTACAACATTGTCTCATAACATAAATTACCGATTAAATAGTTTCAAATCTTCCGAATTCTTCACCAAAAGACCTAACTAGAAGGTCCGGCAGTAGACTTCCCTTTTCCTGTAAAAATAAAGCAACTGAGGGGTAAGCGAATGCTTAGTGAATACACAGATTTAAACATTTTATAAATCCTTATGATGCCCACAAGAGTTGCACCGACGACACACGTCGTGCACTCTCCACGTACACAAAGTACGACCACACATGAGCCGTCGCTCCCACGAGCCCAAAGCTCGACCTTTAAAACATACTAACTGAGACAGACATAACATCGGGGATGACATACTGCCTACCGGACCTGGAGGGATCAGCTCCAGCGTCATATAGAGCAGTAACATCAGAGTAACAGATGCGACCCACCGGTCCATCGTAGATGCACAACAAACGAACGGACATGCATCAAATAAGAATGTGCATCTAAATCTACGCAAGTTAGTAGAATTCCAAACGAAAAATGAAGCAACATGTCTCAGTAGGCAAAAGCAATCATAAAGCAGATATAAACATGCGAAATCATATGTACTCACAGTGGGTGCGTAATTAAACTTTTAACCAATTTTATTTCTCCTCGGGCTTTCAACCGGATCCACCAAGTACCCCACTGTGGGTTAAACAACACCACAAGGGACCTGTTATATTAATTACAACAATACCTTGTATCAATAACCGTTTAAATCCATAAAATCAAGTTTCGTAAGTTTTGCAATATTTTTCCCCATTTCGGTCTATTGTCCAAATTCATAATACAATTAAGTTGAACCCATTTCAAGTTTACATCTTGTCCTATGTATAACTCATGACATTTTATGTGTTGTTTATGAGTTTCATTCATAATACTCGAGTTTAGAGAGTAGATTTCTCAATTTTAGGCATTAAACTCGAATTTTATGGGTTAGATTCGAACCCACCATCAAATATGATGATTAGATTCGAAACCATGATAGATTCGAACCTTATGCTCGAGTTTGAGGTTAGATTCGAAACACCCCCTTCGAATCTAGTGATAGATTCGAAAACACACTCGAATCTAGTACCAAAATCGAGTTTGTTCTTGCATTTCGACTCTGTTCTTGGCATATTCGAGTCTGTTCATCCTTATAACTTAAATCCTTCATTCTAAGGCCTAAAATCACTGATATATCATGTATGATGCCTAGTTTCGATTCTATTATGCATATACTATCACATCCTAGCAATATTTCAAGCAAAACAAGCTCCAATTTGCATAAAATGACAAATTCGAAATTCTAGTTCTTCAAAACCGAAACAACAAACTTAAAAGGGTCGATTCTTACCTCAATTCGTACGAAATCGGAAATCCGTTTGTAGATTGTTGTAGCACTCCTCGATATCTTTCCGATGACGTATAATTCTTGATAATCGGACGGTCGGTTTGTGAGATATCTTAGAGAGATGTAGAGAGAAAATACTTAGAGAGAGAGTCTAGAGAGAGAGAGGAATGGTGACAAATGAAGGCTTAACTTATTTTATTCCCATTTTCACCATTTTGCACATTTCTCCCCTCGACTTAACCGGTTCCATAAAATACTGATTTAATCTTAAAATTATCATTAATAACTTTTAATTTCTTAATACTCCATAACAATGATTCCGAGTTCAATTTTCTTAAAATAGCAACAAACTTTCTAAATATCCAAAACACATAATAATCGCTCAAATTTCAACTTAAATATATATTTTTCCACTTAATTAACCAAAATGCAATAAATTAAATCCGAGGATGTTACAGCTTATGTTGCTTTGTTGGTCTACGTTGATGATATAGTACTCACTGGTGCATCTCTATCTGAGATCAACTTGGTTAAAGATAAATTGAGCACTGAATATAAATTAAAAGATCTGGGGTGCTTAAAACATTTTCTTGGTTTAGAGGTTGCTCGTTCAAAGAAGGGTATTTTTGTTTCCCAAAGAAAATACACCTTAGATTTATTAGAAGAAACTGGTATGCTTGCAGCCAAGCCCTGCTCTTATCCTATGAATCCAAAAGTAAAGCTTTCTGCTTCTGATGGGACTCCTTTTGAGGATGCTGCACATTATCGAAGACTTATTGGGAAGCTTATGCATCTGACTATTACTAGGCCAGACATCACATATGCTGTTCATCATCTTAGCCAATATATTTCTTCTCCACGAGTTCCACATAGAGAAGCAATTACACATCTTTTGAGATATTTAAAGGCACATCCTGGTCAAGGTTTGTTTTTATCAGCTGAAAAATCACTTCAAATCAAGGCTTTTAGTGATTCTGATTGGGCAGACTGTCAATCTACCAGAAGATCAGTTACAGGTTTCTGCATCTTCATAGGAAATTCTCTCATTTCTTGGAAATCTAAGAAACAAACTATGGTGGCCAAAAGTTCCACTGAAGCAGAGTACAGGGCATTATCAGCTACCACTAGTGAAATTCTATGGATCAAACATGTTCTTCAGGCCTTTCAGATTGATCTAACACAACCTACGCTTCTTTTATGTGATAATGAGTCAGCAATCAAACTTGCCAATAATCCCACCTTTCATGAACGAACCAAACATATCGAACTTGATTGCCACTTCATCAGAGAAAAGATTGCTGATAAAACCATCAAACTCATGCCCATTCGTTCTAATGATCAGCTTGCTGATTTATTCACAAAAGCTCTTCCTAAAGCCAAGATGTTACCTTTATTGTCCAAGATGTCTCTTCCAGATATATTTCAGAGTCCATCCTGAGAGGGGCTGTTAGATATAACAATTCTTTTTGTAAACAACAGATAGTTAGTTTTTTTTTTATTTGATGTAACTGATTAGTTTGTTAGTTAGTTGATTAGTTATTTGTTAGAATGATAGTGTATCAGTTGTATATAAATAGGCAGCATGCCATTCAGTTTCAAATCAATGAAGATAGCTTTTCTTCTCTGAAATTCAATAAAAACAAAAGACAAAACCTCAAAAAGAAGTTGTTAAGTTTACTTCTAATTTTGAAAACTGAAAATTAAAAACTGAAAACATAAAAAACAATGGATTTAAACACGACAAAAACTTTCATATATAGGTCAACTAAACGAGTCCAGGTTGAATTCGTTTCAGATTTGGTGCTTAAATTTGCTGTGTTTGTGTGAAAATGAGAGAACAGATGGGAAAACAGAGAGAACAATCTCGGGGCTAGAAAATAACTTACTGAATTCAATACTTTCTGCCAGTACATATATGCATAAAAGATAATGGAAAAAATACTGTAAATCATAGATGATAGTCGAACTCCTAGAATCATGTAAAAACGACAACCACTATAAGAACTACTAAAGAGAGTACCACCATTCTTTATTCCCATCTTTCTGGTAAAAGAGCGTCATGTCAACTTTTCTTTCTCAATTCATTCCATCTTTTTATCTCGAAAATGTTCATCTTTCTATCCAATTAATACCCATCATTTAAAAACTTTTATAGAGAGGAAGAGAGATCGAGTAGGGGAGCCGTTTTGGGGTTTGGGGTTGGGAGGCCGAGAGGGAGGGTGCTTCGGGGCTGAGACCTCCGGGGTGGTGTTCCTGCAGTGACCGGTCCGATGTGGCATCCCGCTTCGGTTTTGGGACGAGTACTCCGGACACTTATACACTAAAAGTAGCATCAGGCTTCGAACTGCTTTTATTTATTTATTTGATCTGAGATGAATTCCAAGACACCCTAGCATTTTGCTTGATTTGGTTTGTGCTCCAACAAATTAAATTCAAGATTCAAGTGCATGCATATACGTGATTGCTATATATAATCATTACATTCCCTATTTGTACATTGTTTGTGAATCAGTAACAAAAAATGTATGCATATGTGATCCGTAATGTTCGTTCCCCCGTATTAACTTTTTCGAAAAGAAATTAATTGCTGATAATAAGAATGTTCTTTTGCAGTAAGTCCACAAAACATTGTCATAACCTCTTCTCTAGGTAAATTTAATTTGCTGTTCTTTAATTTTTTGATATTAGTCTTTTTACATTGCGAAACTTTAACCATATACCATCTATTGTATGCAGCAACACTTGGCATCGGGACTGTAACTTTGGTTTTATTACTGGTCCTTTGTTTTCGATTCAAGATCTTGTCGAGGTATAACGCTGAATATAATGTCAACATTGAGGCTTTCATAAAGAACCATGAAGCTCTTACTCCAAAAAGGTACTCTTATTCGAACGTGAAAAAGATGACAGCCTCCTTCAAACTCAAAATTGGTGAAGGAGGTTATGGGTCTGTATACCAAGGAGCGTTGAATGGTGGCAGTAACACTGTTGCAGTTAAAGTTTTGAATGACTTAAAAGGTAACGGTGAAGACTTGGTTAACGAGTTGGCGAGCATTAGCAAGACTAGTCACGTTAACATAGTAAGTCTGTTGGGATTCTGTTTTGAGGGTCGTCATAGAGCTCTCATTTACGAGTATATGCCTAATGGATCCCTTGAGAAATTCATTTACAATCGAGGTTCGACAATAGACAACGAGCTTGGATGGGAGAAGTTGTACGAAATTGCACTTGGCATTGGTCGAGGATTAGAGTATTTGCATCGAGGTTGCAACACACAGATTCTACATTTTGACATAAAACCCCATAATATTCTACTAGATAAAGATTTCTGCCCCAAGATATCCGACTTTGGCCTTGCTAAGCTATGTCTAGAAAAACGAAGTATTGTATCTATGTCAGGCATGAGAGGGACTCCCGGGTATATTGCACCAGAAGTATTTTCTAGAAACTTCGGATCAGTATCTCACAAGTCGGATGTATACAGCTATGGGATGATGGTTCTAGAAATGGTTGGAGGTCGAAGAAATCTTGTGGCTGAAGTCAATCATACCAGTAACAAGTACTTCCCCCATTGGATATATAAACAGCTTGCCTCTAGCGAAAACTTTGGACTGAGTAGCATACTCAACAACAAGGATAAAGATCTGGTGTCAAAGATGATTGTTGTAAGTTTATGGTGCATACAAAGTGATCCATCAACTCGGCCTTCAATGAGTAAGGTATTGGATATGTTAGAAGGGAATCTGGAGACTATACAAATTCCTCCTAAACCTTTCTTGTTTTCTCCTCCAAGATCACCAGAATTCAAGCCACATAACCAAATCTGATCGAACCAAAAACAAACCAGTCTTGATCTGGTTAAAAATGTAATGGAAAGTTTGATTCCATTTATTCAAACTTAGGGGTAAAAGATCCAAATACTTGACCTAATATATGCACCCGTGTTTCAATGATCTCACATATGGTGTTTGTCAAAACTAGTTTTGGATGCATATATACAAACACTAATTTTTTTTGTAATATTACCATGTGTAAAAGACTTGCCTCCCCCTCCCAAATATCTTGTAAGTATTAAATTACCATGTCTAATAGATGTTTCAATTATGCAACAATGAGCTCATCTAAATCCATGGTGTAAACGAGCCAAGATGTGCTCAAGCCCATTAAAAGTATAAAAATTGAGCTCTCTGATATAAGCTTATGTAGTGTTCAAACTTTGATCATAAAGAAAGGTAAAACGGAAAACATTAATAGATACTGAACACGAGTAAGATTGTACGAGTTGTAGAATTATCGAACACACGAAATGACGAGAAGGGACAAGATGCCAGTTAATGCTTGGGTAGCCACTGTTATTTGGCTATGAACAAAAAGGGGAAACCTAAAATAAGAAATAAAAACTAAACTAAACCCCTAAGCAGGGGAAGACATGTAAGAAGATGATTGAAGGCAAGATAAAGCAACTTAATCTACAAAAGGTAAATAGATTAACAAAGCAAGAATTAACAATTAGCAATTAAAACCCGATTAAATTCATCAAGTAGGGGACCCACTGCACCTCGAGTTAGTGTACTTGTAGGAAACTGCATTCTGGAGTAAGTCGATTTGCATCAAGAGAGGCATGCTATAAATGTGGAAAATCAGGTCATGATGCATGAGATTCTGGAATTAAAGAACCTTAATTACATGCTACAAGTGTGGAAAAGTAGGACATTGTAAACCATGATTTCCCCGACATAACCAAAGGGACTGAGGCAAAGAGAAATGATAAGATGACGCAAGAACCAAGACAAGAGCTTTCAACATACACCTGGTGTTGTGTTAGGTACTTTTCTCATCAATAATTACAATGCTCAAGTGTTATTTGATTGTGGTGCAAGCAGGAGCTTTATCATTATAACCATTTGCCAACAACTAAATGAACCTATAAATAAATTAGATAAGACATACATGGTAGAAATAGGTGACGAGAATTATGTTATCGTAAATGATATGCTAGAGGATTGTATGATTACTATATGTGGAACTGAATTTCCTGTTAAGTTCATACATATATAGTTAGGCCAATTTCATATAGTAATCAGTTTGTGTGAGTTAATATTTTGTATCTGATACTTGAGAAATGTCTAAGGAAGAATGAGATTTGGGTCTTAGTTTTGTCAGCACTATTCCACACAAAAAAAAACGAAAGACTTATAGAGGAAAATTAAATTAGACTACTTCAACCTCTAACCTAACTTTTGCTACTAAATAGGAACTACAGTTTCACGAGAAATTTCGCACCACGATCAGTTCTAAAATAAAAGCCTTGATTTTTTCAACTGTGTCATTTTCGACGAGCAACCGAAATTTTTTGAACGCACCAAATGCTTCATCGTTTGTTCTTACCCACATAACACGACTGTAATCATCAACTACAAGGAGAAAATAGTGATTACGAGAGGTTGTACGAGGTGAAGTTGGACCACACAGGTTACCATGTACCAATTCAAGTCTTTTCCCAAATCTAAAAGTTGATTGTGATGGGTAGGTTTGTCGAGTTTGTTTCCAACCAAGGCAGCCTTCACAGACTTGCGTGGGGTGTTCAATTAATTTTTGGCAACCCACACAAAATTTCACTAGTGTACATGTGCTTAAGTGCATAAAAATTTACATGGCCCAAGCGTGCATGCCATAGCCACGTCGGATCATTAATGCTCCCTAATAAACACTTTGGCTCAACTTCATTTAAATCAATTTTATACAGTCGATTGAGTGAAAGTTTTTCCTTTATAAGGAGCTTCCCACATTTGTCTTCGAACACACAGAAACGAGTCATATATTTGGATTCTTTTACCAGCCTCCGCAAGCTGCCCCAAACTTACGATGTTATTACATAAATTAGGTATGTAATAGACATCTCATAACAACCGTTGCTCGCCATTCTTGCATTTAAATACAATCGATCCTTTGCCTTCTATACGCACCCTCGAATCATCTCCAAACTTCACGTAGCCCTGAATAGTTGTGTCAAGATCACGAAATTTCTCCTTTTTGCCGGTCATATGGTTGCTCGCCCCATTGTCTAAGTACCACATATTGGATTTGTTGGGTTATTTGCTCATAGACCTTAGTCTTGGGGTCATATTTCTTTCATTCAAAAACACTTCCTCCTCAATTATTTCTTGAATAGTGTTGGAGGCGGCAAATAACAATGCTGGTTCAGCGTCTCCTCTCGTCAAGTGGGTTTCATGGCAAAATGGCCAAACTCTTGACAATTTTAGCATTGAAACTTACTTTTGTCACAATTACTTGAACCCCCTCGATCCCCGTATCGGTCGTGTTGAAATCCACTACCATGACGTCCACCACGATAAGAGTAATAACCTCCCCTTCCGTGGCCTCTTCCTCGACCACAAAAGTTCGTTCCACTTGATCCACAATTATTCTGGGAATTTTCCCGCTCCGCTTGACCCTTTTTTCTAGTCTTCTCGACCCACTCTTGATGTGTTCGGTACCTTCCCGTCACTATTTTCACTTTGGTCACGAACTCTCTCTTCGTGCGCTTTTCAATCGACCTATGACTTCTTCGACCATCATCGTCTCAAAATCTACAAATTACTCTATAGTGGAAGCAATTTGTAAGAACTTACTTGGAACGGAACGAAGAAATTTCTTTACGATATACGTTTCTTCTACCTTCTCGCCCAAGGCTCGGATGTTACTAACAATGTTGTTCACCTTCAAGGCAAAGTTGTCTATAACTTCTTTGTCCTTCATGGTGAGGGTTTCAAACTCCGCCTTTAACGTCTGATCCTTAGCAGTCTTGACTCTATTTGCACCCATGAACATGGTCTTCAGCGATTCCCATGCCGCTTTTGCTTTTTGCCTCTCTGACAATGACAACAACAAACCCTTCGGGATTCCCTGATAAATGGCTGCCAACGCCATTTTATCCTTCTTCATTTCAACCACATTATTCACGGTTCTGGGTTCAACGGCGTCCCAGACACCTTGTGCTTGCATAAATACTTTCATTTTAATAGCCCAGGAGGCATAATTATTTCTCAACAGCATCGGGTAGTGAAGCGTCACCAGCCATCCTTCTCATTCCTCTTAATCTTATCTCCCATATTTCGGTATGTACCAGGGTTGGCTCGCTCTGATACCAAGTGTGAGTTATTATTTTGTATCTGACACTTGAGAAATGTCTAAGGAAGAAGGAGATTTGGGGCAAAGTTTACTATTCCACACAAAAGAAAAACGAAAGACGTTAGGGAAATTAAATTATACTACTTTAACCTCTAACCTAACTTTTGCAACTAAATAGGAACGAACTACACCACAAATGAGTATAAAAAACGTGGCCAACATGGCCTTCATTTAATCAAAATAATGCATACTAAACAAACATTACATAAACTAAGGATTAATTCAACAATCGGAAGTAATGGATTCAACGGTGAATAATCAAGTAATATTGTTTGTAGTAAGAAGTTGATATTGGTAAAGACGCCAGATGGTGAAAGAATTCGAGTCCATGGAAATAAGAAATCTGGAAATATAAATTTGATGTTAATTATCAAGGCCAAGAAATATATAAGGAAAGGGTATGACATTCGTTGCATATGTTATAGACAAAAGGGAACTCATAAGAAGGAATTAAAGAGCAGTATGATGGTCAATATACTACATGAACTCATTTCAGCCACTGCGTACACAAATATCAACAACTACACATAAAATTACATGTCGGAAAGCATAAAACCGATCAATGCACTTTTCTACATGAAACATCAACTACGTAAGAAACATTTTATAACAAACAGTCACACACATAAATTACCAATTATACTATTTACAAACTATTAGATATTTAATTTCGATCCTGTGACTTTATTTTGTAATAATTATTTTAGTTTATATCCTTGTAATTTATTTATAGTCTTTGTTTTATTTGTAACTCTTATGTTTAGAAGTTGAGGGGCCAAAGTGTAATTGATGCAAACTTGAATTAATCCCATTCAAAGGGAAACCTCACCTAGAATTTCCCAATACACACAGATTATTGAGTATACAGCCGCCGCTTTTTGCAAACATTCTCTCTGACAATTTCATCATCTTTATTCTTACAAATCATTGAGTTATCATTCTGTTTTGCTTTCAATATTGGTGAAATCATGCACATGTGCTGATAATACTAGGAAATACATTTACAACAATTGGTATCAGAGTCACACGGTGGATTTCAACTGCTTCGGATTCAGATTCTGCTCAGTGTTCTTCGTGTTCTTCATAAAAATCCACGGTTTGATCCATTTTTCATCCCCATATTTCTGTTTTTCGTGTTTATTTATCCTATAATCATCTATTATTCACCATAGGTTGATTTCGAGTTGTTTTTGTTCAATCCTTACATGTTTTTGTTCTTGAAAAGCTTATTATTATCTTGGAAAAATAGGATTTATTGTTTCGGTTTTGTTCTCATTTCTCATAGATTTTTAAATGTTTTGGTTAGTTTAATTACCTAAAAGTGTTTAAAATATTGTTCCAAACATTTAGAAATAATTTTTAGGTTAAATAATGCTTGTTATAATTTTCTGAAAAATCTGAAATTTCATAACTGTTGAACTTCGGACCATCTCGGATCTAAATTCGGTCCACTTCGGATCCAATTTCGGCTTATTTCGGACCAATATTTAACAAATTTCGGACCCAATGTCGGACACATCTGAACTTCGGACCATCCGAATCTTAGCTAAATTATTTTTAAAGACTTAAAACTACTTGTGCTTACTTTTTAAATTCCATTTCGGACCATTCGAATTTCGGATCCCTTCCGAATTCGGTCAGTTTAAGTTGAAAATTTTTTAAGCGTCCATCCGAACTTACACTGTTCATCCGAAATTCGGTCATCCGAGTTTCATTCCATCCGAGTTTGTTCCCTCCGAGTTCAGTCCATCACCTTTTCCACTGTTCATCCGAAGTTCTGACCATCCGAACTAATTAACTGTTCATCCGAATTCATCATCATCCGAATTCATCTAAATCATCCGAATTCGGACCATCCGAAACACTGTTCATCCGAGTTACTATTCATCCGAGTTCCGATTATCCGAAATTCAGTTTCCACCTTTAAGATCTCATTTTTTAAAATCAACACTATCAACCATGTCCCGAGAGGCACTTGTTCTAGGATCTGAGAACAGACCATCTGTTCTCTATCCTGATGAATACGAGCAATGGAAGTCTAGATTCCTGAAATTCATCGATATGCAGCCAAATGGAATTCTCATGCTACAATCCATTAACGAAGGCCCTATTATCTACTACCGGGAAATCCCTGCCAGACCAGATGCTGACCCACCAGTTCTAGTATCAAAAACAGAACGTGAACCTCCTAAGGAGGCTGAGAGGGATAGACAACATGCAGACAAATGGACAGAGTATCTCATCTACCAAGCCCTTCCCACCGATATACTTGTTGGGGTGGACATCAAGATGTCTGCCAAAGAAACGTGGGATGAACTGGAAGTCCAAATGCTCGGGGCTGATTTAGATGATAGAGCCAAAATCGAGGAGGCTAAGGAAAAATTCACTGAGTTTAAAGCCAAAGACGGGGAGTCTCTTCAGGGTACATTCACCAGATTCTGTGTCGTTCTGAACGAATTAAACAAGTTGCACATTAAGAAAGATAAGGATGACATCAACATCCAATTCTTTGCTTCCCTAGCCCCTGAATGGCAAGTTGCATGTCGTGGCACTAGACGCGTTTTGGACATTCCGAATGTTTCTATCAATGTGGTATTCAAAGAACTAAAAAAGTATCAAGGGGATGTAGATCACCAAAAGCAGATGGCTAACCAGTTGGCATCCCTGTTACTCTCCGCAAACACAGCCATCAAACCAGCTGACTCTCTGGCCCTAATCTCAAACAAGAACTATCTCTTGCACCCTATGCTCAAGGTTCCTCATCATCTCAGTGCAGATATGCTTCACCCCCACATGAGCCATACGATGAAGAAGAGGCAACGATTTAGGAACAGATTGCCTTATGGTTTAACCGTCCTCTACAAAGACGTCTTTCTAACAAGACCAATAATCAGCTTCGCTATGATACAGGCCCGTGGAGGTATTCTGATGATCGAAGGGATGACAGGGGAGATGAGACGAGAGATGACTATCGGAGAGATGATAGGAGGGATGATTATAGAAGAGATGATAGAGACGAACGGAGATATGATGACCGTAGGGACTATCGAGATGATCGACGTTATGAAAGGCGTGACGATATAAGGGATGATCGAAGAGACGATAGACGAGACTACAATTGTCGGGATGATCGGAGGGATGAGAGGAGAGACGATCGGAGGGACTATGATCGTAGAGATAATAGGAGAGACGACAGTCATGAACCTCGTAGAACTGACAAGTGGGCGGTTGAAAGAAGAGATGATAGGCCCAGAGCTGATGAGCCAAAAGCAAATGATGAATGTCTGTGCTACAAATGTGGGAAACCGGGCTACTTTGCTCGGGAATGCAAAAACCAGTTTGAAAGAGACGTTGAGTATTATGAGATGAAGCTGGAGGCAGCTAAGAGGAGGTCTGATGCGATGGCACTAGTTGCCCAAGAGGATTATTGGGATGATGCAAATTTTGACAAAGATGACGATAAAGGTAAGAATTGCTACATGGTTGATCGCATTGGACTGGCCAAATATGCTACCACATCATACTTAGAATCAGACACGACTGCTGAGGGGGAGACAAAGCAAGATCCACCAGCCTGTTTGATGGCCAAGTCCAGAGATCCTGAATGTTCCACGTCAGATTCTGAGGCACATGAGGTACATTCCTTTTACATTCCAAAGCATGTAGATAATTTATTTGCACAAAATGAATGTAACTTGCACACACAAATACTTAATCTAGAAGCTAGGTTTAATGTTGAAAAGGAAAAGTGTGTCAAGGCTGAACATCTAGCCCAAACCTTAAAAGAATCATCTGAATTATATGAAAAGAAGTGGTTAACTAATCATGAAGTGATAAAACAGATGTTAATTGAAAAGGTAGATGTTCAGAATAGGAATACGTACCTTGAATCCTGTTTGAATAGACTATCTAATGAAAAGAACTCTTTAAAATCAGAAATATCTGTTCTTTCAAAACAGTTAGAGACTGTAAGTATGGAAAACATAGATAGTTTGGAAAAATATGAAATGATAGAAGAAGAAAGAGTAGGTTTGTACTCTCGCATAAAGACCCTAGATGATGAATTTCTAAAATGGGGTCATACAGAACAAACTGTTCATTTAAACCAACCCAAAGAAACTAGGTTTTATCATTCCAAACAAGGAATTGGTTTTAAAAATCCTAAATATTTGGAAAAGGTTCAGCAAGTTTTACCTCTTTTATATGAGATGAGATACGTGAGTTTTGGGTTGAAGTCTTTTGTTTATCAAACATCGGAAGAAATTTTAACCCAAGAGGATGAGAAATGAAGTTAAAATAAAGAAAAAGAAACATCTGTTAAATATGAAGAGCTAAACGAGAGTTATCCTTACAAGGTACCTACTCTAGAGGAAGATTTCTTGTCTAGTTATTCAGAGGCTGAAATGAAAGCAGAACCAGTCAAACCAATCCCTCATCTTTATATTCCTACAAAAGTTCTTCAAAATAAAATCAAAATTTTAGAAAAGGAATTAAAGACAACTCGAAAGAAAGCTCTTGATTATCAAGAAGCTCTTCTTAAGAGTGACGAAAAATTGGCCAACCAAAGTTTTCAACAAACTGTAGAATTAACTGTCTACAAAGAAAAATTTGACATGGTTTCAAAAAGTTTAAATTTTCATTTAAAAGAGCCAAAAGTTTCTCATCCTCTTAAAATCCAACTCATATTTTCTGAAAAAGGTAAAGCAAAAGTTGAAATTTCTTCTATCAGTTTTAAAGGTGAGTGCTCAAAACCTTACAAAGCTAAGGTTTCAAAGAAGACTCAGAATCAATCCAAGTCTTCTAAGAAACCCACTAACCAAGAAAAAGAAAAATCTTCAAAATCTAAGTCTTCCATGCGTACTGACTCTCGTCGTTTTGTTCCTACAGATCATGTGAGAAGAGTGCCCAAAACGTCTATGCAAGATTTTTCCAGTTTTTTTTTTTTGTGAAGAAGGCTGTTATGCCAGATGAATTTGTTTCTAGAGATAGGTTGCATATAATCTCAGAAAAAAATATCTGTAATGATGTATCGAATTCTATTTCATGTTTAAAGTATTCATTTGGTGACTTGTTTAAATTATGTCCAACTCGTTTTAGACGTCAAGTACCTGAAATGAATGCTTTTGTGCCTTATCCTGCTAAGAGAATTCAGAAAAAGAAAATAAAAAATGTTGCAACATCGGCCTCCACAAAAACTGAGACTTGTACTTTGCCTAGGCCCAAAACCAAAGCAAATGTCAAACAAGTCTCAAAAAGTCAAAAACCAAAGGTAATTTCATCGCCTAAGGTTCCAAAGCGTGTTAAATCCAATCATCAATGGATTCCAAAACGCTCTGCATTTGGTCCACACATAACTACAAAATGGGTTCCTAAGACTGTACACGTGCCATATTCACCTGGAACACCTAACCCTAAAGGACCCGTCTTAAGATGGGTACCCAAAGTTGTGTGATTTTAACGCAGATGGTTCTTGGTTACTTCAGATCAAGACCCGAACTTCATTGAATTGGCTTCTAGTTATCATAGGCTAGGACTCGTTCATCTGCTTGTCGGTTGTGCTTAAACCGACATGTTTGGCTTCTGTGCACTCAGCTCAGGACCCAGTCTACAATCATCATGTTTTCTGAACATCTCAGTTCAGAACACGGTTTGAATGTTAATTTATGATGGACCTGTTTAAATGCCCATAGATTTTCATTGCATGTAATCTTTGTTTTCACGCAAAATCCATCAGGTATATGGATTCGGGTTGCTCTAAGCATATGACTGGGAGGAGAGAATTGTTGTCCAACATAGTAGAACAATATTGTGGGACACTCAAATTCGGGAACAATAATCATGCTCATAAAAAGAAGATATGGGGATTTAGTCTTGAATAATCTAGTCATCAAGGATGTTGACTATGTTGAGGGGTTATCACATAATCTGTTTAACATAGGTCAACTCTGCGATAAAGGGCTAGAGGTTACATTTAGGGCTAAGAACTGTAGTGTTAAGAGTATGGAAGGAAAGAAATCTTATCCGGTTCCCGTAGCTCTAACCTTTACACCATCGATGTAGCTAAGCTTATGGTTAAGGATAGCTTTTGCCTTCTGTCGAAAGCCTCTTCAAAAGACTCTTCGTCATGGCATCGTAGGCTATCTCACTTAAACTTTGAAAACATCAACTAGCTGGCTGCAAAACAATTGGTGAAAGGACTCCCAGAACTGAGATATGAAAAAGATCATCTATGTGGAGCATGTGATAAAGGAAAACAGAAAAGATCATCTCACAAAACAAAACTCGAACCTTCATCGAAGAGAGTGCTGGAGTTACTTCACATGGATTTATGCTGCGCAATGCGAACACAAAGCATAAATGGGAAGCGATATTTGTTGGTTATCATTGACGACTATTCACGATATACCTGGGTAAAATTCTTGCGATCCAACGATGAGACAGCTCAAGAGATCATAGATTTTGTTAAGAGTGTCGAAACCCAACAACAGCAGTCTGTTCAATCAATCCGATCTGACAACAGTACAGAAATCAAGAACTCGGTAGTAGAGAGCTTCCTTCGATCCAAAGGTATTCATCATTAGTACTCTGCTGCTATAACAGCTCAACAAAATGGAGTCGTAAAAAGGCGTAACCGTACCCTCGTGGAAGCAGCTCGTACAATGCTGACATATTCAAAGCTACCTCCGTTCTTGTGGGCCGAAGCCGTGTCAACAGCTTGCTACACGCAGAATCGCTCCATAATCCATAAGCGTTTCAATAAAACTCCTTACCAACTATTTCTGAATAAAGTTGCTTTTATCAAGTACTTACGTGTATTTCGATGCAGGTGCCACGTGCTTAATGACAAACACAACCTCGGGAAATTCAACGAGAAGGCGGATGAAGCAATCTTTATTGGATATTCATCCAACTCGAAGGCATATCGCGCATACAATACTCGCACCAGAACAGTCAATGAGAGTGTGCATGTCACATTTAATGAAATGGCTGAACTGGCACCCAAAGTTGATCAATCAGGACAACGCATTACACCAATGCCTGGAGACTCTTCTCAATCTACTTCTTTTTCTCCTTCTGATTTAGTTAATTTATTTGATCCTTTCTATGTAGATTTTTTTGGTCCTAGTGCTAATACTTCTGATATTTCTTCTTCTGTAGTTAACACATCCAACGATTCAACTGCATATTCTCCTACCACTTTATACCCACCTCCATCCACTTCATCCACTGATACATCTCCAGTTGAATCTACTCAAGAAATGCCCTCACACATAATGCCAAACATCATTCCTGCATCTGATCACCCTGAACCCGAATCGGAACCTGTAGTACTTTCTTTCGAAACCATTGACCATGAATCATTATCCGTACCCACATTCACCACTGAGCTTCCATCACGTTCACCCCTTCCACATGAGACAAAATGGACCCGGAGTCACCCAACCGAACAAATCATTGGTGACTCTCCACCGGTGTTCAAACTCGAAGGACATCTGCTAATGAATGTCTCTTTGCATTATTACTTAGTATGATAGAGCCTGCTCGTGTAGATGAAGCCTTGAAAGATCCTGACTGCATTGTGGAAATGCAAGAAGAGCTCAACCAGTTTGATCAGCTCAGAGTATGGCGGTTAGTTCCCAAGCTAAAGACCGAACCATAATCGGAACAAAGTGGATCTTTAAGAACAAACGAGACGAAAATGGTATTGTGGTAAGAAACAAAGCAAGACTTGTCGCCAAAGGCTATCGACAACAAGAAGGCATAGACTATGACGAGACCTTCACTCCAGTTGCACGGATAGAAGCGATCAGAATCTTCTTGGCGTACGCGCCACACAAATATTTCAAAGTGTACAATATGGACATCAAGACAGCCACCCTGAACGGTTAACTTAACGAAGATGTGTACGTTGAACAACCACAAGGATTTGTTGATGTACATAAACCTGACCATGTTTATGTGCTAGACAAAGCCCTATATGGTTTGAAACAAGCACCTCACGCATGGTATGACAGTGTTTCCAATTTTCTTATCTCGGCTGGTTTCAGCAAAATTGTGGTGCACACAACATTGTTCCCAAAGAGGGAAGGTTAGCACAAAATGCTAGTCCAAATATATGTCGACGATATTATATTTGGATCTACTGACAGTAATTTCTGTAAGGATTTCTCATCTCTAATGGAGTACAGGTTCGAGATGAGTATGATGGAGGAAATGAATATTTTCCTTGGATTACAAGTCAAACAACTTGAAAATGGGATTTTTGTGAACCAGTCGAAATATACTCTTGACATTCTCAAGAAGTATAAGTTAGACTCTTGCACGAGTATCGCAACTCCCATGGCTTCAAAATGTAAGTTAGACACGGATCCTTCTGGGAAAAGTGTCAACAATACAACTTATAGAGGGATGATTGGATCCTTACTGTATCATACGGCCAGTAGACCGGATATAATGTTTTCAACATGTCTTTGTGCTCGTTTTCAGGCTGGCCCAAAAGAATCACACCAAACTGCGGTAAAACGAATTTTTCGTTATCTTAAGGGTACACCCGATCTTGGTCTCTAGTATCCAAAGGGAACCAAACTTGGTCTTACTGCGTTTTCAGATGCTGATTTGCAGGCTGTAGAGTTGATAGGTAGAGCACTTCAGGCGGAATACAATTTTTAGGAGAGAGACCGGTGAGTTGGTCCTCCAAAAAGCAGAATTGTGTTCCAACATCCGCAGCTGAAGCTGAGTATGTAGCAGCCGCAAGCTGTTGCTCTCAAGGGCTGTGGATGAGAACATAATTACGTGATTATGGATTCCTGCTCACCAATATCCCAATTTACTGTGATTCCAGAAGTGCGATTGCTATTTCTTGCAATCCCGTGCAGCACTCACGAACAAAACATATAAATATCAGGTATCATTTTATTACAGATCACCTAGAAAAGGAAACAATTGAATTGTATTTTGTAGGCACAGAATATCAACTTGCTGATATTTTTACTAAAGCTTTAGACGAACCTCGTTTTCAGTTTTTAGTATCACATATCGGCATGTTGAATCCACCTTCTAGTTAAATATCAGACACTTTCTAAAATACTTCTATTTCAAACACACGTGTTTGAAATTTCGTTATTTTAGAAAATATCTGTTATTTAAATTGAAGGGTTGTGTCACAAAATTAAAATTCAATACTTATCTATGTACATTTTTAATAATTAAATGATCCTGATAAATTGCTATATGAATTGTTCATAATTGAGTGGGACGCTAATTTACCCTGGTTTGTCTGTATCCCAACGGCTTGAAAGGTTCTAGAGTCTAGATCCGAAAGAATGTGTTTAATTGAGGTGGAGCATATTCAAGATGTTAGTTTATGTATTTTTCGTTTTTATAATTTTAAGTATTAGGTTGTTTAATTTGGTTTAAATTTTAATTTTAATGTAAACTGTCAGAAAAACACAAAAAGATTTTATTCTTTAATATTTCAAAAAGTCAAAAATAGTTTTTATTTTTATTTTTATGTTATTTTTGTCTTAACTTAATTTTTAAGAAATCACAAAAATATTTTTTCAATCTATTTTATGTTAAATTTAGTTATTAAATTCAGTATTAATTTTGTTTTCAAAGAAAAATCAGAAAATCCAAAAAGATCTTGTTTGGGCTCATTTTTTTGTTTGTTTGTTTTCTTTTGTTTAAACTGTAGTGATAATCTTTCTTTTGGCCCATTTTGATTAAACTGAAAACTAGTGGCCCATTGTTGATTTCGCGCGGATCCCCTTCTAGACCCGAACCGCCTATTCAAATAGGCGGGCTTTACTTTTCTTCTTCATTAAGCTTCCATCTTCTTCTTTCTCTCAACCGTCACTCACCCCTACCGCCGATTCCACCATTGACAACCTCTAAAGCTCCATTTTCAGCCGTTTTTCTTCAAATTTTTTTTGCCTTTTCTTGCTTCTGCACTATAAGGTAACATCTATTTAGTTTTATTTCAGTTTATTACATCATTTATAGTGTTTTTAATTTTTTAATTTTTTAGGTTTTTTCCTTTGGTTATTAGTCATTTTAGGTACTTTAATCTGTTCATTTTCACTTAGTGTAGTTATATAAATTGTTCATTACATGTTTTTACATTAGGATCTGCATTTTTATGCATTTTTATGAGTTTTTAAACTATTCACGTTGCATGTGCATGAACACATTAAATGCTGCAAAATATTCTAAGTCCCAAATTCGGACCATCCGAACTTCAGATGACCTTCCTTAGGAAATTTTTACATTTATTTAAGGACCCATCCGAATTTCGGATCACTATTCATTCGAAATTCAGATCATCATCCGAATTCAGTTCTTATCAGCAATGTTCATTCATGATTATTTTTCTAAGTATTTACCATTTTCCCAATCACCATAATTCGATCCATCCGAATTCGGTCCCCCATCCAAATTCGGTCCCCAATCCGAATTTCGGTCCTCCAATCTGCATTTGCATACTTAGTTTTTCAAGCATACTTTTTCATATGAATTTCAGATTGAACCGAATTCAGACCACTGTTCATCCGAATTTCGGCTCATCCGAAATTCAACACTTAGGATTTTTTTTAACTTTTCCATTTTTGCATTTTTTCTCATAAATCAAAAATCACAAAAATATTCCATACCATTGATTAGAGTTAGAATCAGTGTTTGAGTGAAAATGTCTATTCTAAAATTGGTCTCTTAACGACTGACTTTGGACTTTATTTAGTAGAACTCACATTCTACTGATAAAGACTCGATGCTTTAAACAGAATAGACAGTTTCAAATTCACACTTATCTCAGACTTAGTATCAATGTTTTATTCTTTTAAGTATGCTATTCTAACACTGCTGAATGTTTTCAGGACTCATGGAACCAGAAATCATCCTAACCCTTCCCCATTCACCTCTTCCTAATAATAATGCCCAACTTCCCGAGGAATCCCTTCTACCGGCATCCCAATATGTGGAGTTTGTCCCCATAATTGGCAACTTGACATTTCCTCCCTCAGCCACGACGCACAGGATATCACTTTTGATGTCCTCAAAGGCCACCCAATTTTCTACGCCCTAACCACCTCCATATCCGTTCCATCCATCTACCTTCAACAATTTTGGCATCATCTCACCTTTGTGTCTGATGCTGAACCCCACTTCACCACTACCATAGACTCCGTTCCAATCAAGATCACACAGGACGCCATCTGTCATATTCTCTGCTTCCCTTCTGAAGCCTTTTCTGTTACTAAATATGCCTTCGCCCTCATACCTTCCCTAATAGAAACCCTTGACGAGATCAAAACCCTCGGATATGATGGCCCACTAACGAAGCCATCTGAATTCAGAGTCAAGCATCTACAATCACATTGGAGGGTACTGTTTGATATCATAACAAATGTTTCACCAGGAAACATTCAGGTCACGACTCCGCCTCCATCCAAGTTCTAGCAATGTTTGCCGCCTTCGCTTTCGATAGACATTATGACTACGCGACATTCCTACTCGAGGATTTGAAGAGAGCAGTACTCGAGAAAAGAACAAGACGCGGGCGCCATTCCAGCGGTTCTTGCAGCTAATCATCTTATTCGCCATGGACCAAGACGACGATATTCATGAACATTCGGTAGCAGATGTCTATTTCACCGCCGCGCTTTAATGAATAAAGATCCCAACGACAACAGCAAATGTAGCGGTAGTTGATATTCATCAAGCCATTCAGACCGACAGGGTAAGGGACTACATAAGGGCTATATATCCGGGAGGCTCAGTCAACACTGATTGAGCTTAAACAGTCCAAAGGTGAGGAGCGAATGAGTGAGATTGAGGGAGTTGAGTGGCAGTCGAAAATATTTTGGGTTTGGGTGAGCAGGAGTTGTCTGAGGTAAGGGAGGGAGGTGCAGGTGAGCAGGAAGAGGCGGTCGATTCTGAACAGTCCGTCTCTGTCCAATTGAGAGATGAAGGAGCTGCATCTGAGGGAGTTCTCAGCCCTTTAAGCCGGACAACCCATCAAAAGACCACCAGTCCAATGGTCGAAACAGCCCCCACCATCCACTTGGTATCCCCCTAAAGGAAACCACTTCATTTCACGGGGATTTTGCACATACTCCATCACCCTCTAACTCGGAGAGAGGTGATGTTGAAGCAGGTCTCATGTCGCCCCCAGAGACCATCGTTCGTTCGACCACAGCTCACACCCCACCCCCACCTACAGCTGCGACATACCGCCCTTTTATCATTTATCAAGGGCAAGGGTGTTGCCTCTAAGGCTCAACCGCCACCAGGTACCCTGTCAGTCCAAGCACAAATATCAGTTCTCTTAGAAAAAATGGACGCGCTTACTCAACTAATTCATCAAGTCCAAGAGCAAATAAACAGCAGAATGGACCACCTAGAGTCTGCGGTAATTGAGCTTCAGTACCGTCCTCAGGCTGAATCCCTTAATAGAAAGCATGAGGATCAGGACAACCCTGATCGCCATGAGGGGGAGAAACACCGTCGGGTTCAGTCTGAGGGCGAGATGCCAAGTGTAGGGGGAGCAGTTCAAGGAGCAGAAGGATCAGTTCAAGGGTTTGGGGAAAAAGCTTTTGAGGTTCAAGAAATGATTGAAGACGATCATATAGTTGAAGGCCCAACTCCCTTAGATCCTCTTTCGGCTATGGTGGAATATGAGCCAATCTTTGAAAAAGTTGAGGTTATATTAGTGTCTGATACAGACTCTGATAATGACCAAGACTATCATCCAATTACTCCTAAGCCTGAACCTGAATCTACAAATAAATCATCATCCTCTTTTGAGTTTTTAAATTCCCCAACCCACGTGCCTCAAGAAGAAATCATATTTGCTATCCAAACCACATCCCCTGCTCCCATAGAAACCCCTCTAGTCCAATCTACCCCAACAGTCCAAGAAATTCCACCAACTCAATCAACCACACCAGCCCATACTGCAGAGTCATCAGGTCCCCGAACAGTAGACTGTTTTGATACCAGAGATGTTACTCCAAGGTACGATGTAACTGATATAGAATTGGTCCGGTGGTACTCAAAGGGTCAAGTGCAGTCTCTGGCTGGAGAGATAAAAGAAGAGCTAAAGCAGGACCGGAGGACATGAGGTTTGAAACTTCTTGAAGCTCCTCCTGCTGAGCTAGAAGAACCTCCGGTCCAAGGTTTAAAAGTTTTTATGAGAAAATTCCCTGCAGAGCAGTTTCAAAACCCCTTTTTGGAAGAAAGATTTAAATGGTTTTTAGAAAGAGACCTGGGTCATACAACAGACGTCTTCTCATGGTTTTGACAGATGCATCCCGAGCTGAACAAGTAGAATACATTCAGATGATGCTAAGGGAAAAGAGAGAAAAGGATAAATATTGGTCAAAATCAAAGATTGTAAAGATCAACAACATCCATATGTACAAAAGAGCTCGAGTATTCACTCCCGCATTTGAAGTGCTTAGAGAAGACGGATCTATTCAGGAACTGCATAAGTCTGACCTAGATTTTGTAAACATAGATGACATTGAGTTTCTGCACAATAAATTGAAAAACAAGATTAAAAAACGTGTAACTCATGTCACTGCTGTTGCCGCCCTTGTCAGAAGCATGAATCGCCGCTCCATTGTTATGTGCTTAAGAGATTTTCAAATGGCGATTGAGAGTGCTTTGGTTAAAGTCGGTCTAAGAGCTCCAGAGTAAGATATCTTCCTTCTAGACCACTACCCAGCTTTCAAAGTCTTATTGGGGGGGGGGGGGGGGACCAAAAAGGGTTGAAAAGGTTTATGCGCATTGAGGACCTGCCTTGCTACTCTGACAGAACTCTCAGATTGGTCAGAGCTGAGCTTAACAAAAGAATACAAGAAGACGATGCTCAGACAATCCGTGAACTTAAAAGAAAACCGAAGGATATTCAAGACATGCTCTGCGCCATAGAACTGTTGGACGAGAGGCTACATTTAAGGCGAGTGACTCGACGATTCGACATCTTCCTTGGCCTCAGAGAAACAACGGATCACGCCCGAGTTCATCCATTATGATCGAAATGGGGGAGATTGTTAGATATTTAATTTCAATCTTGTGACTTTATTTTGTAATAATTATTTTAGTTTATTTCCTTGTAATTTATTTATAGTCATTGTTTTATTTGTAAGTCTTATGTTTAGAAGTTGAGGGGCCAAAGTGTAATTGATGCAAACTTGAAATAATTCCATGTAAAGGGAAACCCCACCTAGGGTTTCCCAATACACACGGATTATTGAGAATATAGCCGCCGCTTTTTGCAAACATTCTCTCTGACAATTTCATCATCTTTATTCTTGCAAATCATTGAGTTATCATTCTGTTTTGCTTTGAATATTGGTGAAATCATTCACATGTGCTGATAATACTGGGAAATACATTTATAACACAAACCAATGAACTGTTTGCGTCGTAGATAAAATGCAAAACATCGAGGTTCACAGGTGTTTTGGGTTTGATTCAAACTGTTTGCATTTTAAGTTTTTCTTTTATATGCGACCACTTCACCATATCTTGGACTTGAATTCCTACCTATCATCAATTTGCTTTACACGAATATACTATTCAACAAATTGAACATTTATGTTTTTGTTTTTCTAGGAGTCTAATCTTTTATTTTTTATTTACCACACTGGGATATATTCATCTCTTTGGATCTTATTTATTTTTGACACATATGTTTATCATTTATGTGATGAATCATTTAAATTTTAAACTTCTTTTTCTCAGTTTACTTAGAAAAAATATAATTTTGTATTGCATAGATTTGGTGGCCTAATTTATAATCATATAGTGTTAATATTAATTTTTTTGGTTTCATGTTTTTTGCATATCTGTTTTAGGTTGGACTTTTATTATATCAAATATTAGTTTACTCGAATAAAAAAGACAAAATCGTTTTTGATATTTTTTCAAAATATAAAAACGTTATATCTGAAAAATATGAAAATATTATTAAATAGAAAGTTAATATGTTTTTTGACCTATTTAATTTTAAGACAAATAATATTTAGATATTGTTTATATTTGATTGAATAATATTAGCATATCCGCAACAATGTGTAGTTTTAACCACTATTAAACCCAATGAATGTTCAAGCTGCCTTATTTAAATATTTTTTATATTGTTTACAATTGTTATGTTTTTTAGTTATAAATTTTTATATGTTATATTATTTAAAAACTCAAATATATCATTATTATGTGAGTTTTTATTTATATTTGGATATAAAGTTTATTATAATCGCATTGTATTTATCTACATTTCGATATAAAATTTATCAGCGTTCGATCTATTTTTAGATTGACCATAAAATTGAAAAAATTAAAATCTTTAATATAAATTTCTATTATTGTTTGTTATAATTATTAATATATTTTGACAAGTATAATCAATCCCTAATCAAAAAACATTGTCAAGATTAGAAAGTTTTGTCGAAATCTATTTATTTTACAGAGGTCTAAATGTGTGATATTATATATTTTTGTTTCATAAAATTTGTAAAAGAACGTATGATAGTGTAATGGGGTGTTATTCCCGCCACAACGCGCGTGTGCAAACATCTAGTTGAATAACAAAGATAAATGTTAAGAAACAATTGTAGATATAAAAGTATATATGTTGGTACAATTGTCATATTATATTATATTTTCCTACAGTATATGAGAATGTATACATCTGCTTTAAATATATGTAAATACTCAACAACGAATGTCTTTTGAGAAATCTCGTGCTTCCTCCATGCCTTATCAAAGACAAACAACATGATAAAATATAGAGTAAGCTGATCTCATTTTGATCAAAACCTTAATATGAGTACTTTCATTTTGATCAAAACCTCAATCTAAGTAATTTTAAATGTATATTAGAAACATTAAAGAATGGTTGAAATTTGTATTGACGATTTTAGAAAATGAAAAAATTATTGGCAACTTGGTTTACATCAATGAAAATTTGAAATGAACACTACAAGAAAAATGTCATTCTGTGACAATTTTAGCAACATGTATTTGCATGTCACAAACTAGTTACACCTGTAGTGAGACAGTTTTTGTGACGAACAAGTCACCAATGTCAATATGCGTGTAACTATTTTTAGCGACATTCATGTACCAGTCACTATACGTGTCACCAATTTTGTGACTAACTCATAAAATTATCCATACACCTCACTGATTTTGTGACATTTATGTATAAGACACTATGCGTGTCACTGAATTTGCAACATATGCGTATAGGTCACCAAGTGTGTTGCTAATTTTGTGACATTTACATACAAGACACTATGTCTATCACTACTTTTGTGACATTTATATACAAGACATTATATGTGTCATTGAATTGTGACCCTCATGTATAACACACTTGTTAAGAAACACAAGTTTGTTTATAAATGTTAAGTCTAGGGACCATTGTGTAATTAGTTAAAAGTTCAACTTAGTATAAATAGTTTTGCGTAAGGGCTTTATTGTAAGAACTTCATTCTCTCATATTCATGCACTGTAAAAGTTTCTCTGTGATATAAATCATTCAGCCAACTTTGATTTCATAATCTTGTGCAAATTGATATTGATATTAGTTGATTTTGATACTATCAATTGGTAGCAGAGACATACTTCTTGCCATTTATACTCTAAACACGCATTGGACCGCACAAATTCATGTGTAGCAACACAACAATGAAACTCATTATCGAGGTAAAATTGGGTCATTAATGTACTTAACAGCTAGCAGACCTGATATTGTGTTTGCTACTTGTGTTTGTGCCAGGTATGAAGCTAATCCGAAAGAATCATATTTAACTGCTGCCAAAAGGATTCTAAGATATCTGAAGGGTACTCCAAATCTTGGTTTATGGTATCCCAAAGAATCTACATTTGAATTGACTGCTTACTTTGATGCTTATCATGCAGGTGATAAAATGGACCGAAAGAGTACATCGGGTGCAGTTCAATTTCTAGGTGATAAACCAGTTTCCTGGTCATCCAAGAAGCAGCATTGAGTTTCATTGTCAACAGCAGAAGCAGAGTACGTTGCTGTATCTTCTTATTGTTTTCAATTGCTGTGGATGAAAAGGCAACTCAGTGACTATAGATTTACACCGAAAAAGAGATTGATTTATTATGATTCCCAGAGCGTAATCGCTATTGCATCAAATTCTGTGTAACATTCAAAAACAAAGCACAAAGACATAAGATATCATTTTATAAAAGATCATGTAGAAAACGAAAATGTAGAGTTATATTTTGTATCTACTGAGTATCTGTTATCTGATTTTTTTTACCAAAGCGTTAGATGAAAAATGTTTTAATTTTGTTGTACAAATTACGTATGCTGAATCCTTAGTTTCGAAAACTCAGGTTTTACAATATATATTTTACAAATATATTTTATACTTGATCTGATTTTTGTTAATATTTTGTTCTTAACTGTTACCGATTTTTACTGACTTAACTTTTTTTTTTTTTGAACGGCAAACTATCCTACTCCTACTCCTAAACTACTCCTTTAACACCAGACTCACTTACTCCACCTAAATATCAACTTGCCTCCGACGGGAATCGAACCCGTGACCTCTCGCTTACAAGTCCCCACTCTTACCGCCAGGCCAAAGGCCTTTTGGTTACTGACTTAACTGACTGTTGATTATCTTGTATTTTAACTTCTTGTCTATTTGAAGGGGAGTTCATATGATTTTAATTGAGTGTATTATTTGACGGGAAACAACTGAGTTTCAAAATTAATTGTGCTGAGTTCAAGGGGGAGTATACATTTGATTTTTATATTTTTTAAACAATTTTCTTGTGTCTATATTTTTTTAGTGTGTTTTAAATTTTTTTGGGCTTAAATTGATATTCTTAATGGGTTGACATTTTGAAATTTAAAAAAAGGGGGACAATGGGCTGGGTTACTTTTGCAAAAGGTTTAAATTAGAAATTCAAATTCATTTTTACCTTTCCACCACCTTTACTTTCACTGTTCCCCACGATCTCAGTTTCCTTCAAGTTTAAGAATCCACAATCAAATCTTCATTTTTTTGATTTTCTTCAACATTACGCAAGTGTTTTTATTCAGTTTTATTCCGTATGTTTGACTTTTTTCATAGCAACTGAAAAATTATAAACTTCAAAGTGTCTATATTTGTGTTTAAATGTTGAAATTGATTGCATTTTTAGGTTTAAATGTGTAAATCGATCGTGGATATGCAATCTTAGGGTTTACTTGTGTTTGTATTAGGATTTGACATTTTGTGAATTTTTTGATGTTCAAGTCTTTTTGACTGTAAATCAGTGTTTTTGAGTATTTTACGTGTTTTTATATAATGTTTAGTGAAGATAAGTTGTTCAAAATGTGTTTTAGTATCTGAAAGTATGTTTTTTGTTATCTTGATGTGTTCATTGTGTGTTGTTAGAAATTTCACTATGTATAAGTTTTGTAAATTTTAGGTGATGAATCTCGAACACTTCATGATTTGAGAATCAGTTAATGGTTTTCGAAATTCTTTCCTTATATTTCGATTTTTTAATACTTAGCCTTAAAGATTTAGGTTTAGGTACTTGACTTTTAGGCTATACTAATCGAATTTAGGCTTAGTTCGAGATTCATTCTTAAGGCTTCGATATTCAGCCTTAAAGCCTCAAATTCATCCTTAGGCATTCAAAATTCATCATGTTCAATTCGAGATTCACTCTTGATCATTCAAAAATCATTGTATTCAGTTCGAGCTTCATCCAACACACTTTGAAATTCACTCATATTAATTTGAGATTCAATCTATATGATTCGAAATTCACTCATAAATATTCAAGATTCAATCTGTATGACTCGAGATCCACTCCATAAACTTCGAAATTCAGATTTCTAAAATTTTTTAAAGTGTCGGAACTTAACAGGTTAAGTTTTCAAATATTTGTTTTATTAACATTGGTCTCTTAATTATTAACTTTGGAGTCCTAGCAGTAATATTTTCATATTATTGTCTGGAATCTCGATGTTGTAAACAATAAAATTTAGATTTTCTAACTTCCTGTGAAATGATATTTTCATTATTAGTAAGTTTATATTCTTTACCAACTGTTTCTAACTCATCATCCACCCATGTTTCTGAATCTTTTGATTCACATTCATCTTCTAACCATACCTTATAGTCTAAACCAATCAGGTCAGCTTCCATTGCTGGTCCTGCACCCAAATCACCAGTACCCGAAACCCAATTAGTTGAGCTTAAACACTTCCTACTCCTTTTTAATAACAATCACAGGTTTGACCCATCTGTTCTCAAAGCTTCCTATCATGTGATTGTTGAACTATTATAAGAAGCCATCCTCTGGTTACCTTATACACTACAAACTAATCATTCCTTTTATTTATCTTCATCAATTCTAGCGCACTGTGAAGTTTGTTCCCATGTTGGTTGTTGAGAATGTAATTTTGTTTATTAATGTTAAAGTGGAGGGGCTATTTGTAATTTTCTTATAGTTCTATTAGAATATAAATAGGGTTTTTCAATGTAACAGTAGTAGGTCTATTATAAGTTCATTTTATCATTCCCGTATTGTAATTGCAAGAATATTCTCTTAATATCAAATCATTCGGTTGTGATTGATTCGATCTGTTCTTAGTGTTCATCTTGATTCTTATTAGATTTTGGTGCTATCAATTGGTATCAGCGCCTGATATGAAATTTTTTGAGTGATTAAGTCCATTTCATCAATTTACTGAGTGTTTCTCGAAAAAGATCCAAATCTGAAAATCTCATAGGGTTTTTAATTCTCTAAGTGTTTGAATGTGGAAATTTGATCGAGTCTCTCGCTTGAAATTACGAATCAATTGATATAAGTGTCACATCTCATCTCCAAACACACAAATTTTAATTGAAGAATTTCTAATTTTTTGAAAAAGTGTGTGTTCTTGAAAATTGTGGTCGATTTTTGGTTTTTCATCAAGAATTGGCCAAAGTAACTTCACAAAAAGTGTATCTGTGCTAAATCTGAGTTTTCATTGCAAACTTCAGTTCAATTGGTGAATGTTTTGTCAAAATCAGTGGATTTAGACTTGGATTTCATAAAAATCGGTTGAATCTTGGGCAAAGCTGATTCTTCAGTGTTGTTTGAAATTTACGAACAGTTAGTGGTGTATGAAGCTAAAGAGATGGAGGGAGATGTAATAGAAGCTAGTGGTGCAAAATCGACGAACTAGTTGCTTTTTAACGTGGTTTGGAATTGATTCTTTATGAAGATGTTCCAGATCCGGTGAGTATGCAATCTGGTTTCGAAATCAATTTTGAAGCGTATGGGGAATCAGATAAAAAAGTTGATTTATTGTTGATTGAGGATGCTGAAGAAGAGATAAATATAACTGAAACAGAACCAAGAACGTTTGAGTTTACTGAAACATCGTCATGGGCAGAGAGGCTTGTAGATGAACAGGAGTTAGTTGATGAGATCTTGAAATATGATGTAATGGACTCTAGATAGATACCAACGGTTGCAAAGCCTGCCATAACCAGAGTATGATGATACATTGATTCCACTGTTTGGTCTCCAATACAATCCTGAGACTAAGAAGCTGATGAAGACAGTCACTCAATTTGATGTGATTAATAAGAAGTTTGTTACCATGAAAGTTGGGGAATATACCATCGATTGTTATGGGAGTTCCCAAACAAGTCCAACATGCATATGATGATGAGCTCATGGAAAAATTCTTAAATGAATTTGTTTTGGTGGATGAATATGATAGACATCAAAGTTTAAGAGTAGCTTTACAAGGTAGGTTAAGGAGAGAAATAGATGACATGTTGAGTTTACTAGATAAGGAAGAGTTAAACAAGAAGATGAATAAAGAAAAAAAAGGCTGAAACTATCTAAACATCAGAGTGCTGATTATATCAGGAAAAGGAATCGCCTACCGTTTTTGGAAGATATACCGGAGAGAAAGATTTTTAGTAAGAAACAAACACCACTGACGTTTTTGAAGTTGTCCCGAGTTATTGAACCTAACATGTCACATCTGGTGAACTACGCAAGCTTTTTGCAAAATAGAGCATAGTCAGTCTATGATGATATGGTGTGGCAAAGAATTGTGGAGCTCAAAAAGATTGAAAAAGATAGATTTGTCAAAGTCTTCTGTCCAACATTCACAGTCTTCCGCACTGATCAAAATATATACATGTTCAGCGAAGCAGACTTCTTTCACATCTTCATTGAATATATTGAAGACCTAGTCGATGAACTTTGTAGAAATAGAAGAATAGAGAACTGTGGGTTTGCGTTGAAAGCTATATTCCACTTCATGCTGTCACACCCTGCTACCCCGGTTGGCAGCGAGGCGTGACGAGTGCGGAAGCGTGACCATAATCATAATGAACGACCACTATATGGACGTTTTCAAAAATACATCGATATAACCTTAAAAGGTAGAAACGTTTTACATAACCCGTAAATAATAAAGAGTAGTTCGCAAGGTACAGAGATTTGAATACATAATTAAATTATTCAAAATAATGCAAATAAATCTCCGACAGTTTGAAAAAGAATGCGACTCCTTAAGTGCGGAAGCCTGAAAGTGGTTACTTCTGAAGGCATACTTGGCTTAATTACCTGAAAATACATGCTAAAATACGTCAACAAAAATTGTTGGTGAGCTCATAGGTTTACGCGAAAAGACCAGTTGTATGGACATTATCAGATGAGTTGAATTTATAAAATCATAAATTCCGTGTATGTATTACATAAACCATCATGCAACCGAAGCTTAATTAGAATGAGTTTGCCCTGTGCAGTATTCCCATACGTAATACCGTGTGTTGAATATATATGCACTCGCTGTTAGCCGAACCGAGCTAACACGAATGGGGGACATGACTCCCAATAGATCTATCCACAATATACTCGCGCTTACAAATAAATGCAATTAACGGTTCATGATATAAGGGCTGATGGAATCCGAACATGTAATACATATAAGAAATAAACAGTTTTGATGTCCATATGAAAAACAGTGCATGTATTTCCACCCCAATAGATAGTGAAAAATAGGGGCTATGAAGACTCACCGAACTTGTGATGGCAAAACGACGCGCAAAAATGCAAAAGTGCGTTGTTTGATGGGTGATGAAACCGGAGGTGTTTAACCGAGTCCTAAATGATGATAAGGACTTAATATCACTAATATATGATAATATGTATATTTATAGATTTTTATGTCTTAAATCACCCAACATTACAAGTTTATAAATAAGATTTGCTTAAAACGTCAAGTTTATATATATATAATTTTCCAGCTTTTTCGGAGGTTTTTCGGCCTACTTTGAGGCTGTTTTTGACCAAGCTCCAAAATGTTTTAGACTTTGGTTTTCTAGGACATTAAACTACTATATACAAAGGATTTTTAGAATCAAGAACGGCCATTTTTCGAGGTGTTTAGGTTGGTGAAAAAGCTCGTTAAAAACCCTACGTTGGCCATTTTTGAGCTGTCAAACTTTCGGTTTCCCAAATAATTTCCGGAGGTCTTAAACTCCAAAATAAATTATGAAAAAATTCCAGATCTTTAGTTAAGACATAGATTAAACTTTTGAGACAAGAATCAACTCATATCGTTGAGTTATGATTTAGTTATGATTTTTCAAAGTCGATATAAATTTTCTGCTGAAAATCCGTAGTTTATAAACTTGAAACAACTTATGATTCTTGTTGTTTATTCAAAGACTACTTGTATAAAAGTCATAATAGTTATAAAAACACATATATATCACATGTATTCATAATATTAACACTTTTATAATGTGTTCATATATTCATAAACACATTTAAAGAAACAACTTAAAAAAATAAAACTAGAAACTTATAAACTTGAGTTTTTATGAAACTTGTTGTTGTTGGTGATTATATATATTATGCAAGACTTATATAAACATAAATATATGATGAAATAAGTTAGTATTTACTTACTTTGATGTATTTGGAGTATGAAATTGAGAAGAAGTTGGAACTCTTGCAAGATTTGAACCAAGAACACTTGAAGTTCACCAAGAACACTTGAATTTCACCAAGA
Source organism: Centrapalus pauciflorus (assembly GCA_020465985.1). NCBI lineage: Eukaryota > Viridiplantae > Streptophyta > Magnoliopsida > Asterales > Asteraceae > Centrapalus > Centrapalus pauciflorus. The sequence continues at coordinate 169,097 of JAANYP010003223.1, read as the reverse complement.
ACACTTGAATGAAAATGTTTGTAGTGTGTGTGTGTGTGGGATCCGGTTTTGAGAGGAGAGAAAGAGATATTTTGGTGTGAAAATAATGAAAAGGAAGCCCTCTATTTATAGGCAAAGTCTTGGTCTTTCAAATGGAGGTGGAGTGTAAGATCATGTTGAAATGAAAGGAGAATGGGGTGTGAAAGATTTGATTATGAAAGGTTATGGAGTTGGGAAATAAAAAATTGAAATCAAATCTTGGGTAGTACTACCCTATGACCAGATTTTTATGGATTATTTTCATGTATTTATATATTTTTTTTTGTATAAAAGTATTTAGAATGTATTCTTGTATTTCCCTTTTCTTGTAAATTCATAAATACTTTTGAATGCATTGTTTTAATGAATTGTTTTAGTCTTGCATAATTAATGTTAAGTAATTGTATTAGTATATGATTAGTGTCACTAATCATAATTTAATTATGTACTTAGTTGAATTAATCCCTCATATCGTAAATTGATCGGATTAATTGATTTCCCGATTCATCGCACCGATGAATTTGATTCTAATTGAGTTGAATTTTCTAATAACCCTTGTTAATCACTTGATTAATTTCTAATGACCACTGATTAGGGTATAATTGGCTATTAAATACAGATTAGGTCATTGTTGCTAACCTGGTTTAGTGCCGGATGTTACAGTCTCCCCCTGTTAAGGGAATTTCGTCCCGAAATTCTATCTTGTTTCCTCAAGGGTATTGTTACTTAAGAGTAGATGAGAGTATCTTTGCTTTTACTGGCCTTTGCATGCCCTAGATAATTCTGGTTCATGCCTAGAATTCCATCTGACCTTGAGGATGGGTATACAACTGTGCTTCCATCCTTTGACCTTACGGTCCATGATTTCAACCGGCTCTTTGGTGAAGCAAAGTTTATCATTTAGTTAGATCTCTCCCAAGGGGTAACAAGTGTCTCCTCTAACAACCACTTCTTCTTATTCGATACATGGAAGGTATTGTGCATGCTGCTAAGCTCTGGTGGTAACTCTAAACGATAAGCTACGAGTCCAATCCCCTTTAAGACTTTGTATTGCCAATGTATCGAGGGTTTAATTATCCTTGTTTCCCAAATCGTAACACGCCCTTCCATGGCAAGACTTTCATCAATACTTGTTCTCCTAATTAGAACTCAAGGGATTTTCTATTTTCATCTGCATAACTTTCTTACCATCGCAGGCAACTTTTAGTCAGTTCCGTATCTATACTATCCTTTTGGTAGTTTCGTGAATGGTCTTAGGGCCAGTGATTTGGCTATTTCCTACTCCTACCCGACAAATCGACGATCGACACTTTCGCCCGTAGAGGGCCTCAAATGGAGCAGCTTTAATACTCGAGTGATAGCTATTGTAGTTAATAATTCCACTAAGGCAATTGAGTATCCATTACACAGGCTCTTAATGTGTGTTCTAGGGTTTGGATCGTTCTATTATTCTGACCATTGGTCTGAGGGTGATAAGTGGTACTCATGTCCAAGTTTGTATCCAAAGCTGGTAGTAATAATTGCCAAAAGCCTATATGTAAATCTGCTATTCGTATTCGAAATGATTTAAATAGGCACTCCGTGTCCGGAGATGACTTCCTTGAGGTACGTTTGGACTGGCTTATTCATTCTATTGTTCTTCTTTATTGGTAGGAATGTGCGGATTTTGTTAGGCGATCGACTAATACTCAAATGGTTTCTTATGTTTGTCTTAACTTTGGAGCATGTTAGGAATTTGTTGACATATGTGGCAATGTCATCCTTCATGTTAGGCCACCCGTACAGCTCCTTAAGGTCATGATACATTTTATCGGATCCGGGGTGAACGACATATCTTAATTTGTGTCCTTCATCCATAGTCAGCTTTCTTATTCCACCAAACAGAGTAATCATATTCTATTCACGAAATATCGATTTTTACTAGCCCTTATCCTAAACTATTTATCCACTTGTACTCTTAACGGCTTAGCTCATTAGTTTTCCTCAGGTGATAACGAATTTTCACGGTTACAATTACTTATTAGTTCCATCCAACGGTACTACTTCGTATTCGACTCTTTCTCGTTCGAGATGTGTTGGAGGCTCTTATGCTCTGTGAATACAATACACTTCATACCGTACAACTAATGTCTCCAAGGATAAAGACTACTGCTTCAAGATCCAGATCATGCGTTGTGTAAATCACCTAGTGAACCTTAAGTTTTCATAAAGCATAAGCTATGACCTATCTTTCTATATCAACCCATTGTGTGAAGTGTCATAGTAATCTATAAATTTCTCGTTCCTCTTAGGTATGGACAAAATAGGCGCGCTGCACAGTTTGTGCTTTAATAACTGAAATGATATCTCCTGATCCTTGCTCCAATCATACTTAATGTCCTTTCGGGTCAGTTTTGTTAGAGCTCTGGTGGACTTAGAGAAATTTATGATAATTGCTTATAATAAGTGGCAAGTCTTAAGGACCGTCGTATCTTTATGGGGGTTCTAAGAGTTAACCAATTTCTGATAGTCTCGATCTTGGCGGGGTCAACTTGGATTCCTTTACTATTGATCACGTGACTGAGAAATCTTACCTATCTTAGTCAAAAGTCAAACTTAGAAAGCTTGGCATATAGTTGTTCTTTCTTCAACAACTCTAGAATCAGTCTTAAATGTTTGCTCATGCTCCTCCTTGTTTCGTGAGTAGATTAAGAAGTCATTCAAGAATACAATCACGAATTTGTCTAGATAAGGTTTGCACACCTAATGAGGTCCATGAGTATCGTTGGGGCACTGGTTAATCCCAACGGCATTAATAGGAATTTATGTTGACCGAAACGGAATCTGAAGGCTGTCTTTGAAATATCTTTCTTGCGAACTCTAACCTGATGATAACCAGACCTTAGGTCGATCTTCTAACAGAAGCTTAATTCTTGGAGTTTGGTCAAATAAGTCATTGATCCTTGTGAGCGGGTGTCGGTTCTTTTAGTTTATCTAGCTCTTAGTAATTGATGCACATTCTGATGGTTCCATTCTTCTTCTTTATGAACAAAACTGGAGCTCCTCTAGAGCGAGGAACTCGGTTTGATAAACCTTTTATCTAAGAGCTACTACAGTTGGTTGGACGATTCGCAGCTGATACTAGGCCTATTTTTGAATTTGACTTGCCTCGATGTTGGGAGTTCAGGTAAGTGTTCTGGAAAAACTTTGGGGTAACCATAAATAATAAGAATATTTTCGAGACGCTTTCCCTTTGGCTCCCTCTCTATACACACTTCAGGGTCCTAATGCTAGAGATGATGCTTACTTTGGTATTTCATGCTTTGCGTTGGACAGTAAGGACCTTCTTATTGGCTAAAGGTATATGAACTGTGTTCTTGTTGCATACTAATTCCACACGATTTTCGATAGCCAATCCATGCCTATGACCAGGTAAACACTTCCCAGTTTGATGGGTATCATGTCTGTTTCAAAGAGTCGGCCTACTAATTCTAAGGAGCATCCTCGACTTCTATTATTTGTCTTAAGCGTCTCACTGTCATCAACCGCAATAGCATAAGTAGCACTTAATGGAATTTATCTGCTTAGTGAACTTAGTGGATATAAAGCTCCTATCAGCACCAGTATCAAATAGTAGAAATGCATAAGTGGTATCTAATGGGGTATGAGGATAAGTCAACGGGTTTGAAATTTCTTAGGCAGATAGTCACAGCTTTATCTTTTCCTACGCAGAGTTGTAGTTAAAACTTAATTCCTCATAAAAGTTCTTGATACTTAATCTTTGTATATGATATGGTCGATATTTTCTGATAAATTCTTAAGCCTTATTTACCCTAAGATATATCAGATAGTAAAGCCTAGAGAAATACTATAAAGAGATGCCTCCGGGGTTTCCTCGTACTCCAGAGCGTTAAGTCATTGGGTTAGTTCTGCAGTGTGGGCTTTGTGCTCCGCTAGGTGCTGTCACAATTCGTCGATTCCGTCTTGTTAAATCGCCTGGGTATTCTGGTTGGCCTAAGGTTCATTGGTGGTTTGCATTGCCTCCTACTTAATCCTTGCAAAGATCTCACCGACCTCTTGGTGGATTTTGTCGAAATTGGAGGTCGTGTCTGGCGGCCCTTGCCACCAACAGGGGCATCGTTTGTTACATAGGTTTCTAGGTAAGTGTCGGCACTTGAGAGGAAGATGGTGTTCTGACTTCAAACTGGATTTGGATCCCCTCCTCGTTTCTCCACTCTTGGAGAGTGTGAGGCATCCATCCCCACTGTTCTATGCTTGCTGGTTACTACTGCGGCGGGCTTGGCTGATGGGCAGGTACTGGGATAGACTCCCGTTGTGCTAGTGACACCCTTTCCCTAGGGGTGAATTTCGACATGTTATTGTCATCAGGGTCCATATATGTGTTCACAGTTCTTGAAGAAAGTTTAGTTTTTGTAACAGTTATAGTCTAGGTACTAATGCAACCTAGTTCACTATAACTATGGCTCTGATACCAATCTGTCACACCCTGCTACCCCGGTTGGCAACGAGGCGTGACGAGTGCGGAAGCGTGACCATAATCATAATGAACGACCACTATATGGACGTTTTCAAAAATACATCGATATAACCTTAAAAGGTAGAAACGTTTTACATAACCCGTAAATAATAAAGAGTAGTTCACAAGGTACAGAGATTTGAATACATAATTAAATTATCCAAAATAATGCAAATAAATCTCCGACGGTTTGAAAAAGAATGCGACTCCTTAAGTGCGGAAGCCTGAAAGTGGTTACTTCTGAAGGCATACTTGCCTTAATTACCTGAAAATACATGCTAAAATACGTCAACAAAAATTGTTGGTGAGCTCATAGGTTTACGCGAAAAGACCAGTTGTATGGACATTATCAGATGAGTTGAATTTATAAAATCATAAATTCCGTGTATGTATTACATAAACCATCATGCAACCGAAGCTTAATTAGAATGAGTTTGCCCTGTGCAGTATTCCCATACGTAATACCGTGTGTTGAATATATATGCACTCGCTGTTAGCCGAACCGAGCTAACACGAATGGGGGACATGACTCCCAATAGATCTATCCACAATATACTCGCGCTTACAAATAAATGCAATTAACGGTTCATGATATAAGGGCTGATGGAATCCGAACATGTAATACATATAAGAAATAAACAGTTTTGATGTCCATATGAAAAACAGTGCATGTATTTCCACCCCAATAGATAGTGAAAAATAGGGGCTATGAAGACTCACCGAACTTGTGATGGCAAAACGACGCGCAAAAATGCAAAAGTGCGTTGTTTGATGGGTGATGAAACCGGAGGTGTTTAACCGAGTCCTAAATGATGATAAGGACTTAATATCACTAATATATGATAATATGTATATTTATAGATTTTTATGTCTTAAATCACCCAACATTACAAGTTTATAAATAAGATTTGCTTAAAACGTCAAGTTTATATATATATAATTTTCCAGCTTTTTCGGAGGTTTTTCGGCCTACTTTGAGGCTGTTTTTGACCAAGCTCCAAAATGTTTTAGACTTTGGTTTTCTAGGACATTAAACTACTATATACAAAGGATTTTTAGAATCAAGAACGGCCATTTTTCGAGGTGTTTAGGTTGGTGAAAAAGCTCGTTAAAAACCCTACGTTGGCCATTTTTGAGCTGTCAAACTTTCGGTTTCCCAAATAATTTCCGGAGGTCTTAAACTCCAAAATAAATTATGAAAAAATTCCAGATCTTTAGTTAAGACATAGATCTAACTTTTGAGACAAGAATCAACTCTTTCGTTGAGTTATGATTTAGTTATGATTTTTCAAAGTCGATATAAATTTTCTGCCGAAAATCCGTAGTTTATAAACTTGAAACAACTTATGATTCTTGTTGTTTATTCAAAGACTACTTGTATAAAAGTCATAATAGTTATAAAAACACATATATATCACATGTTTTCATAATATTAACACTTTTATAATGTGTTCATATATTCATAAACACATTTAAAGAAACAACTTAAAAAAATAAAACTAGAAACTTATAAACTTGAGTTTTTATGAAACTTGTTGTTGTTGGTGATTATATATATTATGCAAGACTTATATAAACATAAATATATGATGAAATAAGTTAGTATTTACTTACTTTGATGTATTTGGAGTATGAAATTGAGAAGAAGTTGGAACTCTTGCAAGATTTGAACCAAGAACACTTGAAGTTCACCAAGAACACTTGAATTTCACCAAGAACACTTGAATGAAAATGTTTGTAGTGTGTGTGTGTGTGGGATCCGGTTTTGAGAGGAGAGGAAGAGATATTTTGGTGTGAAAATAATGAAAAGGAAGCCCTCTATTTATAGGCAAAGTCTTGGTCTTTCAAATGGAGGTGGAGTGTAAGATCATGTTGAAATGAAAGGAGAATGGGGTGTGAAAGATTTGATTATGAAAGGTTATGGAGTTGGGAAATAAAAAATTGAAATCAAATCTTGGGTAGTACTACCCTATGACCAGATTTTTATGGATTATTTTCATGTATTTATATATATTTTTTTTGTATAAAAGTATTTAGAATGTATTCTTGTATTTCCCTTTTCTTGTAAATTCATAAATACTTTTGAATGCATTGTTTTAATGAATTGTTTTAGTCTTGCATAATTAATGTTAAGTAATTGTATTAATATATGATTAGTGTCACTAATCATAATTTAATTATGTACTTAGTTGAATTAATCCCTCATATCGTAAATTGATCGGATTAATTGATTTCCGATTCATCGCACCGATGAATTTGATTCTAATTGAGTTGAATTTTCTAATAACCCTTGTTAATCACTTGATTAATTTCTAATGACCACTGATTAGGGTATAATTGGCTATTAAATACAGATTAGGTCATTGTTGCTAACCTGGTTTAGTGCCGGATGTTACACATGCACACAAAAATGGTGTTAATATCTATTGAAGACTTACTGATCGGAGTGGAAAGACAATGAGAAGGATAATTATGACAGCACCTAATAGAGATCTGAAAGAGATTGAAAAGTACAAAGAATTTCAAGTAGTGCTAGATAAAATTCCTTGTGTGGTTTATAAGAATAAAGATCATGTCAAAAAGGCTATGAGGATGACTAAGCTTAATAAGTATTTAGATGGAACCCTCATAATGATACCGACGTCATTAAGAGGAGTTTTAGACGAAGACAAGTTGAAGCGACCTAAAGATGACATGACAAAGATGGAGAGAACGATGACTGTGGATTCATATCTGAAATAGAAATTCGTTTGAGCAGTTTAAGGTGCATTAGAAGATTTGAAAGAAAGTTGGGCTACAAAGACTGAATCAAGATTTACATTCATAAAAGGGGGCGATTGTTGAGAATGTAATTTTGTTTATGAATGTTAAAGTGGAGGGGTCTGTTTGTAATTTTATTATAGTTATATTAGAATATAAATAGGGTTTTTCAATGTAACAGTAGTAGATCTGTTGGAAGTTCATTTTATCATTCCAGTATTGTAATTGCAAGAATATTCTCTTAATATCAAATCATTCGGTTGTGATTGATTCAATCTGTTCTTAGTGTTCATCTTGATTTCTATTAGATTTAGGTACTATCAATGGCGATCATCACTTCATGGCCACCATCGATCAATTCATCTAGCAAGACTGAGACACAACTTATTTCTTCCTACGAAGATAGACATGGATATCTTTCCTGATCTAGTTGATTATGACGATTTTGCTACTGAAGAGGAAACGTGTAGAGATATAATTAGATTAGGCCACACGGACTTTCATTTTACAAGTTCAACTGTTGTAACAATTGGTACACTACATGAGCCTGGACCTTAAGTTAGTTTACCCAAGTTTGTTTTAAAGTCATATTTGGATGCTTCTATCATCGTGTTGCTGATTATATGGGGAAGATATTTGATCAAATAGTAGAACAATTGATGAACATTCAAAGATTATTGATAGGTAAAGTTGTAGAGACTAATACTGCACAAACTGAGTCTAATGTTGTTACTGAGCTGAGGAGTTATTGCGAAGATCAGTTTTGCGAATGTTAACGTTAAATTGTTAAGTATTGAAGCTACAGTTGTGAATGCATTGGGGATGTTGTCTGAATGGTTTTAAAAGTTATAGAAAACTTGTAAAGCTCAACCCTCATGATTTAAAAGAAAGCATGATGATCATGTATTCAATGATCCTCATGAGGGGAAGAAGAAGCCAAGACTGTGGTACTTAAACTGTGTCCGAACAACAACATACTGGTGGTATTCAAGAAAATTGGGAGATTCTTTATGAATATGTTGCAAATCCATTTATTTGAGTATGCATCAGTCTGAATTAAAAGTTTTTATAATTTTGATAAGTATGATGATACATTGTCTCAATAGTTTCGCTTGCAGTACAATCCCGAAACAAAGAAGCTGATGAAAATTGTCACAAGGTACAATGTTATGAATAAGAAGTATGTTAGTTGAAGAGGATGAAGATATTCCACTGGTCTTTAATAGAGAACCCGAAGATGATGGAGAGATTAAAGTGTTAGATGATGAGTTAATGGATAAGTTTTTACATCATTTTTCACATGCTGATGAGACACAGAGTGAGCATGGACTGAGGAGAGCTATTCAGGACAAATTAAAAAGAGAGATTGGAGATATGTTGTATTTGTTAGATCAAGAAGAGTTGAATAGAAAATTGAATAAGAAGAATGTTTTGAAGTTACCAAAGCATAAATCTGAAGAGTTTATCAAGAAGAGATACAGATTGCCGTTTCGGAAGATATTTTGTTAAGGAAGAGTTTTTGCAAAAAAACAAGCACCATTAACATTTTTAGGCTTTGCAGAGTGATTGAGCAGAAGATGCCACATGTGGTCAACTAGGCAAGTTTTATGCATAAAAAAGTTCAACCGATAGAGAAAGTTCACGTATGGTCAAAGATAGTTGAACTGAGAGGATCGATAAAGAAAAGTTTGTGAATGTTTTCTATCCAATGTTTACTGTTCTAAGGACTTATCAGAAGGAATATAAATTCAGTGAAGCAAATTTCTTTCACTTATTTTTAGAAGACATTGAAGATGTATTTGATGAGTTGTGTCGAAACAAAAGAGAAGAGAATTGTAACTTTGCGTTCAAAGTTGTATTCCACTTCATTCGTACTAAAATGGTTTTGATGTCCATTTAAGATATTCAGATTGAAGTGGAAAGAGGCACGAGACGAATAGATCTAACAGCGCCGAAAAGGGATTTAGATAGTTGAGTAATGCAAATAAATCCATAGTGGTATCAACATAGCATTAAAGCGTTTCCATCTGGATATAGATTACACATAGTTAATAGGTTCATGTGATTCACTGGATAAGGGTATGCCCTTAGATTCCTTTTAGTAAGATCTTGTTGCCTCTATTGGAGCTTTACTATGATTAGTCCCTAACTGAAAATTGCATATATCCTGTTTTCAATGTTAGGAATGATACAACGAGAAATATGGTACATGAAAACTTGTTGCTCAATCCGGGAACGTGGACGACTCATACCCAAGATGTCGAGTCAAAAAATGTCAAAGTCTACGGACAGGGGTCAATATTGATGATATTGTTCTTCACAACAACAACAATGAGGAACCTTTTGTCAACAATGCTAGTAATATGGAATGAGATAGTATACAAGAGATGGTGCAAAGACAACTAGAAGAATAAGAAATGATCAAAGCTACATTGTTGGAACAAGCACAAAGGATTGATGAGTTGGAGAAATAACTACCACGCACGGTGAAAGAAGTGATGCAAAGGGTCACCGAAAGACTTCTAGATGTTATCAAGTATCGACCAAGAAAAGTATAGATATTTTAGTTAATATAAAACAGTTTTTTGTTTTGAGTACAAATAACATACTTTTTAATGAAAAACATAATTGTTAATAATAAAGTTTGACGGAATAAATAAACAATAGATTTTCTCAATTTTAGGTTTTGATAAAATATATTTTTTAATAACATAGTTAGCGACAAATATAGTAACATGAGCAGTGACATCACTCAATAATAGCAACACATATTGCAACATTAATTAAGACTGGTGATGCAAACAATAATATATTTAACAACATCATTTAATGATAGTGTTAGGCACAAAAATGTCTCAATCAAAATTGTTTATATCTTAGGGGGATATCATTGATCATATCAGTTTGATAAACGTAGAGGAGACTGTTTGGCTACTTCATGCCTCAATTAAACTTGGTGATGATTTGCAATTCTAAGCCTAAGTCTATTTTACACTTTTATAAAAGTTGTAACCTGGCAGTATGTCAAAACTGTCCTCATCAGTTGAATAGCTTTGATAGTTTATGTCTAAGTTGTTCATGTCTATTGGATAAGTTTGACAAAGTTGAGTGATCTATTCTGTGAACAGAGTCTGTTCTTTTTAACAGGTTTAACATTTATTAAAATGTGTTTTCAAGCCATCATGTAAAGTTTTGAATGTTCGGATCAGCGTGAAAGTTCAAGACAAAGTGGAAAATTAGAATTGCAGCTAGTCTGCCAAAGTTGTTCTATTACATGAAGACAAAGGAGATATTTAAAAAGAGTGACATACCTTTTATTATATTAAATTAGCTTTATAAGGAGCTTGAAAATTATAAGCTGACTTGTTTTTTTGGGGATAGAAGTGGTACATTGGATGACAAAAGAACAAGACAAAGATTCTGTAGTAAGAAGACAAAACTGACTTTTATCAGTTTTGTGTTGTTGTAGAAAAGTAAGTTTTCCTCCTAGGGAGACATACCCATTTTATCTACAACCAACAAAGAAGTTTCACAAGGATCCTCTGTAGGACTATAAAATGGAAGCTTCCAAGGACAGAGAAAGGAACGTGAAAGACTGAATGCTAAGAGAGTTTGTCAGTCTATGCATGCATGTTCTTACTTCAACTTGAGAGATAAAGCTCATTATTACTAAGTTGTTCTAAATGAACTTGTCCTCTAACATGTTCATTACTTCCAAAGTTGTTCAGTGAAGTCATATTAACAAATACTAAGTGTGTAAATAATGAGTGAATCCTAGTGAGTCATATCATTGTATCTAGTTTGAGCGTGTCTTAGACTAGTATAAACTGTTGTTCTTTCTATAATCTTAGTTTGATATTATACAATCTAAACTTGTTTGTAATTTAACATAGTTGTTAATATATACCCAAACATTGAGAACAATCAGTGTAATTTCATATTAATTGTATTGATATTCAGTAATTAACAACCACAATTGAGATCTAACAAATAAGAACACGATTGGATCAACACTAACCGAATGATTGAATTTCACTGAGAGAGAATTTACAATACGTAACTTGGAAAGCACTAAAATCAAGAACCCGCTATTCCGTGCAAAACATTAATATGGCTACAACACATTTCTCCTATTTATATACAAACATAAAGTATTGAGAAATTACAAAAAAACCCCTAGACTTATTTCATTCATAAACAAAAGATATTTCCCAACAATCTCCCCCTTTTATGAATGATAACCAGTCTTTAATCTTTGAGTCCCAACTTCATCTCAAACCTTCTGATGCTCTTTCTGTTCATTAACCTTGACTCAATTTTTGTATGAAAATCTACCATCATTTTTCTATCTCCTGGACTTATGCCTCCACTTTTTGAACGTCGGTTTGCATCATAAGTAAGCTTTCGTTTCAGTCCCGTCATTACCTTCTGAAGAGTACCATCACAATACTTATTAAGTTCAATCATCCGCATGGCTCTCTTCTTTTGATCCTTGTCTTTGTAAATCACCACTTGATGCTTGGCAAAAGCCACTTGATACTCCTTCAGTCTTTCCACATTTTTGATAAATCTGTTTGGCGCAGTAACATATATTCTTCTCATCCCTCTCTCAACACCAATCTGTAGATCTTGAACTGACATAAGAACCAACTTGGTGTGCTTGAAATGGAATAAAGCTTTAAGTGCAAATTGGCAATATTCTTCTATCTTATTCTGACACAACTCATCGAACAAATCCTCTACATGAACCAGATTGACGTTGAATAAATCAGCTTCACTAATGAAACACCCCGTTCTAATAACGCGACACTTTTACTATAATTCTGCAACATAATCCTCGAAGTAATAAAATAAAACATTTTAATCTCAAACTTCAATTTCAATACATAAATAAACTAAAACCACCACATTCAGAGTGCGCTAAAATATAACAGCTACTTATTACAACCAAATTGAAAGTCTAGGGATCTACCCATCCCAAGTACAAAATATAAATCATAGTAAATGCGGAAATCATTCTGATACCATAAATGCTCAAACTCTAGATCCTGAAGCTGACGCCTTTCCCTTATCAGCTAAACCTGAAAATTTGCCCCCACAACCGGGGTAAGCCGTCGCCTAGCGAGTAACAGATTTAAAAGCACAGACAAGCATATATAACATGATCAACACAAATATCGGTTCAAATTCAACATGTGTAACATTACGACTCGCTCGATTTAGCATACACGAATTAGGTATTGTTACCGGCTCGCCCGATAACAAGTACACGGCGTACGACTCGCTCGATTAGCACGTGTACAAAACATGCGGCTCGCCCGCCATACAACTCGGAAGCACACAACAACCTCGCTTAATCCACATAACACACAATATGCATACTGGGGAAAATGGTTCTCAGATATCGGCTCAATGCAACGAAATAAATACAACATTCAAGGCTAAGCATGGTAGTTAAAGAATAATCATGGCAATAGAAATGAAAGAGATATCCAGTGCAAGCATATCATTTATGATCATTTGCGGAATTAAATCAATTACTCACAGTGCTCGCAAATCTGTAACCCGCCAAACGACTAACCGAAAACCAGCTGAAAGAACTACAGATAGCCACAAATCTCGATGGAATCAGTAGAGTCCTGATATAAAAGTATATCGTCTATTTATCAATATTCTTAATTCAATAATTTACTAAATCCATTATTTATTGAATTAATTAAAATTCAGGTTCTAAATCAGTAAGTTTTGATTTATTAGTTTAAATTATTAAGATCAAAGAATTTATAAGTTATTTTCCCAATATACAATATCTAAATTTAATAATATTTTAAATCCTTATAAACTCGTAACTCTCTAAATAATAACATCAATCAATCCTTGAATTCTTTCATAAGTTTTAATTCATTAAGTTAACCACTTACATCTATAAATTATTAATCATGTAATTCACCAATATTATAATAAATATTTTAATTTAATTGATATATTTTTAATTCCTTACAACTTTCATCTCATCTTGTAATAAGGAGTTTTTAAACCCAACCAAACTAAGGCATATAACCCATGAGAAGGATTTAAATAACTCATTTAATATACAAATAAACAACCCATTTAGTTTGCAATTAAGTCAACCAAGCCCAAAGAAATGAAATAATTAGGCTAAAAAAATATATGCATCTTACACTCCATTCAATCTAAAGCCCAATTTAAATATTAAAATGACAACAACCCAATAAATCTTAAAACCCAAAACCCAATTAAATTCCTAGTATATATGTGAGCCCAATCAATTCTAAATCTGAAAATTTAAAATGAAAGCCCATCCAATTTAAACCTAACCTAATTCTAAACAAATACAAAAGAATTTGATAAATAAATAATAAAAAAAAACAGAAATTAAAATAAGAAAAAACCCTTTCACTTCTCTCTCTCTCGGCTGAAACCAAAGAAAAGGGAAGAAAAAAAAGGGCAGCCGCCGGCCATGGCCTCTCCGACCGGATTCCTACGCAACCCTTAATACCCTACTCTCTCCTCTCCCTCTCCCTCTCGATGGAGCCCAGAAAAATAAGGCAGACAGAGGGAAAACCTGTCGCCGCCAATGGCCGCCACCGCTGCCGTCGTTACCGCCGAACAGCATCCCAAACCAGAGATTAAGCATCTAAAACATTCTATTTTATTATTTTCTTTTCTGGTTTGTATCATTTTATATGTAAGTTTTCCATTCATTAACTAAAACCCATGAAATCTCTTGTTCTTGAAACTCTTGAACCGAATTGTGAAGATATTGATTATTATTTTCTTTCAAATGTTTACTCCAGATTAAATTCTAATTAGAAACATATTCTTATTATTGAAACTATGTTTATAGTGTTTACTATGGTTTAAAAAGTTACCTTAGTGAATCTCCAATGGTGATTTGAGTTGAAAATGTTGATCCAATCTTTGAATTCCAGCCCCAAAAATCTAGAAAAAATGCTCAAATTCTAGAGAGTGGTTATATGTTCTTTGAGGTGAAAATGTTTGTAATTAGGGTTTTTCACATATAAAGGGATATATGTGTTGGTTGGATGATGATGATGATAGGATGCATTCATGCATGCATAACCAAATTTATATATATTATAATTATTTTTTATAATCCTTAAAATTACAAAAAATTTATTATTTTATATGGCAACAATTGAATTGATAATTCATGTCTTATATATATATAATTAAGCGATTCGAAATTAATTAATTAACTCGAAATTAGCGGGTGTTACAATCTCCTACACGTTGGATTGATCTCGTCATCGAGATCATAAGAAATTAAAGTAAATCGAATATCTTACTTACATCTCTGTCTTAGATTTCCACATATAATTCGAATCTCGGTAACACGCCAGCTCGATTAAATCATCTAGACATTTCTAAACCTCGTATTAATCTTATCATTTTGAGTGGGTATCGTCCTATTGACATTCTTCAAACTTTACTTATTTATTATTATTATCATTAATTTTTTTTTTCTTTTTCTAAAACTAAAATCATCTCTACCATGTACATTATCAAACTCTAATGGTAACCTAAATTGATAATCTGGCGCACCTATGCTTATAATCCAACACATTACAATGAACTTAGGATTAAACTTCTTAAATTTTTTTTTATAATCTTCTTCGCAGACAATAGTCTTAGCATCACATAACGATCAACTTCAAATCCAACTGATCTATGCCTAAACCGAATATAATTCTGATCGATCCTGAATAACTCCCAATCACTCGCGAATAATCTGAATCTAATTGTGCGCTTAGACTTCGAATGCTAATCAATTGATAATGTTTATCTTAACACATTCAATGAAATTTTGTCTTGTAAGATTTACCTCCGCAAGTATTTGTGACTAGCAGACATCTCATGCCTTATAAATAACATCTCCAAAACCTCAATGTAAACAATATCGCTGTCATTTCTTAGTCGTGTATCAAATCTTTTCTCTCATGGTCTTCCAACTACCTCAATGTATAAATGATTACTCTTCTCCGTGTTGCATCAAAACACTATAAATACATATATTCTTATCTACTCACTCGAAATTAAAATCTTACTTCTTGAACAAACAACGTGAGCCTTATAAGCATCCAACCAATTCATACCACAATCACATTCAATCCCCTAGTAATCATAACTACAAACCCTAAAGTGAAATCTTGATCACCAAGACTAAGCATATATGTAAATCTCTTAAGCCTATGACACACGCTCGCTTACGGTCTCAACGTCTATGGAATCAAATAACATTAAATAAATACGTTCAGATAATATACAAAAGAGGCACATATATAAAAAAAATATGAATGGTGGCATCCGAACTATGTAACAGACAAATGAGTAAAGCGTTAAGTCAAAAATACCCGTAACCACATCAGGAGTCTCACTGGGCGCATCAGCAGTGATCTGAAAAGCACGGGTCAGAACTCTATCAGCGTCGCCTCTCCTCGACTGAGCTGATCCTGCAGCTGGCTGACTCATAGATACAATGCTAGCACTCATATTCTGACTCTGCCTCCGCTGAGGACAATTCCTCGCTACATGGCCCTGAACCCCACAATCGAAACAAATCAATGGATGTATCGGACAGTTAACTCTGATGTGCCTGGTATCTCCACATGCGTGACACCCTCTAGAAAAACCACTACATAATCCAGTATGTCTCTTCCCACACTGCTGGCAATCGTGCGGCATCTGTGTCGCTGATGTATAGTGCTGCTGAGATTGGGAGAAAGAAGAACCAGATGATTTTGCAGAAGTCTGAAATAACCGATCAAGACCCGCAGTCCTAGCTTTCTTGGGTGATGACATCACAGAAGTAGTAGAACCTAACAGTGCTCGTTCGCGCTTCCGCGCACTCATAACTGCCTCCTCGAGGGTCTTATAGCTCTGCATCTCAACAAAGTCTTTAATTTCAGCACGAAGTCCAGTCACAAACATATCTACCGTCGTCTCCTCATCTAGCGCATATCTCGTCACAAACTGTGATTTCTCCCTGAAGACCGCCTCATAATCCTGAACTGTCAGACCCTCCTGTCTTAGATCTAAAAACTGTCTCTCAATCTCCCTAGTCAAGTCAGCTGGACAGTACTGATCCTGGAATCTCTTCCTAAACTGAGCCCAAGTCATCGTCCCCACTAGATCAGAACCAATAGCTCTCGATGTGTTCTTCCACCATGTCAACGCTGGACCTACTAACATCCCCGCAGCATACTCCACCATATCCGTCTCTAAACAATGGCTCAGGCGAAATGCCCTCTCCGCACACTCTAGCCACTCTAGAGCCTTCACAGGCTCCATAGTCCCGTCGAATTCCTTGGCCCCAGACCCCTTAAAGGCCTTGAACGAAACACGATCAGGTCGTCGTCCGCCAGTCTCAGTCTCCACAATATTGCCCCCGCCAGTAGGACCAGATACCAAAGGATTTCCCGCGTCAGATCGGGAAGAAGCAATCAGGTCGCGAATCTCCTGAAAACTCCGTTGTACCTCCGCGCGGCTCTCGTCCATAATATTTCGTACGTAACGGGTCATGTACCTCATCATCCAGGTCTCACGAGGGGTCAACGGTCCTCCCTCGGGTCCAATATCATCATCTAAATCATCCCCATCCTCACGCTCTCCGTCAGAATGCTCTATATCCTCTGACTCTACAACAACTCGCTCATCGCGCGGATGACTGTGGCTCTCATCATCAGCCATGGTGCTGAAATTAAATTTATGAATTAAATTAAAACTTCAGTTATATTTTCATACTTGATTAGTTTCTGGTTTGCTCATAAGGGTATATGTTCATATATTTATGAATGTTACAGTTAAACCCTATCTTAACCGTACCCAATTTCCTAAGGCCATCAGGATAGAGTTTACCTCGTACAATCATAACTTACACTACTAATGATCTTACGGTTTAAGACTAAGCACCAAACAAGTACTTAATTCACTTAAACCAAACCTGGCTCTGATATTGAAACGCCCCGTTCTAATAACGCGGCGCTTTTACTATAATTCTGCAACATAATCCTCGAAGTAATAAAATAAAGCGTTCTAATCTCAAACTTCAATTTCAATACATAAATAAACTAAAACCACCACATTCAGAGTGCGCTAAAATATAACATCTAATTATTACAACCAAATTGAAAGTCTAGGGATCTACCCATCCCAAGTACAAAATATAAATCAGAGTAAATGCGGAAGTCATTCTGATACCATAAATGCTCAAACTCTAGATCCTGAAGCTGGCGCCTTTCCCTTATCAGCTAAACCTGAAAATTTGCCCCCACAACCGGGGTAAGCCGTCGCCTAGCGAGTAACAGATTTAAAAGCACAGACAAGCATATATAACATGATCAACACAAATATCGGCTCAAATTCAACATGTGTAGCATTACGACTCGCTCGATTTAGCATACACGAACAGGGTATTGTTACCGGCTCGCCCGATAACAAATACACGGCGTACGACTCGCTCGGTTAGCACGTGTACAAAACATGCGGCTCGCCCGACATGCAACTCGGAAGCACACAGCAACCTCAATTAATTCACATATTACACAGTATGCATACTGGGGAAAGGGTTCTCAAATATCGACTCATGACAACGAAATAAATAACAACATTCAAGGTTAAGCATGGTAGTTAAACAATAATCATGGCAATAGAAAAGAATGAGATATCCAGTGCAAACACATCATGTATGATCATTTGTGAAATTAAATCAATTACTCACAGTGCTCGCAATCTGTACTCGCCAAGCGACTACCCGATATCAACTGGAAACCACGCGTCTCAATCGAATCGCTAGAGTCCTGATATCAAAGTACATTGTCTATTTATCAATATCCTTAACTTTCTAAATTTCTAAGTCCTCCTTCTATTTAATTAATTAAAGTTCAGGAACAATTCGGAAATACATCGATTTATTTGCTAGAATGTATTTAGTCAGTCTAATTATTATCTACTTAAATATTAAACTTTCAAATAAAAGTAAATAATTTATTAAATTAATTTTTTAATGAAACTTATTAAACTTGAATTATTCCAATTGATAATTTTTAAATCCACACTACATCAACCCATCGATAAATTCAATAATTAACAACCCAAATTTTAATTACTTTAAACCCAATAACAAATAAAAATGTCCAAAAATCTGATTTTATAATTTAAGACCAAAACAATTAAATATAGCTTATCATGAAGAGAACTTTGACCCACTTATCACTCTTTCTCACTCCCTGGAAGTGGACAAAAGACAAAGAGCCAAACAACACACTTTTGATTTTATTAATATTCCAAAATAATTTTGCAAACAAAAAAAAACCACCAACACCACTTTCCTTCTTCTCGGTTATGGTCAGGAAAGCCCAAAAATTACAAAGGTTGGGCTCAATTTAATTACATGAAAACAAAACCCATGGCCCATCTCTCTTTCTCTCTTGTTGGTGCAGTCAAACACAAGGGAAAAAAAAAGGAAGGTAGACAGCAGTGCTCTCCGGCTAGACCAGAACACAAACAAACAGAGAAGTGGCGGTGGCCACGGGCAACGCCGCCGACGCCGGTCAGTCCCATTCCGGTCGGACTTCTCCGGTGGTTCTAACCCATGTTTTTCTCATTGATTTCTAACCCTCCTAAACTTTCTATTTCCTTATTTTTGTTCAAATACTCATATCCCATAAAAAATATGGAACTCATCCATTTGATCTCCAAACTCAAAATTTAATCATCTAAAGTATTTAAATAATGTTTCTAATCATATTTCTATCAGTTTTATGCCTATTTTTGGATTGATATATTAAACCCATTATAAACGTACATGAATTCCATTAATGGAGATTTTCAAGATTTTCTAATAAACTTGAAAAAAGATGATGATTACACCTAATGTTAAAAGCTTATTTTCGGATTCATAATCCTTATAAACTTTATTATCAATGTTATAAGTTAGGCTAGAAATCAAAGACGAATTTTGTAATTATTACCTCAAATTTAGGATGATGTTGATGATGAGCTTGTGAAGATGAAGATCTTAAAACTCCAACTCTAAATTATCTTTAATTCTTCACATTTTAGCCTCAAATCTCTTAGAAATTCCAGATTTTTATGTGTAAAAATCATGTGTTCTTGATAGATTTAGAATGGAAATGATGATTAAAAAAAATGAGGAATCAAATTAGTTATAAAGAAAATGGTATGTGCATGTGAGGTAGTTTCTCTCTCTCCTTTTTTTTTTTTCTTATTTATTTATTTACTTATTACATACATTACATTCATATGTATCAATAATATGATGAATTTTGCTTCTATATATATATATGAGTTAATTACAAAAATGGTCCCCGTGGTTTGTCCTAAAATTTGGATTTGGTCCCTGAACTTTCAATTTTGCAAAAACGGTCCTTATTTTCATAGTTTGTTTGCAATTTTGGTCCCCCAACCTATCAATTTTTCTAATATGACCAAATTACCCTTATTCTGATGCAAACCATAGGGTCCATTTCTACAATTAATTTTTTTAACTCTTTTTATTCTTAATTAAATAAATTATTTTTTAGTGTTATTTAAATTTAATAAACTATAAAAAATAGAAAAGAATTATTTAATTATTTATGTTGGTTTATAAACGGTTTAGATATTTTTAGTCTTAATTAATTTTAGTTTACTATAGTCAAAGTGTAAACCAATTGAAATTCATAATCGAACAAATCATTTATGTTTAGAAATTATTTTTTAAAGGCCTCATAAATAAGAAAATTTTACTCTATAATTATTTAACTGGTTCATACATTATAATAAAAAATATTTATGTTGATCAAACCACAAAGACCATTTATGTAATTGACTCTACTTTATTTTTAGTGTTGATTAACTTTAATAAAATTATAAAAAAATTATTTATGAGCCAACAATTTAGTTAATGTTAAAAATATTAAAGAACTTAAATAAATAAAAAAATTAACGTTTAATCTGACCGAGTTAAAAAACTTGCAAATGGTCTAAGACAACTCAAATTTTTTTATTTAACGTATCAATTATTTTATCATTTTAATTTTTAATTAAACCAAAAACGATTTAAAATTTTAGGTCCATATAACATCTTTGAGATTCATGATTAACAATTTTAATCATCAAACTTTGGTTTGTCAGAGTTTACATAAAAATCAAGAAATATAAATAGGTTTTAATCTTTTTTCGTCTTTCAATTTGACATTTCATTTTAATCTGATTAATTCGACACCTTAAAAATTTAAACCATTTAGATTTATCACTTTACCATTATCACATTGCTTTGATACAAATGTTAACGAATTATAAAATAGATTCTTTGGCCGATTTTATTTAAGAACAAAGTAAAATATATTTGACCAACAAACATATAATTATTATAAATTTATGAACTAACATAAATAATTATAGAGTCAAATATTTTTATAATATTTTATGTACGAAACCTCTAGAAAATAGTTTCTAAACATAAATGATTTTTTCGATTATAAATTTTGATTGGTTTACACTTTGATTATAGTAAATTAAAATTAGTTAAGACTAAAAATATCTAAATCATTTATGAACCAACATAAATAATTAAATAATTCTTTTTTTTTATAGTTTATTAAATTTAAGTAACACTAAAAAATAATTTATTTAATTAAGAATAAAAAAGAGTTAAAAAATTAATTGTAGAAATGGTCCCTATAGTTTGCATCAGAATAAGGGTAATTTGGTCATATTAGAAAAATTGATAGGTTGGGGGACCAAAATTGCAAACAAACTATGAAAATAAGGACCGTTTTTGCAAAATTGAAAGTTCAGGGACCAAATCCAAATATTAGGACAAACCACAGGGACCATTTTTGTAATTAACTCTATATATATATATATATATATATATATATATATATATATATATATATATATATGTATAAATAATGGTTTGTAACAAATTCCAAATTCTTAAAATTTACAAAATTCAACATTCTAATTGTCGACAATAAAATTTGATAATCTATATCCTAATTCCTTGAATTAATAATTGAGCTAAAAAAAACTTAAATTTAATTAATTACCTCGAAATTAGCGGGTGTTACATGTAGGCTCCGTGTGTGCACAACTTGCAGGATTTATTGATGTGTTCAATACATTCTTTCCATAACCCTCTCCACAACCTGATCATTCTTCTTAGTTGATTGCACTTACTGCACAGCTACAACAACTCTCCAATTCTTTCTCCTCTCTTCTTTCCCATCAGCAGGACTATGTGTCCAGCTTGAAAGCTGTTTCTCAATAACTGTCAACTATTGCTAAAGCATGTTCTGTCTCTCTACCATCCACTTTAGCCTCTCTGAATACCTTGGTAGTATCTCTGTCAAACACAGTAGCATAAGATTTTGAAGATGTGCAAGAGTCCATCAATATTACTCTTGCACAGCTTAAAACCCTTATATTTTGTGATGCTGACAGGGTTGCCACTTTCATTCTTTCAGCCATCACCAATTCTCAATCATCCTCTCTTGAAAATTGCCTTACCCAGTTAGCTAAGGTGAAGGACATCCTGGATTTCTTAGTGCATCGTCTAGTTGGTCCTAAACCTGTAACCAAGACTGCTGCTTCAAAACCCACTGGATCCATTCCTTTAGGCAGAACTCTGTTGAAGGCTCTATGCCATCTCCTTCAAAGGGGGAGAAGGAGTCTGCCTCAAAGACTAAGTCTAAGGGGGAGAAATCTTCATCCCCTTCTAAGGAGAAATCAGTTTCAGTTGGGCAAGCAACATGCCAACTAATCACAGGTGCTACCATAGGTACATCTCATGATATAGGACTGCTAAGCCTACTTAGGCTAAGTCTCCAAGCCTTGCACCATCTAAGGGGCAGGAACTTATTTCTGAGGACAAGCCCAGCAAAAGAAGACAACTAGTCTTGGAATCATCATCAGAAGAAGAGGTTGAGATTGCTCCATCCACTTCAGCCAAAGGAAAAGCCAAGGCTACTGTGGATACAGAGGTTGAAAGAGAGCTTCAGCTAAAATATGACAAAGCTCAAGAAAAGAAATGAAAATTCCACTTGAAACCTATTATGAGTGGAAACAAGAGCAAGCAGAGCTTTTGGAAAGAGCAAGGGAGGAAGAAGCTTTTGTGAAGGCTGCCCAAGCTTTGGCTTCCAAAGAGGCAAAAAAGTAAAAATGCCATCTTTGGTAGTGCAAAAGAGGTTGGATGAAGCAGTCAAAGAAACTGACAGTGAGAAAAGGACAGCAAAGGAGAAGGAATCAATGATCTTTATGACCAAAGAGAAGTATGTGTCCACCACCCCTTCATCTGTCAGGACCGAATTTCACTTTGACAACCTGGCCAAAAAGAAGTTTTATGATGTTGCTGAAAGATGGCTGTCGACGAAAACTATTGTCCAAGGTGTTCGCACTTCAAGGAAGAATCAGCCTTGGAAGCTACAAATTACAAGATTTGGTGCTGATGGCCCTGAATTAGAGTCATATGAAGCAGCAAATGTAGCCAAGATGTGGTACAGAGAATGGGTTGACCTTGCAGTTTCTCTAAGCAGTTTAAAATCTCAGACTGCTAAAACTCTTAGAGCATTTGTGAGAAAGCTAATTGAAAAGGTAAACGGGTTGGAACTTATACCTGAAGAGATGATTAAGGGTACTTTCAGAGTGGAACCCCAAATCAAGCAAAGAAGACAGAAGAGGGACATAGAACATGATGAGATAGTCATGCTGATTAAGGAAGGGTTCTATCCCACTAAGAAAAAGGGTATGGATCACAGCCTACCCAAAGGAGTGGAACCAGCTGAAGGGAAGTTCATTGAAGAGCCTGAAATTGGAATTTCTTTATGGATCCTCTCTCTAAGAATATGTGCTTTCAAAGAGCTTCAGATCTTCATAAAGCTGGAGTCAAACAGCTTCTTGCCTTCAGATGCATGACAGCATACATAAAACACTTCAGGTGGAGAGTAGCAATTCTAAATCAGTTAGCAGTTTGCAATGCCGGAGGAGAACTAGACAGAAAGGAGCTTTTCTATCTTAAACAAGAGGTTGAAAGCTTTGAGGCCAAAAAGGAAATGATGGCTGGCCTGGAACAAAGTTATGCTGAATTAGAGGAGAAATAGAAAGAGAAAGGTCCATCTATTGATGATGTGTAGATGAAGAATGGAAGCTGACCATTAATTGGTCAGGCTTACCATTATCTGCTACCAAAAACAATAGTCTAATAGTTGAAGTTTTTGTTGTAATGTACATTAGTTGTAGTTTTTCATTGTAAACATTAGTTACTTAGACAGTTTTCATTATGTATAAGCTGATCATTTACTTTACTTCCATGTTTTAATCTTATTTATGCACATGTAATGTAAAAGTATATAGTGATAACTGATATGGTCACCCTTAGGCTGACTATTGCAAATATGGGAAGATTGTTAGGCACAAAAAGGTCTTAATCAAACCTGTTAAATATCATAGGGGGAGATTTCTAATCAAACTTGATTGATACACTTAGGGGGAGATTTTAAGGCGCTTCAATGCCCTAATCAAACGTAATAAGTGATTTGCAAAATCATCCTAAGTTTGCTTTACACTGTTACATTGTTGTAACCTAGCCGTTTGCCAAAATTGTACATCATATATGTTGGACAGGTTTGAGAAAATATATCTAAGTTGTCCATATCTGTTGGATGTTTTTGACATAGTTAAGTGTTATGTTCTTTGTGAATAGGTTTAACACTTCACGGAATATGTTCCACATCTTCATGAAAAGTGTTGAACGTTGAGATCACTCTACAAATTCAAGACAAAGTGGAAAATCAGAATAGTCGTTCATCTGCCAAAGCTAAACTGAAGCATGAAGACAAAGAGGATATCAGAAATGGTTAACAAACCATTTCTTATACCAAAATAGCTTTACAAGGAAGAACAAAGGTCATTAGTTGACATTCTGCTTTTGGGAAAAGCTAAGAATGACAGAGACAAAAATGTAAACACAAAGCTTCTGCAGTAAGAAGACAAAATTACTTTGTCAGATTTGACTTGGTGCAGAAAAGCAAACTTGCCCCATTACAAGATATTCTCGCTTTCTCTAAAACCAATGAAGGAGCTTCACTAGGATTTTGTATATGAATATAAAAGAGAAGTTTCCATGGAAAGAGAAAGAAACTGAGATATCCACAAACAGAGAACGTGAGTGCAAAGCAAAGTGTGTATTTCATGCATGCATGTTCAGTTCAACTTTAGTGAATTAGCATAGTGTGTCTTAGCTGTTCAGTCTCAATAAACTAATCAATTTGTGTCATGTGTGTAAACAGTGAGTGTATATTAGTGAGACACTTCATTGTAACTAGTTTGAGTGTGTCTTAGATTAGTCGAAGTCTGTTTTCATTACTGTAATCTGTGTTTGGATCTTTCAGCAATCCAAACTTGTATGTGACTTTAACAAGTGTTAATATATACTTACAAGCATTGAGAAATATCTATGATTAAGGATTAACTATATTCATCCCCTAGATCTTAAGGTAGAATACTATTTATATCAGGTTATTCCAGATGATATTCTCGTGGGAATAGAAAGTAACTAGTCTGCAAAGGACTTATGGGAAGAACTAGAAATCAAATGCTTGGAGATGAATTAGATGATCAGGGGAAAGTGGAAGAGGCTAAGTCAAACATCTCAAACTTTCGAGCTAAAGATGTTGAATCACTTCAAGCAACATACACCCATTTTTGTTCTTTTTTGAATGAGCTGAATAAGTTAAAGATCTCTAAACTTAAGGATGACATAAACAATTAGTTCATGTCTTCTCTTAAACCTGACTGGGGATAAATAAATTACAACTCCAAGTCGAAATTTATGAAGAACTTCAAAGATAGGACGTAAGAAGGATGAAGATGGGAGAGAGTTATAAAAAGGAAATTTTATTTCTTTCTCAAGGATGTCTTACAAATGAGGGGGAGCCTTCCTTATATAGGGAAGGAAAAGACATGATTACATAAGCATTACATAAGACCACTAAGTACCTACTAGGATTAGAAAGTGCTAGAATGACATCATGCTTATGTCATTTTTACATCATAATCTGATTATTTATTTAAAACACACTAAACACACATTTAAAATATACTTATTAAAACTACAACTATTTCCAGTGGGAATCAGGGTGTGATGGATCATCTTCATACGGCTCGTAGTTGATATCATCTTCTTCTTCCGGATCATGGTAATCATTTGGATTAGGAAAGTAGATGATAAAATTAGTTCCTGGTTCACTCGGTCTTCCATACCTTGGTACAAGATGGGTTTCACAGTAACCATTGATGGCTTTTTCCAATGTCATAGCTACGGGATCATCCACGGATCATACATCTTTGTCTTCAAGAATGTGTGCTGGGATGGCTTCTGATTTTGCGTTATTCGCGCTTGCCAGGCTTTGCGTATTTATATGCACGTTTGATGGCTATGGAGCCTAAAGGAAAAGCTATATGGATTGTTATGCTACCATTCCATGATGAAGGCAAATGGAGCATGGTAAATTTGTCACTTTTCCTGGTTCAGGTTTGAATATGGATTAAACGAGCCTTCTGAAAAGGATTATCTCGTACTTTTTCTTCGGATGTGTCAACAGCTGGATTCATTGATGTGACGGCTTGAACCACTGGAAAAGAGTTTGAATGCATGCTTTTGTTTTGGAGGTGTTTTGCCAAAGTGACACTAAAGCATGTACATGAGTAGCTTATGTGAGTTGAAGGATATGGCAATGGTGTGTGACTCAAAGAGGTACCAAAAGAAACACAAAGCCTCTCTTTGGAGCTTATACTGATCACTAATGTGAAAAACATTCAAGAAGGGGAAATCTGGGTGAAATCTGAGTCCCTTCATGTATGGGCCATGATTTTTGAAGACGATTGTAAGAAACTTCTTGTAGTTCAGTATAGACCTTTTATCAAGAGTAAGGTCAGCAATTGACTCTAACACTTCTACTCGAAGCCTAGGAACTGGGAAAATTTGGGAGTCATGTTGCTCATCTCCATTTGAGAAACTGGTTGTCCCTATAGAAAGTACCATTGGAAGAACCTTATGAATCAATTGAACATGATTCTTTCATTTATAGTCCTTTGGTCTGGACAGAAAATCTGCAAGAATATTTTATGTGCCTTTGATGTGTTTCACTGTGAACTGCCATTGGGAAAACCAATTTGACCATCTCAACAGTTGTGCTTCAGGGAGCGTCTTTGTCTTCAACACTAGCATCCGTGGAAAAGATGACATGTCCAACTCTATCAAGAAATGATGACTGATGAGGTGGAACTGGAATTTTCAATCCGTCTTTTCACTACGAGAATCTCTTTGTAGGTAGAGTGATAATGTTGTTTTGTAGTTTTGAACGTGCTGCTTTTGTAGCCACAAATCCATCTGACATTATTCCCATTCTGAACCAACAGTACTATAGCCCAGTACTCGTCACTAGTGTCTGTCTGAATAATCCTTTTGTCAGTCGGCGTGGGAATCTTAAAATGAGGCATCACATCATCAAGTTGCTTAATTGCCTTCACAACATTTGTTTGTTTCTCTGACCATTCTGGAGGATTCTTTTATAGCATGGGGAACAGATGTACTGTATGATTAGACAACTTAGGTAGGAAATCAGCCATATAAATGACTAAACCAAAAAACTGTTGCACTTCTTTCTGTGGCTGGGGTTGATACTTTCCATCTAAGATTTTCATGCCAAGGAAATCTATGGAGCTTACTCCGATTTCCATTTTCTTTTCAGATTAAATTATTCTTACAATAAAATGAAACTTCGAAAGCAAGTCAGTATGGGATATTTCATCTGGTGAGAACAAGAGAATATCATCGATGTAAACCAATGTATTCTCAAAAATGGGTTCATAAATTTTTAGCATTGCCTTTTGAAAGATAGATGGAGCGTTTTTCAAACCGAATGGCATCACTCTCCATTGGTAATGGTGATTTGGATTGCAAAAGGCAGTCTTCAGCCTGTCTTCAGGTTTAATACCTAATTGCCAAAATCCTGCTTTAAGATCGAATTTAGATACCTTTGCATTAACCAACGACTGGAACAATGCCTTTTTTTGTGGGAGGGGAAACTTGTCATCTGCCAAAAAGTGATTAAGAGGCTGGTAGTTGATAACTAGTTAGCTTCCCGCAAACTTGTTCCCTCTTTCTGTTGACATAAAACGCTTCACATGCCCATGGCGATGTGGTTGATTCAATAATTCATTGGTCAACAAGCTCTGAGCATTCTTTCACTACAAGCTGGTAATGATAAGGGTTCATTCCTAGGTGGCTTGCCTTAGTAGATTTAATGTCCTCATTTTGCCGAAATGGGAGGGAGACAAAGAATGATGGATTTAACCACAATGGGGATTTGTTTTTTGTGAGGAATTCGGTGTGGCTGGAGGCACAGGAGGTTTCGATGATTTGCTGTTTTAGGTTGTAAAGGGCGGCGGAAGAGGTCATGTAGAGTTTTGGGACAATACTCAATGGAATTAAGAAACTTTTATAACGGAGTCCTTGTTTTCCGAATCTTAGATTCGGTAACCGGTGAATGATGTTAAACCCAATTAAGAGATCTTTTCCATGTAGACTTGAGCCTAAGAATTTGTGTCTTATGACACATTTAGGAAAAAGCATTATGTACACGAGATCACTTATTTTGTCAATGACAAATGTTTCTCCATTGGCTACCTTCAAGTACTGTTGATATGGTCTCAAGTAGTTTTGAGGAAGGATTTTAGGATTTAAGACTGAAACCGTAGATCATTGTATCAAAGAATGCAATTACTGGAATGGGCTTGGCGTATATGTTTGTGAGAAGGTGCACTTTGGCTATTGGTGAGGGATGTTCTTGTAGTGATGGGACTTGAGGGGTTTGGTCTTGAGAGATTAAGTTGGCTTGTGGGGGCTGGGAAGTGGTTATTGTGAACAATTCTACCTCAGAATGATATTTTAAGTCACTGTGTAACACCCTCCCCGAACCCTGAAATGCCACGTCAATACAATACACAGGTGGCAATGTCTCAATAACTCTATTATGCACAAGTCATAAGATAAGCTGAAATCACTAATAATTTAAACCTTCACATAATAACCATTAACATTTAATCCACTGGAATACAATATCTCAAAAGACACAAACACAGTCGATATTAACATAATTACTAAGAAAGGCAGATACGTCTTCTTCTGACAGCAAACTCCTAATCAACGAACCCGGCTACCGAATCCTTCTCTGACACCCTGAACACGATAGACTCGAATACGTAAGCACGAAAGCTCGTGAGTACTCGAGGGTTAGACTCTGCACAAGTAAACACATAACATGCGTACACATAGCACATACACACGGCACAAGGTCTATCTCTGACACTGGCAATCAACATCATAAGCAGGCATGAACACACATCATGAGATCCACAGCCCTGCACACAATATCACTGGAGGGGGACCCTTCCCCAGCTAACGACCGTGTACACCGGTGGTTAGCCACAACCCTGTAGCACGGGCGCGAACCGGCTACAGGCCCTGCCGTGTATACACGCCCCAAGGAATGTTAGGGACAGTCAACCCGCGCGATCACTCATCGCGAATCACCGTCCGTATGGAACTCATCACGGACCCCCGGACTGGATCTCATCTCATGCACACTTATAACACATATGTAAGAACAGAATCATATCTGACGTCCACGTCCCTGTCTCGCACACTGTATAGCAAAATATACACAAATAACACAATACAACTCAGAAAATGGAGTGCTCGTTTGGAAAAGACTCGGGTACTCACCTGACCGTCAAACAACCCGTCTCAATCCCTAACTCTACGATCTCTGATTCGGCTCACCTCGCGATCGGCTCGTCCCTGCAATCACACGGATCTCAAACAATTAATCTCAATCCCAGTCAACACATATAACCGACTCAAAATGAACTCATATCCAACACGGACTCAAACAATCTCAACGGGACCCACGAATTCCAATCAACATATAAAACAACCCCAAACACGACCCTTTAACCGAACTGAACTCGACACACAATCCCAACCGGACCCCGAAAACTCAACCAGAACCTGACCCCAAATTCCCGACGAGACCCGCTTCCATACCCAGCCTCAAGCCCCTACGGAACCCAATCCAAACCCTACGCAAAACCCGGCCCAGCAGCTGACCGCGCCGCGCCCCCTGCACATCGCGTCGCGCCACTGCTCCCCTGCGCGTCGCACCGCGTCCCCCTGCGCGTCGCGCCGCGACCCCACGCCTGCATCCATCCTTGCTCTTCGATTTCCATCGCTGTCCAGGAGTTTTGACTCCTTCAATACACGATTTTTAGCTCAATATACCCAAATATTAACATATATTAGCCCCTCATAAGCCCCACAATCAAACCTCACAAACCCATAGCATCTAACAAGGAATTAAAGGTTAATTCATAGAAACCTTACCCTTTTTGAAGCTCAAGAACACCACCAAATGAAAGAGATGAAGTTATGCAAACCAAATCAGATTCTTGAACCCTTCTTGCTGCTCCAGAATCACACACACACTATTACACACACTTCACACACTTAAGGCTCAACTCAAATGGATAAGGAGAAGGAAAAAGGCACGTATATATTTATCTCTCTTTAGGCCGGTCCCGAACCCATTATCCTGTACCCGATATCGCATTTTCACAATTAATATCCTTTTAACCCATTTAATTCCACAAACCCAAATATGTAATTAATCCACTAATATTATAACCCGGAGACACGTAACTCATAAACCCGACACACACATATCCACTAATCCGGCTATTATTGGACCCACGCAATAATAATTATTTAAACATCCACTAAAATAATTACACGCAATTATCTCGAAAATGGGATGTTACAAATCCTCCCCTCTTAATAAGATTCCGTCCCCGGAATCTATCGCAAGCTCATTCGCAAATATACATCTCTAAGTCAAATCCTCGAAAATGTTGACCCACAACTCTCGATATGATTATCAACAACTCTGTTGAATTCGCATTTGAACTCTGAATGTCACAATCATCACTAATACACATCTCTACTTCAGCTCTCGAAGTAAGTCAACTCCCTCAAATCTTTAACTCAATTAGACAATCCACTAACAACTCGGTTAAATCTCCTAATTCGCATTTCTGCAACGGGTAGATCCTCTATTTGCGGAATCTTCTCGTGACGTCATTTCATAAGCTAGTCGGTCCACATATTATCTCAATCCATCGATCTTCACTTTCTTTCATCACATACTCGCATAACTCTATATAGATCATCTACTAACACAACACATAAAGACATCTCCATCGAATCATCAAACGCAAGCTCATAAACATGGTTATACTCATAAGGGATTAAATCCACTCTCAATGGACTAATCCACTATTACAACAGAACTCTCAACTCTTTTCACAATAACAAATAAACGCATCTCTTAAAACACAATATCATAGATAAGGATAGCACATACAAGAATTTAAATCCACTAACATAGCACAATTCTGAACTCGAAAGCCCTGATCACAATAAACCCGAATCTAGCACATTGACTCCACATATACAGCCCAAGCATGACGACCCTATTCAGCCCATACACACAATCCCGCCCCTCTGTCACTGAATCCCACAATCACAAACACAACAAGGCAATTGCACGCAACAGAACACATACACTTATCACAGACATAGCCCAATAGCCCGCCCCATAACTGACACATACTCAAAGCAAGCCCAGAAAAACATACCCGAAACCATATCAGCATCATCTCGAGCTAACTCTACAGTCGCCTAAAAAACTCGACCCCTTGTCCTAGTATCATGACGACCGTATGACGACGGCTCCGCTCTGGCTCCGCTAGAACTCACACCCTGCACCGTTGGTCCCGGCTCTGGACAGTCTCGCACTTTGTGTCCCGGTCTCCCACAACGAAAGCACAATGGCTCTGGAACTGTACATGTGGCGGCAGCGTGCCCCCGCTGACCGCATCGATAGCACCTGGGCACGCACGACCCACTATGGCGACGGTTGCATCTCGGGCACTCCCGATCTCCAGCTGAACTGTCTCCCCTATCGCCTCCCTCTCGAGGCCTCTGCCCTACACTGCTCTGGCTCTGTTCTTTATATCTCAAACGCTGCCTCTGACTCTGACTATCTGATCTTTGGCTCCGCCCCAGTCCACTTTGACCTCTGCTCCCTGTCCCTGTCTCTGTCTCTATCTCGCCTGTCTCTCGAACTCTGGCCCGCACGCCGCTCCCTGGAATCGTCTCTGGAATGCCTCTGATCTCTCGAGGACCGCTCGGGAGTCCTCACACGTCGGCGCTGAAAGGATGGGTCCTCTCTCTGCTTGGCTATCTCCCGCTCTCTGATGCGGGCCATTTCTAACGCTCTGGCGAAGGTAGGTATCTCGTGCATCCCGACGAACTCTCTGATATCAGCTCGCAGTCCATCAATGAACGCATCGACCTTTCGCTGCTCGGTGGCGACGTGATGGGTCGCAAACTGGGAATACTCATTAAACCGATCCACATACTGCTGCACTGTCATCTCTCCCTGCTGTAGATGCAAGAACCGACGCTCCATCTCTCGCCTCTCGTCTCTTGGAATGTATTGCAGCTCAAACACGGCTCTAATCTGATCCCACGTCATCGCATAAGCTGCAGAAGACGTCATCGCTGACTCAATAGACTGTCACCACTGTGACGCCCCTCCCCTCAATAGATAGGTTGCATAACCGACCATATCTCTCGGCTCCACATGCGCAACTCTGAAGGCAACCTCCACCTCACGCTCCCATGCCATAGCCATCCCTGGCTCACCCTCACCTCTGAACTGGGGTGGATCTCCTGTCATAAAGTCCTTAAAGGACCCACCCCTCCTCGAAGTAGACGACGAAGCACCGACCCCAGACTCTGTCTCAGTAGACCGAACAACTGGGCCCACTTTCTGACCCTGTTCCCTCTCCTGCTCTCTCTGCTGCCTGTAAAACTTTGTCAATACCTCCAGAAGCTCTGACTTGCAAATAAAATCGTCCCCTGCCGGCTTGCCCGCGCCGGATCCCTCGCCCTGATCTGCCATGACTATCTGCACAAACCAAAACAATTGAGAACCATAGATAGATCACCCAGCGTTTTACACTAAGCCAGGTTAGTTAATTCCACTAATATTAATCGCAATCCCCCACGGATCGAAACAAGGTTTAAGTTAAGCATCCACTAATGATACTCAGACTTCAAACCACAAGCTCTGATACCATGCTGTAACACCCTCCCCGAAACCTGAAATGCCACGTCAATACAATACGCAGGTGGCAATGTCTCAATAACTCTATTATGCACAAGTCATAAGATAAGCTGAAATCACTAATAATTTAAACCTTCACATAATAACCATTAACATTTAATCCACTGGAATACAACATCTCAAAAGACACAAACACAGTCGAGATTATCATAATCACTAAGAAAGGCAGATACGTCTTCTTCTGACAGCAAACTCCTAATCAACGAACCCGGCTATCGAATCCTTCTGTAACACCCTGAACACGGTAGACTCGAATACGTAAGCTCGAAATCTCGTGAGTACTCGAGGGTTAGACTCTGCACAAGTAAACACATAACATGCGTACACATAGAACATACACACGGCACAAGGTCTATCTCTGACACTGGCAATCAACATCATAAGCAGGCATGAACACACAACATGAGATCCACAGCCCTGCACACAATATCACTGGAGGGGGACCCTTCCCCAGCTAACGACCGTGTACACCGGTGGTTAGCCACAACCCTGTAGCACGGGCGCGAACCGGCTACAGGCCCTGCCGTGTATACACGCCCCAAGGAATGTTAGGGACAGTCAACCCGCGCGATCACTCATCGTGAATCACCATCCGTATGGAACTCATCACGGACCCACGGACTGGATCTCATCTCATGCACACATATAACACATATGTAAGAACAGAATCATACCTGACGTCCACGTCCCTGTATCGCACACGGTATTGCACAATATACACAAATAACACAATACAACTCAGAAAATGGAGCGCTCGTTTGGAGAAGACTCGGGTACTCACCTGACCGTCAAACAACCCGTCTCAATCCCTAACTCTACGATCTCTGATTCGGCTCACCTCGTGATCGGCTCGTCCCTGCAATCACACGGATCTCAAACAATTAATCTCAGTCCCAGTCAACACATATAACCGACTCACAATGAACTCATATCCAACACGGACTCAAACAATCTCAACGGGACCCACGAATTCCAATCAACATATAAAACAAACCCAAACACGACCCTTTAACCGAACTGAACTCGACACACAATCCCAACCGGACCCCGAAAACTCAACCAGAACCTGACCCCGAATTCCCGACGAGACCCGCTTCCATACCCAGCCTCAAGCCCCTACGGAACCCAATCCAAACCCTACGCAAAACCCGGCCCAGCAGCTGACCGCGCCGCGCCCCCTGCACATCGCGCCGCGCCACTGCTCCCCTGCGCGTCGCGCCGCGACCCCACGCCTGCATCCATCCCTGCTCTTCGATTTCCATGGCTGTCCAGGAGTTTTAACTCCTTCAATACACAATTTTTAGCTCAATATACCCCAATATTAACATATATTAGCCCCTCATAAGCCCCACAACCAAACCTCCCAAACCCATAGCATCTAACAAGGAATTAAAGGTTAATTCATAGAAACCTTACCCTTTTTGAAGCTCAAGAACACCACCAAATGAAAGAGATGAAGTTATGCAAACCAAATCAGATTCTTGAACCCTTCTTGCTGCTCCAGAATCACACACACACTATTACACACACTTCACACACTTAAGGCTCAACTCAAATGGATAAGGAGAAGGAAAAAGGCACGTATATAATTATCTCTCTTTTGGCCGGTCCCGAACCCATTATCCCGAACCCGATATCGCATTTTCACAATTAATATCCTTTTAACCCATTTAATTTCACAAACCCAAATATGTAATTAATCCACTAATATTATAACCCGGAGACACGTAAATAATTACACGCAATTATCTCGAAAATGGGATGTTACACACTGGGTTCTTCTTTAGAAGATGAGTCAGAGTAAGCTATTGCACATATTGTTTCATCGGGTTCATCTTCAAAAGAATAAACAGATTCGAGATCAGAAATATCAACAGACTCAATCTTGTTGAGCATCTGCATCAGTGCTTGAGCATTCCTTTTGTCCTTGTAATCTTATGCGAAATGTCCTTTCTTGTTACAGATGTAGCACCTGTCTGTGGTTCGTCCCCGATGTGACTTTTTCTTTATGTATTCCCATCTCCTCTTGTAATTATGTCTGCCAAAAGGCTTTTTTGAGGAGTGATGTTTTTCAAACTTATGGAACTTCTTGTGATGGGACCTCAATGAAGAATGTGAACACTCACAAGTAGATTTATCCTTGCACTTTATTTGGTGGTATCTGCCATTACAGGCAGATCCAATGTGCTTTCCAATTTTTTCAAATTCAACAAGAAACTTCTTTTGATTGCACAGTTTTGCGAGCGCATTGAAGATCCGCTGATACATTTCACCTAGTGAGGCTTGAGCAACTGTTATGTTTTTTTAACTCCAAAGACCTATATGCTTCATTTGCAATCGATTCTGGAAAAAATGTTTCAAGAAAACCTGTTTGTGGTTTACATCATCCACTCCATTGCGAAAATAGAACCTTTTTGGCATTCTATTGTAATGCCTCTCGAAATCTTTTGGAATGAACAACACTTTATTTTTAAAAATTCTTATCTAGCATGGATAGTGTATTCTACTGGGTTTCCAATGAATTCACTATTGGGTTTCCAATGAATTCACTATAGATTATATGCATGAACTCTTCTTGAGAACGGGACTGCTGAATTTGCAATTGTCTATATTCTCCAAGACATAGATACCAATCTCTGAGGCGACCTTGAGTCCTTGTTAGAAACCTTTTGTGATGACCACATCTATCATAATATTGGAGCTTTGCGGAGCACCATGTTAGAATTTCTATGCTTCTTTCCCGCCATCTTGAAGGTGAGATGTCATCAAAAGTGAACTATTGCTTCGAGTCTAATTTTGGAAAGTGACCTCTCCTCTGTGGTTATGTCTCAGATTCGACATCTTCTGGCTCGAAGTTAACGTCAGTGTCTTTTGGCATAGAGAAAGGGATGGGGAAGGTTTTTGGAATGGAGGTGAGGGTAATGGTTGGGGTTCAAAAGTTGTCCTGACAAACAGAGCAGAGGGTAATCTCCATGGATCGTCAACAAGAGTAGATATTCTTCGCTGCTTATGTTTTCTTTCAAGATACATTAGCTGAGCTTTTAAGAACTTCATCTCTGCTTCTTTTTGCACAAGATCTCTTGAGTTTTGGGTACAAAGATCATGCGAACAATCTAAAAGGAGTTTGTTAGGGAGACCTTGCATTTTGGTTCTGATTTCCCTATCATATCTTCAAGAGAATTAATTTTAACAGAAAGAGCTTCTTGGGTCTTTATAAAACTATTTTGTTGGGCCAAGATGGTGGTGAGAGCACGGTTTTGAGCAATAGCGTTCTCACTTTGCCAGTTCAGGGTGGCTTCTGCAGCAGTGACGGAGCCAGGGACACCTGTTGGACCAACAACATTAGGATTTTTAATTTTCCATTCATGCTTGGTCTTTTAGTGGGTGTTTCCATTCAGAAGGACACTTCAATTCATGAGCTTTTCAAAGAGTTAAAGAAGTATCAGGGAGATGTTTGTGGATATCTCCTCATGTCCAACAAGGTGAAGACTTTTACTGTCAACAAAGCCACCAGTATCTCAGATCCTCTTGCATTACTGTCTGATATGTCATCTAAAGCTACTGAATCAACCTCATGCAAGGACAAATCTGCTGAGCTTTTTGATTTTTAATTAGAAGACATTCAAGAACAACTGGTTCTTCTCTCTAATAGGTTTCATAAATTAACCAAAAAGAAGACCAATAATCGGCTTCGGTATGACAATGGGTCAAGGCGTCGTAGAGATGATAAAGAGGAAAGAAAATATAAACGCAGAGATGATAGAGAGGGTCGTGAGGAAAGAAGAGATGATGGTAGAGATACACAAGATGATAGAAGGTCAGAAGATGACAGAAAGAAAAGGTCAGAGGACAAGAAACCAGCTGAAGAGAAAATCCGACGGTGCTACAAATGTGGCAATCCGGGGCATTATGCTAGAGAATGTACAAATAAGTATACTAGGGATGTTAGATACTATGAGCGTAAACTGGAAGTGGTTAAAAGAAGAGCTAATGCAAAGGCCCTGATTGCTCAAGAAGATTATTCGGTTGAAAAGGAATCATATGAAGAGGAGGAGATAGGTCGTTTGTGCTACAAAGCTGAGAGGATTGGGCTCGATGAGAGAAGAATCATCCTCAAGCTTAACGCTTGTAGTTGAATTTTGTAAAAGTGAGAAAAGTGAACACTCCTCTCCTATTTATACCAAAATTCAAAATTACATCATTTAACGCAAATTGCTCAAAATACTTAAAATAAAAAGCAAGGTGTTATAACAGACATACTTGAAGATCAGGCTCAGAAACTGTGGATATCGAACAGCAGTTGGACGTGTTTCCTGCTGCACCAGGTACCTCAAATTCATGGAAATCCCCCGAGCCATGTTCATAGTAGTCCCACCTACGAGCTGTAAGACTATTGGAATCTCATCACGGCTGAGCTGGTCAAAGGAACCAACCTTGCTGCTGAAGCACATCACCGCAGAGGCAAATAGGAAGCTGTAAGTAGGTGATAGATATTTCCTTAACAGGGTGGCTCCAATCTTGGGTTCTGCTACACCACAAAAGTGTAGCAACTTTCCCATCTGATCCTTTTCAGGTTGTGGCTGGTTATAAGTTTCAGCGACAAGGATATGAAGAACGTCCCTGAGAAGACCAGTAGTGATCTCAACGGTCTGAGTCCCATAGAGAATGGTTCCCCTTATGATTTTGGTTGCTGGGTCATAGGCACAGGTGTACCAAAATTCATTCACCATTTCCTGGTACAAGACACCAGGAGAAGCAGTCATGGCGTAGTGCAGAGGGTGAACCTTAAGAAACTCCACCATATTCTCATAACCTTTCCCCACATAGTTTTTGGGATTTGTTAGGTTTGCTATGTAGTTTTTGGGTTTCAGTGTTAGCATTGTGGTAACTGAAGGATGTTTTTGTACGTGCTTACCAACGAATACTGGGAGCAAAGGGTTGTTTTGGTGAGCCATGGTTAAAGTAGTAGAGATATGAACACTAACACTTAGTCGATTTTAAGGTTCTTTGGGAGTTATGGTAGCAGTAGAGAAAGAAGAATATGAAACAGTAGAGGAGGTATTTATAGGATTTGAATGTGAGTGGGTATGAGAGAGAAAGGTTTGTGCAGTTGATTTGAAATGTTCTTTAACGGAAAATGGAACGGTTGTCCATGTCAGAACGGTTGTCAGACCACTTGAACCCTTTTTAATCACTAACACACGTTAACACACATTATCCGTAGTAATTAAGTTAACTAAATACAGAAATTAAGTAACTTAATTGTGAAGAAAGGTAATTAAAACTGATGGTCTAAGCTGTTGGTCAAAGCTGTGATGAGCAGGGTCATCACAAGTTGTTCATTCTTCAAGCTGTTCATTCAACCTATGCAGCTATATATGCAAGAACAGGTTGTGTTCAATAGCTTACCAGGTTAAAAGATAATGTCTTGTATGACAGATTGAGAGAGTGAACAGGTTGGAGGTTTGATCAACAGACCAGGTTTGAGGTGAAAACTGATATTGTCAAACCTGTTATACGCTTAATCTATTCAAGTTTTCAGAAACTGGCTAAGTGTAGAGCATGTATAGCCTGTATAGCCTAAGCTGTTCTGAGAAACTTGAGCAGTGTGAGACACATAATAACTTAGAACATTTAGGACACTTAGTCACTTTTATTTAACATGCCCAGCTTGCTTACAAGATAATTAGACTTGTTTTCATCAAGAGGCTTGGTGAAAATGTCTGCAAGCTGATCATCTGTGGAAATAAAACTTACCTCCACATTACCTTTATGGATGTGATCCCTGATGAAGTGATGTCTGACTTCTATATGCTTTGTTCTGGAATGAAATACTGGATTGTTGGAGATGGCTATAGCACTTGTATTATCACACAGAATAGGAGTGTTCCTATATACACGTCCATAGTCTTCAAGCTGATGCTGCATCCACAGAATCTGCCCACAGCAGCTTCCAGCAGCAATATACTCAGCTTCAGTAGTAGAAGTAGAAACTGAGTTCTGCTTCTTGCTACACCAACTTATCAACTTACCACCAAGGAGTTGACACCCACCTGTTGTGCTTTTCTGTCTAGCCTGCAGCCTGCAAAGTCAGAATCTGAGTATCCTATTAGCTCAAGACTTTAGTCTTTGGGATACCAAAGACCCAAACCTGGTGTACCGTTAAGGTATCTGAATATTCTTTTTACATCAGCTAGATGGGATTCTTTAGGATCAGCTTGAAACCTAGCACATAAACAGGTAGCAAACATAATATATGGTCTACTAGCAGTTAGATATAGCAAGCTCCCCATCATGCCTCTGTAAGCTGATACTGAAACAGCTTTGCCACTGGCATTTGCATCCAACTTTACATTGGTTGCCATTGGGGTTTTGATAGGAGAACTTTGATCAAATTTAAACTTTTTCAAAAGATCTAAAGTGTTTTAGCCCAGACACATAGGCTACCCTTTTGAATACAGCAGTCTCAGCTTGAAGAGTTCCATATCCTTCTGTGGATCCCTGTACATTGTCACCAAATGTGACTTTTGGCCCTTTTTCAGGCCTGAGATCACTCAGCATATCCTTACAACCTGTCATATGTCCTGAGCAGCCACTGTTCAAGTACCAAACTTGGGATGGTTGTTTGTCCTGCAGAGTGTCATAGGAAAATATTAGTTATTTTTAGGGGAACTCATCATAGGGATGAGTTCTCCTACTTCATCAACATTTGTTGATGGACCAGTAATATCCACACTAATATTCCCTATTTGGATTGTATCAGCTTGGATACTATCCTCATTGACTATGTTACTTCCAACACTGCTTGTTTTTGCAATGATGGAACTAGTAGAGTCAACAGGTCTCATGTCCTTAGTTTCAGGTGAGTCTTTGGCCATATATGTCTTCTTCCCACACTTATAGCATTTTCTCTTTTTAGCCTTTTTGGAAGAACTTCCAGAAACATATTCTGAATTATTTTTGTTGATACTGTCAGCTGGTTTAGCAAACTTATTACTATTTTTAGTGGAATCAACAGTTTGTGTGGAGGGCACAATGGCAACAGTTTTGCCTGTATCTTCTTTCCTCTTTTTGGGAGGACAGATATCAAATACAGGAAGTTTGATTGGTCTTTGACCTTCCACTGGTTTGGGAAACTTATTCCCAAATTTCTCAGGTTGAGCAATGGCTTTGCCTTTGCCCTTACTGAGATGTGATTGATGTTTCCTATCAACATAATCACTGCTTTTGGTTTTGAAAGACTTACCTTCATTTATAACCAATTTTCCACTATGATTTAAAAACTTATTTGAAACCACAGCAGATTTACTTTCAACATGAGACTTACCCCTGTTGAAGGCAGGCTGCTTACCTTTTGAAAACTTTTTCTCAAAATGGTCAGCATCAAAAGGATTGACAGGTCACTTACCATCAGCTTTAGACCCAGAGCCTGTTGTGTCAACAGGTTTAGAGTCCACAGCTGCAGCTTGAGCTTGTTTTCCTTTAATTACTTCTGTGAACCAGCAGAGCACTTAGCAGGCTGATTTGACGGAGAACACATTCCATCATCAGCTTTTGGAGCTTTTCACACAAGCAGTCAGTATTTTGAGGCCTGACAAATGTGTTTGTTGATACTAGCTTACCATTCACTTTCTGGATGAAAGTGTTGGGAAGCTCACCAAGAGTGGATAAGTCATTTTTTAGATTATTTATCTCAACAATTGAAGCTCCTTTGTCAAGATCCCCTCCAAGATAGGCTTGGATTTATGCAGGGATTTGTTGACTGATGCAATGGCTGACTTTTTGTGTAGATTGGCACCAAGAGTCAACAATTTTTTCAAGCTATGCATGTTTTATGTCTGTTTCTCTCTTTTCTTCTAATAAAATGGAATTGATGTGTTTTAATTCATGAAGTTCAGTTTCCAACTTATGGAAACTGTCCAGTTTACTAGATTTTATTTCAAGATCAGTTTTTAGCTTGGAGATTTCAGACAACAAAACATTATGCTTCTCAACAGTAGTTTTTAAATCAACAAGCATATATTTAAACATTTTTACTTTTTCATCAGAACTGTAAGCCGTAAAATTTTGTACCTTGTACATCATTATGGGATTCCAGTTCTCT
Organism: Centrapalus pauciflorus; assembly: GCA_020465985.1. NCBI lineage: Eukaryota > Viridiplantae > Streptophyta > Magnoliopsida > Asterales > Asteraceae > Centrapalus > Centrapalus pauciflorus. The sequence goes on along the minus strand of JAANYP010003223.1, from coordinate 128,341 downwards.
AAGTTGCTAAAGGCTTCAGCTTCATCCAGGTCTTGTTTGAAGTTGCTTGTTGATGGGACATCAGTGTTGGCCATCAGATAGTTGTTATCTTATTCATCTGAAGATGAGTCAGATTCCTCCCAATCACACATCATCGGGAAGAGAAATGACCAGGTTATTCCTGGCTTTTGCATCAAGAGCAACCAGCCTTTTGTCTTCATCAGACCATTGAGCTTTGGCCTTCTCTCTGATCTCAGGGGCAGCTGCTTCAACAGCAGGAGTGATAGTAGTAACAGAAGTTGGCACATAGGGACCTTTCATTACTATCCCTTGTAGTTTGTACATCCAGATTCTCTAAAGTAGCATCATTCTGCACTTCCAACCAGAGAAGTTTTGATGATTGAATTTGGGGGGTTTGGCCATTGAACCATTTTCATAGTAGGAGGAGGAACTGGAAGCACTGTTGTCCATGAGAAAGTAGGGAGAATGAGAGATCTAGAGTTAACACACACTCTATTTGCTCTGATACCAGTTGTAGGTCCCAAAAGGTTTCCCTAGTGAATTGTTTTAAGCTATAGAGGGGGATGTATACAGCAATTTAAAACTCAACACTCTTTTCTCAATGTTTGTGTATACTATTAACAAGTGTTGATTACAAACAAGCTTGACAGCGGAAAGGTTCAAGCTAAGATGACAGATACAACAGATGTTCAACTAGTCTAAGACACACTCAGACTAGATACAATGAATACACTCACTTAGATGAACTCGCTGATTTTACAAGACTCAGATGGACAGCTTGAATAAGAACAGCTTGGACACATGTTACTGTTTTATTCAAGCAGAGTTGATGCATGGAAAAACACACTTCAATGCATGATTTGATTTTCTCACTCTTGGTAATCTCACAATCCTTAGAAGCTTCCTTTTATACTCTCACTGTGAATCTCAGTGAAGCTTCTTCATTGGACGATGAGATAGTGAGATGTCTTTCCAAAAAGACAAAACAACTTTTCTGCACATTCTGATAAAGCAGACTTGCCTTCATGTGGCAGAATCTTTGTCTTTTCCTTTTTGTCTCTATTGCATAAGGCTTTAACCAAAAGAGGAATATCAACTTTGCATCTTTCTTCTTTTGTTAAGGCCATTTTGATATAAGAAATGGTCTGTCACCCATTTCAAATATCCTCTTTGTCTTCATGTAACTGATCAGCGTAGGCAGCTTTGGCAGTTTCTGTTTTCCACTTTGTCTTCGATTTGTAAACTGATCTTGTAGTCCAAAACAATACATGAGGACTTGGAAACATATTCTATGAAATGTTTGGCCTGTTCACAAAGAATACAACACTTAGAATTTGTCCAAGCTGCTCAACAGAACAGAGCAACGTAGACAGTTTATGTCCAGCCTATTCAGCAGACAGAACAGCTTGGACAATCTGCCTTTGTTGCAACGAATGCAACAGGGTAAACAGCTTTGACTTATACTGCGAATCACTTTTCAGGTTTCAATAAGGAATTAACAAGCCTTAAATTATACCTTCAAGTGCATCAATCAGGTTTGATTAAAAAAATCTTCCCCTAAGATGTATAGCAGGTTATGTAAAAACAATGTTATATTCTAAAGTTTATCAATGTATTTTTCGAAAATGTCCATTTAGTGGTCGTTCACTTGATTATGACTATGCTTCCGTGACGTCATGCCTAGTTGCCAACCAGGGTAACAGTGTGTGACAAATTGGTATCAAAGTCATAGTTATAGTGAACTAGGTTGCATTAGTTCCCAACACTATAAGTACACTTAAGTCTTACAAATTTTAGAAAACATTTTGTAAATAACTAAACACTATAAGTGGACCTTGATGACAGAAACATGTCGAGCCATACGATCATCATCTTATCCGATTCCGAAGATGAGTACACCCCCATGAGCCCAGAAGTCACGGAGGTTTTCATCGAAGAACATCCATCCGAAGAGGAGGACCCCTACGAAGAAGAAGAGCTGATGGAGGAGTCTGAAGAAGAACCGGTGGCAAGAGAGGAATCCTCTAGTCGATGGGGAGAACCATCCGGAAAAGACCCACCATCTCCGGTGGCCCCGTCGTACATACCATACCACTTCGAAGTTCTATCGCACAAAACATACCATCCCCACCCCAACGGCCGGCTTATAAAGTTCACCGCCCGAAAGAGGGTGATGATGCCTCAACGAGAATCTATCCCGGTCTCAGTCCCCCAGCCAAGCCTGCCACAACAGTGTCGGGTAGATGCCCACCGCTGGGGGTGGATGCCCAATACCCTCCAAGAATGGAGGCGGGAGAAGGGGATCCCCTCCTAATTCAAGGTCGGAGAACAATCATCCGAGCCGACCCCAACCCTCACTCAAGAACCCGCAAACTAGATTGTGCCTCTCCTGGTCGGAGAACCATCACTTCCAGAGTGGAGCGCGAGGAGATGCAGAATACAAACATATATTGGGCAAACCAGAACGCTCTCGCAATCCAACAAGACGGGCTAGACGAACTCCGTTAGCGATTGGCCGAATGCGAGGCACGCAATGAGGCACTGACGTAATGCCTCAACGCCCTGGAGCAAGGAGAGACCTCTGACCATTCCCACACCTAGTTATGTAGGATATAAAATTGTATTTCTATTTTTTCCTTTTAAATTCTAGGAAGTAGTAGGACCCGATGTACTCAAAGTACTTGAAATTTTTCTAGTAAAACCCGACCCCTATGTAACAAAAAAATTAAATCAAGTATCAATGAAATTGATGTTATGTACTTGCAAAATTTATGTGCAACAATGTGCTACAATTATGTGTTCTCTTTTACATTCGTAGTTAATAGATTCGCTTCCTTATACCATTTATATTAATTTATTCAAGACAATGCTGCCAAGGAGAGCAATGAGCGCGACTGCAATTGAGCAACTCGTTGCTCAACGAGTGGCTGCTGCTATAGCCACATATGAAACGAATAGAAATAGCGCTGCTAATGAGGATGGAGGAGAAAGCGGCACTGTAGGAGGGAACGACACCAATTAAAGGGGGTGCGGCGTCAAGTGATTTCTGAGCTGCAAGCTCCGATACTTTAACGGAACGGAAGGTGCGGTCGGACTAGTTCGCTGGTTTAAGAGCTTGAATCTGTCTTCCATGTCAGTGGTTGTATCGAATTTGTGAAATTCAAGTTTGCCACTCACACCCTGCAAGATAATGCTCTGACATGGTGGAACTCATATGTCCAGTCAGTTGGGATTGATACGGCTTACCAACTCGCCTGAACAGAATTGAAGCAGATGATGACAGATGAATACTGCCCCATAAACGAACTACGGAAGATGGAATCTGAGTACTTGAATCTTACTATGATGGGAATGGATGTCGCTGGATACACAAAGGGTGGAGAAAACAAAAGAAAATGGGAGGACCGTTCGGGGAAAGGTTCGGGTTCGGAAGCCAAGAAGCCCGAACCATCAAGGCATTTGCTGTCGGGGTTGAACGAAGGAATGGTTACACTGGCAACAAACCACTGTGTAAAAGATGCACCTACCATCACGTAGGTCCCTGTCCTACCCCATGCGAAAAGTGTAAGCAAATTGGTCATTTGACCAAGGATTGTAGGAATAACGGCAATGGAAGCAACAGCGGTACGCAAAAGAACTGTTTCGAGTGTGAGATTGTCGGGCACTTTAACAAAGACTTCCCAAAGTTGAGGAACAATAGTGAATCTCAAGGGAGAGCCTTTGTATTGGGAGCTGGTGACGCTCGTTAGGATCCCAACGTGGTGACGAGTACGTTTCTTCTTAACGATGTATATGCTTATGTGTTATTTGATACTGGGGCTGATAGAAGCTTTATATCTGCTAAGTTTAGTGAACAATTAAATGTCACTCTTTCCCCCATTAGACAATGCTTATACCATAGAGTTAGCTGATGGAAAGTTGATTGAAGCAAATAGTGTAATTAAAGAATGCACGCTAAAGTTAGTAGATCATTCCTTTAAGATAGACTTGATGTCGATTGAACTCGGAAGCTTCGAAATAGTTATTGGTATGGATTGGTTACCAGACAATCATGCAGAAATCCTTTGTGGTAAAAAGGTCGTACGTGTCCGCTCAAGAAGAAGAAAGTCCTAACGGTTCAAGGAAAAAGAAAGAACCGTCAGCTAAACGTCATATCTGGTTTAAGAACTCTAAAATGTCTCCGAAGGGGATGTCAAGAAGTTCTAGTTCAAATGACAGAGAATGAATCGAAGCAGAAGCAACTCGAAGAGATTCCGGTGTTTTGTGATTACCCAAAAATCTTTCCAGAAGACTTGCATGGGCTTCCACCAGATAGGCAAGTAGAATTTCAGATCGACTTGGTGCCTGAAGCTGCGCCTGTGGCACGAGCACCCTATAGATTAGCACCCTCAGAGATGCAAGAGTTATCCAATCGGCTGCAAGATCTATTGGATAAAGGATTCATCCGACCAAGTTCCTCACCCTGGGGAGCTCCGGTCCTATTCGTAAAGAAAAATGACGGATCCTTTAGGATGTGCATAGACTATCAAGAGCTGAACAAGTTGACCATCAAGAACCGATACCCTCTCCCCGTAATCGTTAACCTATTCGATCAGCTACGACTTATACCTTATCTCTATAGTAAAAGCCCGAAAGCACGTCGCTAAGGGTTGTTCCGCTTATTTAGCCTATGTTGTTGATGCAAAGGCTGAAGTTCAATCTCTCTCTGCCGTTTCAGTTGTTTCTGAATTTCCAGATGTCTTTCCAGAAGGTATCTCGGGATTGCCACCTGGCCGTCAAGTGGAATTCCGCATCGATCTCATTCCTGGAGCTACTCCAATAGCCAAAGCTCCTTATCGTCTAGCTCCTGCCGAAATGCAGGTAATGATGAAACAATTACATGAGTTGCTTGATAAGGGTTTCCTACACCCAAGTTCATCTCCTTGGGGCACTCCTGTATTGTTTTTTAAGAAGAAGGATGGCACATTGTGTATGTGCATCGACTACCGAGAACTCAACAAAGTTACAATCAAGAATAAATACTCATTGCCCCGAATTGATGATCTCTTCGACCAGTTGCAAGGTGCAAGTTACTTCTCGAAGATTGATCTTTGATCAGGATATCATCAACTCAAAGTTCACAATGACGACATTCCTAAAACGGCTTTCAGAACTCGTTACAGACACTACGAGTTTCTGGTGATGCCGTTCGGTCTTATGAATGCGCCGGCTACTTTCATGGATCTCATGAATAGAGTCTGCCAGCCAATGCTCGACAAATCCGTCATCGTGTTCATCGATGACATTCTTATCTATTCGAAGACCAAAGAAGACTACGCTACACATTTAAGAGAATTACTAGAGTTGCTGCGCAAAGAGCGACTTTATGCCAAATTCTCAAAATGTGAATTCTAGTTGAGGCAGATACGTCTCAAACATTCCAAACAATTTCTTGATCCTTATATTCACCTGTAAACTCTTTGTTAAGTTGTTCCTTCTCAACATTCAAATTCAGATCCAATTCTTGGGGCACGTGATATCTGGTGCTGGTATTGCTGTTGATTTCGCAAAGATCTAGGCTATCCAGAACTGGGAATCACCTCGTAACGCCTCTGACATATGCAGTTTTCTGGAATTGGATGGTTACTACCGCTGATTCATCAAAGATTTCTCCAAGATAGTCATTCCACTTACCAAGCTGACTCACAAGAATACCACTTTCTTTTGGAAAGAGGAACAACAAACGGCTTTCTATAAGTTGAAAAAGCTATTAAGTGAAGCACCAATTTTTGGCCCTGCCTGAAGGGAACGAAGACTTTGTAGTCTACACCGATGCATCAGGCATGGTTTTTGGAGCAGTGCTGATGCAAAGAGGAAATGTCATAGCATACGCTTCTAGACAGATCAAACCACATGAGAAAGACTACTCTACTCATGACCTAGAGCTAACTGCTGTGACTTTCGCTCTCAAACTTTGGAGGCACTACTTGTATGGAACCAAGTGTCAGGTCTACACTGACCACAAAAGTTTAAAGTATATATTCAGTTAGAAGGACTTGAATATGACGCAGAGTAGGTCTATGGAGCTGATCAAGGACTATGATTGCGAAATCTTATACCATCCGGGGAAGGCCAACGTGGTGGCTGATGCCCTAAGTAGAAAAACATTGCAAGGCGTATTGTTATGGCTTGACCTCTACTATGCTGGCCTCAACAATCATTGATGATGTAAGTGCTGCTCAATTGCAGGCCTTAAAGGAGCAAAATATTAAGAACGAAGACGTCAGAATCCAACTACCAATAATTCAAGATGATGGAACCAGACTCAAAGGTGTATATGGCAGAGTATAGGTTCCTAAGTTTGGGAATATGCGAGATGTAATTTTTGAAGAAGGTCACCAATCCAAGTTCTCAATTCATCCTGGTAGCACAAAAATGTACAATGACCCGAAGGCTGATTTCTGGTGGCCGGGGTTGAAAAGAGATGTCAGTTAATATGTCGAGAAATGCCGAACTTGTCGTAACCCTATGGTAGTATGCAACCTCTTCCAATCCCAGAATGGAAGTGGGACAATATTACTATGGACTTCATAACAAAGCTACACAAGACACATCGTCAACATGATTCCATTTGGGTCATTGTTAACCGTTTAACCAAATCCGCTCACTTCATACCTATCAAGGAAACCTATTCTCTAGATTGTCTTGCCCAAATCTACATGAACGAAATCGTTACAAGGCACGGTGTTCCCAAATCTATTGTCTCTGACCGAGATAGTAGAAATTCACTTCCAACTTCTGGGCTGCTCTGCAAAACGGTCTTGGTACTCGAATTGCCATGAGTACTACATACTGACCTCAATCTGATGGACAAAGCTATTTTGACACTAGAGGACATGCTAAGAGCCTGTGTCATGGATTAGGGTGGTAACTGGGATGATCATCTCCCATTGGTTGAATTCTCCTACGACAATAATTACCATTTAACCATCAAGATGGCACCGTTCGAGTTTCTGTACGGAAGGAAGTGTAGGACTCCAACTTGTTGGAGGGAAACAGGAGAAACGCCTATTGCCGGGCCAGCTCTTCTACAAGAAACAAATGAAAAGATTCAACTGATTCGTCAATACATGATGTAACATCCTCGAATTCAATTACGGTGATTTAAGAAATATTTAGACAGGTAATTTATAAATAAGTTGAATTATGAGCAAAGATTATGTATTTGGGGATATTTAAAACTTAGTTGTTGTTTTAAGAAAATTTAAAAAGTTTAAGAACTTTGAAATGATTATGATGAATTATAAAAGTTAATAATGATAAATTTAAGAATAAATCAGTATTTTATGGAACCGGTTAAGTTGAGGGGTGAAATGTGCAAAATGGGAAAGATGGGAATAAAAAGGCCAAATGCCTTTTCATTCTCCAAATGCTCTCTCTCTCTACACTCTCTCTCTAGAAAAACACTCTCTACTTCTCTCTACGATATCTTACAAACCGACCGGCCGATTATCGAGATTTATACGTCATCGGAAAGATCTCGAGGAGTACAACAACAATCTACGGTTGGATTTTTGATTTCGTACGGATTAAGGTAAGAATCGACTCTTTTAAGATTTTGTGTTTCGGTTTTGAAGAACATAAGTTCGAATCTGTCATTTTTATGCGATTTAAAGCCGATTTTGCTTGAGTTTTAGCTAGAATATGATAGTATATGTGTAATAGAATCAAACCTAGGTATAATACTTGATATATTCATGATTTTAGGCTTTGAAATGAAGGATTTAAGTTGTAAAGATGAACAAACTCGAAAATACCAAGAACACAGTCGAAATGCAAGAACAAACTCGATTTTTGTACTAAATTCGAGCAGGAATTCGAGTTTGACACCATAGATTCGAATCTAAGGCCCTAGATTCGAATATGGTTCGAATCTACCCTTAGGAATTCGAGTTTAGTCATTAAATTCGAAGGAAATTCGAATTTAACCCCTGAAATTCGAGTTTAATGCCTAAAATTTAGAAATCTACTCTCTAAACTCGAGTATTTTGAATAAAACACATAAAATACCAAGAGTTATTCAAAGGACAAGGTGTGAACTTGAAATGGGTTCAAATTTAGTTGTAGTTCGAATTTGGACATAGACCCGAAATGGGGAAAAATATTGCAAAACTTACGAAACTTGGTTTTATGGATTTAAACGGTTTTTGACTCGAGGTATTGTTGTAATTAATATAACAGGTCCCTTGTGGTGTTGTTTAACCCACAGTGGGGTACTTGGTGGATCCGGTTGAAAGCCCGAGGAGAAATAAAATTGGTTAAAAGTTTAATTACGCACCCACTGTGAGTACATATGATTTCACATGTTTATATCTGCTTTATGATTGCTTTTGCTTACTGAGACATGTTGCTTCATTTTTCGTTTGGAATTCTACTAACTTGCGTAGATTTAGATGCACATTCTTATTTGATGCATGTCCGTTCGTTTGTTGTGCATCTACGATGGACCGGTGGGTCGCATCTGTTACTCTGATGTTACTGCTCTATATGAGGCTGGAGCTGATCCCTCCAGGTCCGGTAGGCAGTATGTCATCCCCGATGTTATGTCTGTCTCAGTAGTATGTTTTAAAGGCCGAGCTTTGGGCTCGTAAGAGCGACGGCTCATGTGTGGTCGTACTTTGTGTACGTGGAGAGTGCACGACGTGTGTCGTCGGTGCTACTCTTGTGGGCATCATAAGGATTTATAAAATGTGTAAATCTGTGTATTCACTAAGCATTCGCTTACCCCTCAGTTGTCTTTATTTTACAGGAAAGGGAAAGTCTACAGTCGGACCTTCTAGTTAGGTCATTTGGAAGATTTGGAAGATTTGGTACTACTTAATCGGTAATTATGATTTGAGACAATGTTGTAATATATTCTGGATGACTGTAATAATTGTATGGGTGTGTAGCCTTAGACTTGGTACCTTATAGCCCTGTAGGGTGTTTGACACTGTTGCACTACGTTACTTATATATTTTAATGCTTCCGCACTTAATTTAGGTTATCAGATCATTATGTTATTGCATGTTGATGATTAATCCTGGGTGTATTGTAATTGGTGGTTGTTGTGGCAAGGGTGTCACACGAGATGGTATCAGAGCAGTAGTTTGAGATTCAAGTGTCCGTGAGGTCTTGATCTCAAACATTAGGTAATGATATGTAGTGGTTTTAGTAATGATCTGAACTATGATAGGATATGATCTAGTAATTATAAGTGATTGACTATCATACGGGACAAATGAGTGGTGTCTTTAAACTGATGACATGTTACTAAACAAGTTATGTGTTATTATTACAGAACATGTCTGGAGGAGGAATGACACCTGAAGAAACAAGAGAGATGATGCTAGCCATGATGGCTGAGCAGAATCGAATGATTCAAGATCAATTTCGGTCTCGAGATGAGGCCAAAGCTAAAAGAAAAGAAGACAAGAGAAAAGAAAAGAGGGAACATGAAAGGAATTATGTTGTGGATAACATAAACCTTAGAAATAAAGCGAAACGAAATCACAAGGGCAAGGAAAAGATTGATTATGAAACCGGAATTGATGAGAATTACATAAAGTATGTAATTAGATCATTCAAGGACTGGCAACCACCAACATTCACTGGATCTCTGAGAATTGAGGAATCAGGAATGTGGATTACAATTATGGAACAGATCTTTAAGGAGATGAATTGTAAGGATGAGTACAACGTATTTTTGGCTAAGGATCAATTGATTGGACAAGCTAAGGAATGGTGGAACTGTTGGGAAAAAGAATTGGGATCCAAGTTGATTGCTTCCTTTAGTTGGGAACAATTCAAGTTGTTGTTTAGTAGGCAATATGGTGAGCCTGATATCGTACCACATGTTAATCATGAAGAAAGAGCTATTGGAAAGATTGAAAAGTCTGGAGAAGGTGAACTAAATGGACTATACTTGAGGTCAAGAACAAATAAACGTGATAGAAGTAAGAGATGTTGCCATTGTAATCAATTTGGACATAAGGCTAACAAATGTCCAATGAAGGCCGATGCTTGTTATAATTGTGGAAAAGTGGGCCATTTTAGCAGAAATTGCAAATTTCGACCAAAGAATTAGCATGTAATGATATTACATGATGAAACTATGAATGAAAAGTTCAACAAAGAGATGATATCTCTAAGATTGTGGTTATAACTTTTGGACGTTAATCCATAGAGTTAGAAGTGTACTTTAAAGATTCCATATGTAATATTTCATCGAAGTTTTATGATTCTGAAGTTAATATGAACCTGAGTAATATGAAATGTTATTACTAATATAGGTATGATCATGTTTGTGTATGAGAATACTCAAGTATATAAATAGGCATTAGATGAATAGCCAAGATGTATTTTGAAGTTTTGAATTGGAAAAGGTGTTATAGATATCATGGAATTTATGAACGAGTTTTGAAGTTATAATAAAGTTTAAGTTTGACCATAATGGGTTAAAGAATTGGAAATTAATTGTATTAGTCTTATATATGATATGTTGAAGGATTGATAACAACTTGTAATTGTTATCATAAACTATGTAGCATTAGCTTTTATTAAAAGAAACTGTATGTTACACTGTGTTGATATTTTGACTAAAAAAAAAAGGGTTGTGGTTAAGAACAACAGAATTCGAATTGTTCGTGAGAATTTTGATGTAGTTGGAATCAAAGAGACTGTTTCAATACTGGTATATATGAATATTATATGAGGAAAACAAATCTCAAAAGTATGGAGAAAGCATACGAGGGTATGATAATAAATGGAAAATACATGATAATTTTAAAAGAGAAATTGAAATATGTAATGCGAAGTGTAAAGTAAGAAATGAATGTGAAGTATAATCGATTGGAAGGGGGGATATAATACTTAATGAAATGGAGATTTGATCAAACATAAAAAGTTTAAAGAGACTTTGGACACTAACGACTTATGCTTGTAAAGCAAAGAAAAGTCTAGTACTACGATTCAGAATCTAAGAAAGATTCGAAGGTGGACATGAGTTCTGTTTGATTCTGGTGCCGACCAATTATTTGTATCTACTGCTTTTGCTCAACAAGTGTTGATGCCTTGATCTAAGTTGTCTATTGTGATTGATGTTGAAATTGCTAAGTAACACATTAGTTAGCGTAGATCATGCGTATCATGATTGTACTTTAGTGATTGAGGAGGTAGTACTCAATCCTGACTTGATTTCAATAGAGATCGGTGATTTGATACGATAATTAGAAAGAACTTATTAAATATATGTGACAAGACGCATGTAGTTTGCAATGAAGGAATAATAAAGATAACTACGTCGAAAGGAGGCGAGAGAATTGTATATATGAGTATTGGAGAAGTGGGGATCAATGTCTAATGATGATTGTTAGGTCCCGAAAGCTGATTGCTTAGGGTTGTGAGTTTTGTTTGGTATAGGCTATTGATACCAAGACTGAAGAGAAAACTGTGGCCGATGCGCCTGTTGTCCCAAATGTTTCCATATGTGTTTCTGGAAGACTTGTCTGATGTGCCACTTGAAAGACAAGTGAAATTTTGTGTTGACTTGATCCCTGGAGTTTCTCCAATAGCTTGTTGTTCGTATCGGTATGCATCTACTGAAAGGTAAGATATGATGAAGCAACTTCAGAAGTTGTCAGATAGGGGCTTTGTAGATTGAGTTCTCTGCCATGTGGAGCCCGATAGTGTTTATGAATCAAAAGATGTCACAATGAGAATGTGCATAGATTCACATGATTTGAACAAATTGACTATAAGTATCCGCTGCCGGGAATTGATGATTATTTCGATTAGCTGCATGAGAGCTAATTATTTTTCTAAGATTGATCTACGAATGGGATATGATTAGTTGAGGTCCGAAGAAGGAATGTACTGAAAATGGCTTTCAGGGATAATTATGAGCACTACGAGTAATTAGTTATGGACATTATGAATATGGATTTGTATATCAATGTTGGAGGAATCGGTAATTGTAATTATCGATGATATTTTGGTGTAAGTCTAAAGCTGAATATGTCAAATCGTGAGTTTTGATTACAATAGGTTATATTTTGTAGTATGTGATTCTGGAGTTGAGATCTCGGAGGATTCCGCTAAAAGTGGAGGGATTGAGAATTTGGAAGCTGTTTCGCGGTATTACAGATTTAAGAAATTTTCTACGATTAATAAATTGTAGACATGCTGATTTAAATTGGTATGTATATACCAACTTGAGAAAGTTATTATTGGAAAAACTTGCACAGATTTGCGTGAGTAAGGTTATTATTTTTATGGTACTCTAGAATCGATTATGTTTGATTAGAAGAGTCGTTTCATTTTTCAACTATTGGTTTGCTTTACAAGTGGGATTAGGAACACATATAGCTATGAGTATAGCTTACTAACCCCGACAGATGGTCAAAATGAATGGACTATTTTCACATTGGAATATATAATGAGATCATACATTCTGGATTTAAGTACTAACAGAAAAGATCAATTGTTTTGATAGAATTTTCGTATAACACTAGTTATCATGTTAAAAATCAAGAAAACACTGTTTACAGTTTTGTACGTGAGGAAATGAAGAACGCTTACGTGTTGGAATGAAATTGAAAGGACTCTGATTGCTGAGTCTGTGATATGAAAGAAGAGTTATAATGATGAGACACCTAAACCAATCAGTTTTGAGGGAAACGATGTAGTATATTTGTTAGTATCACCGATGAGGTGTACTACTTGTTTTGAAAAAGGGATAAAATTAGCACTGAGGTGAGTTGGTTCATTGAGAATAACAGAAAAGTTAGGAATCTGTTATCTCATTTGGAATTATTTAAGGAAATGTCGAAATAGCACTTAGTGCTTTATTGGAAAAGTTTTATGTAATCTTCACAAGTGGTAATGAAGAATAAGGAACAAAGAGATTAAAATAGTATTGATACGTTGGAAGCATCACAAAGGAGTAGACCATACTTGGGAGACAAAAGTCGATATGTTGAAAAAGTATAAGTATGTATTCGAATCCAAATAAACTTCGAGGACGAAGTTTGAGCGTGGTGGAGCCCATGTTGTAACATCCTCGAATTCAATTACGGTGATTTAAGAAATATTTAGACAGGTAATTTATAAATAAGTTGAATTATGAGCAAAGATTATGTATTTGGGGATATTTAAAACTTAGTTGTTGTTTTAAGAAAATTTAAAAAGTTTAAGAACTTTGAAATGATTATTATGAATTATAAAAGTTAATAATGATAAATTTAAGAATAAATCAGTATTTTATGGAACCGGTTAAGTTGAGGGGTGAAATGTGCAAAATGGGAAAGATGGGAATAAAAAGGCCAAATGCCTTTTCATTCTCCAAATGCTCTCTCTCTCTACACTCTCTCTCTAGAAAAACACTCTCTACTTCTCTCTACGATATCTCACAAACCGACCGGCCGATTATCGAGATTTATACGTCATCGGAAAGATCTCGAGGAGTACAACAACAATCTACGGTTGGATTTTTGATTTCGTACGGATTAAGGTAAGAATCGGCTCTTTTAAGATTTTGTGTTTCGGTTTTGAAGAACATAAGTTCGAATCTGTCATTTTTATGCGATTTAAAGCCGATTTTGCTTGAGTTTTAGCTAGAATATGATAGTATATGTGTAATAGAATCAAACCTAGGTATAATACTTGATATATTCATGATTTTAGGCTTTGAAATGAAGGATTTAAGTTGTAAAGATGAACAAACTCGAAAATACCAAGAACACAGTCGAAATGCAAGAACAAACTCGATTTTTGTACTAAATTCGAGCAGGAATTCGAGTTTGACACCATAGATTCGAATCTAAGGCCCTAGATTCGAATATGGTTCGAATCTACCCTTAGGAATTCGAGTTTAGTCATTAAATTCGAAGGAAATTCGAATTTAACCCTTGAAATTCGAGTTTAATGCCTAAAATTTAGAAATCTACTCTCCAAACTCGAGTATTTTGAATAAAACTCATAAATAACACATAAAATGACAAGAGTTATTCAAAGGACAAGGTATGAACTTGAAATGGGTTCAAAGTTAGTTGTAGTTCGAATTTGGACATAGACCCGAAATGGGGAAAAATATTGCAAAACTTACGAAACTTGGTTTTATGGATTTAAACGGTTTTTGACTCGAAATATTGTTGTAATTAATATAACAGGTCCCTTGTGGTGTTGTTTAACCCACAGTGGGGTACTTGGTGGATCCGGTTGAAAGCCCGAGGAGAGATAATATTGGTTAACATTTAATTACGCACCCACTGTGAGTACATATGATTTCGCATGTTTATATCTGCTTTATGATTGCTTTTGCTTACTGAGACATGTTGCTTCATTTTTCGTTTGGAATTCTACTAACTTGCGTAGATTTAGATGCACATTCTTATTTGATGCATGTCCGTTCGTTTGTTGTGCATCTACGATGGACCGGTGGGTCGCATCTGTTACTCTGATGTTACTGCTCTATATGATGCTGGAGCTGATCCCTCCAGGTCCGGTAGGCAGTATGTCATCCCCGATGTTATGTCTGTCTCAGTAGTATGTTTTAAAGGCCGAGCTTTGGGCTCGTAAGAGCGACGGCTCATGTGTGGTCGTACTTTGTGTACGTGGAGAGTGCACGACGTGTGTCGTCGGTGCTACTCTTGTGGGCATCATAAGGATTTATAAAATGTGTAAATCTGTGTATTCACTAAGCATTCGCTTACCCCTCAGTTGTCTTTATTTTACAGGAAAGGGAAAGTCTACAGTCGGACCTTCTAGTTAGGTCATTTGGAAGATTTGGAAGATTTGGTACTACTTAATCGGTAATTATGATTTGAGACAATGTTGTAATATATTCTGGATGACTGTAATAATTGTATGGGTGTGTAGCCTTAGACTTGGTACCTTATAGCCCTGTAGGGTGTTTGACACTGTTGCACTACGTTACTTATATATTTTAATGCTTCCGCACTTAATTTAGGTTATCAGATCATTATGTTATTGCATGTTGATGATTAATCCTGGGTGTATTGTAATTGGTGGTTGTTGTGGCAAGGGTGTCACACATGAAAACGGCGCAAGATCGACAAAAGAACTACCACGATCACTGCCACAAAGCAATAGAGTTTCAAAAGGACGATTGGATGTATTTAAAGGTATCCCCGATGAAAGGTGTCACAAGATTTGTAAAGCGAGGAAAGTTATCTCCTCGATTTGTAGGATCCTTTTGGATACTTGAGAAAGTTTGGAATCAGTCCTATCATTTGGACTTGCCAGATGAACTACCAGGAGTTCACCATGTCTTTCACGTGGGACACTTACGGAAAAGTCTGGTTCCCGAGAGGGAACCATGGACTGATCATTCAGAGATTAAGGTTGACGAACGGTTAAGATTTGTGGATGAACCGGAGTGTATACTGGAAACAAAAATCAAGAAACTTCGCAACAAAGAAATTAAGATGGTCCTGGTCAAGTGGAAGCATCACAAGGGAGCTAATCACACCTGGGAGTCTGAAGAGGATATGAAGACCAGATACTCAAGTTTGTTTAGTGCAGCATGACTTTGCGGATGAAGTATAGGCGTGGTAGCGCCCGTGCTGTAACATCCCAAATTTTATGCACTTGTAATTTACAATTTAAGACTAAATTTAATGCATTAATGGAATTATTATATCGGTTTAGTTCACAATATTAAATATGAAATACAACGAGGAGAAATCATCATCGTAGTTTTTCGAGCAAGCAAACAACAAGGAACCGACATTGGTAGAATAAATAACAATCATCGATCGAAATATTATAAAAATAACAATGATAATGAGAAATTATCAT
This sequence comes from Centrapalus pauciflorus, assembly GCA_020465985.1. Classification (NCBI taxonomy): domain Eukaryota; kingdom Viridiplantae; phylum Streptophyta; class Magnoliopsida; order Asterales; family Asteraceae; genus Centrapalus; species Centrapalus pauciflorus. Next base: position 112,504 of record JAANYP010003223.1, on the reverse strand, counting down.
TGTTGTTTTCTGAGCAAGCATAACCATGAGAAACCGGTTCACATAATTTAAATGATGCAAATAAGAAAATACGAAGTTAAAGGATGTAAATTGCAAATAATGCAAAATAACCAATAAAAAGGGGATAAATCCTCGTTATTGCAAATTCACTCTCTCTCCCTCTCTCTACTCTCACCGTCTCTCTCACTCTCTCTCACTAAAAGGTCACGGCTTCGAATCAGGAACATATAATTTTTGGATATCAAGTGCAAAAAAGTTGGATTCAAGAGGCAAATACGAAGCTATAGTCATTACAACAAAAAATTTGAGGTAATACTTATTCAATATTATGATTTTTGGAGTTTTGTGGTCGGTTTTAGGAAGAACCGAATCACAGATTTAAGTTATAAATGTAGTTGCATGTTATGTATTCTTTTGGAAATGTTTAAATCGGGTGTTAGTGATGTTGTATACCAAATTTCAGATTCAAGTTCTAAGTATGATTTCTGAAATCTAGTGTGTGTTCTTCGACAATGAAGAAATCGGACATAAAATGGACTGATTTGGTATATTTAAGTGTGTTTCATGTTATAAAGTGTTAAAAAGAGTACAATTAAGTTATATCAACAGTTTTCAGTCACAAACATGCATAAATGGTCAAAATGAAAATCCGGAAAAATAGTGGAAAAAGTACAAGTATGAAATTCGGACCTGATGAACACATTTCGGGTCATCCGAATTTCAGACCTACTCCTTACTCGAATCGATCCGAGTTCGGGTCATAACTAAGTTCGGACCATATGCAAATCTCGGATCAACTGTTCATCCAAATTTCGGATCAAGTCTCATCCTTTCGGATGAGATTGCAAACATAATTGCTAAGGATGGATTTCGGGTCATTTTACATAACTTTTCAGAATCAAATTTTAAGCAGATACTAACACTGATACAATATTATACTGACATAATAGGATCTTTGTGGTGTTGTCTAACACACATTGATTCATAGACAATTAGCACTGAGTACAAACCACTGTGAGTAATAGATTATTATTCTAACATTTATTGTCTTTGCATTCGTTTACTTTTCAATGGCATGTTCACATTGTTCAAATTACATCAATTGGCACTCACATACGATTCATTGTTATGATGCACACTCGTACTTGACATGTGACAAACATGTAGCCAGCGTTTAATTGAAAGTGCATCTCATATATCATGCTTGTACTGCATGATAATTACTTCACAATCTGATGCGACCTGGATTGGGGCTAACTGTAGGCCACTGTCGGGGACTGATCATCCCATTCACTTTCCTGGTTAGGTTTGGCACATCCCCTGTCAGTATTTTGAACTGCCAAATCCCATGCTTGCACTGCATGGTTTCACTTGTAATGGGGCTTGCACTGCCCGTTTTCACACTAGTTTGTAAAGAAATATTTGTTGAATATATAATCTGTTATCTCACTAAGCATTAGCTTACCCGTTGACTTCCATATTTCCAGGCAAAGGATAAATTAAAAGAGGGAGATTTATAAAGCTCTAATGATAAATAACAAAATTGATTGAATAATTTTGAAGTTATGAGTATAAGAAATTAAAGAAATCCATTTAAACTTGAGTTTGAATTTTTGGTTAGATTAAGGGATAATTGCGCAAAAAACCGACAACTTGTCGGTTTTTTGTGATAAAAACCTCAAACCATTTTTCGTTGCATTGAAAACCCTGAACTAACTAAAAATCAGTAAATCAAGGTTTTATCAATGGGTAACCGGTTGAAACCATTTATTAATCCTACTTGGACCGGCAAATAACCTACGTGGAATAAATTTTAACTGTCGAAACCGATTGCCAAGTATTATACATCATTTAAACCCCCGTTGATGATGTAATCCCGTTTAAAAATTACAATTAAAAATCATCAACGGAGGTTTAAATGATGTCTAATACTCGGCGACCGGTTTCGACAGTTAAAATTTATTCAACGTAAGTTATTTACCGGTCCACGTAGGATTAATAACCGGTTTCAACCGGTTACCCATTGATAAAACCTTGATTTACTGATTTTTAGTTAGTTTGGGGTTTTATATACAACGAAAAATGGTTTGGGGTTTTAATCACAAAAAACAGACAAGTTTTCGGTTTTTGCGCAATTATCCCTTAGATTAACTCAAAAGTGGGGAATTAGATTTCTGGATTTCCATGTTATGTAAGTTAAAACATGTTCATATATGTTTATACTTATCAAATATAGCATAAAAGAAGTTATTTTGATGTTTATGCAAGTTAAAAATCGAGTTGGGTTGATGGAGTTTCGGACAGAGCATAAAAAACAGAAACAGAGTGTGCAGGTTAGGGGTACTCGGAGAGCTCCCCTAAAACTCGCCGAGTTTACCATCATATATGACCATTTTTCAAAAGATAAAATTTTTAGCCCTATGTGTCCTCTTCGTCTGGACTCTTGAATCACCTAAATCTGAGTTCGTATGAAAGGTTATTGTCAAAATACGAAACTAGTGCGATTCGAGCCCTGTTCACCAAAACGCTTATTTTAAGCCTTATAATGATACTATAAAATGATGGGATCATTTTATATTATATAACACTTAAAGTAACGTTTAACATCGCCCAAAAGTCTATAAAACTCAATAAGAGTCATATAAGTGTCGATAAATTCGGAAACTTAAACCGAAAACGTTTAAACACTTCAAATAACTTCAAAACCTTATGATATACTATTATAAACTTATGCGTACCTTGAATATCATTATTTGATTGGAGCTGGAAGTAGTGCCAATTATCGGTTCGGGGCATTAAGCGGCGTATCAGCCGTACTGAGCATTAAAGGCTATTATAGCCTATTGTAGTGTGAGTTCTAGCATTGATGTGTGTGTTGCATACATAATTACATGTTTATTTTATTTATGATATTGTGCATATCTACTGAGCATCATTTTATATGACATCCTGCCTTAGTTGGCAGTTTATTACTTGATCATGGCCTATGGCCAGTATACCTCATTTGATACCTTTCATTACATATATTAACCTTCATGCTATGCTTGAAGATCGTTCATTTCATGCTTCACATGATTACACTTGATCACTCCATTGTGAGCTATGCTCATTTATCATTGACCTCACTAGATATTCAGATTATCATTATTATTATTATTAAATGTACACCACATGAGCTCGTGGGTAGGTGGCCGGTCATGAAGCCGGTTGGAGTTGCGCGGCTGGACATGATTCACAGCTGTTGGCAACGGCGGGTTAGCGGATCATGCACCGCAACCTATGCAAATTAATGGGCTATGCCCCACACCATTTTTATTAAAAGATATTGCACTTGTCATATTATAAGCATTTTAACATTAACACATGTTGTATGTTGTGCACTTGATATCGATCTAGTAACTCACTTAGCAAAGTTTATTTGTTAACCCCTCACATCAGATGTATTACAGGAGAAGTTAGTAAAGGCAAGGAGTTTGCCGGATTTGATTCCAAGACTTAGTTGGGCAGCTTTGAAGTGCCCTTCTGGTATTGCTGCAGTTTATGGTATGAATTTTGGGGTAGAATACATACCAAGCTATTAAATGTGCACTTGGATGCACTTGATGTCTATTGGTTGATAGCAGTGTTAGTAATTATTTAAAAGTTTTTTTATAAATTCATCTTATGTATCAATGTAATGGTTTATAACCAAACAGGGATATTGACTCCGTGCGAACGGGTCATGCCCGATTTTCTTTAAAAACCGTGTTAATTATGATTAATCTACTGTAACCCCATTAGTTATTATATTACGTTGATATGAGTGTTTCAATTTGGTATCAGAGCCGATGTTCATTGCATGAGTATAGTCGATGATACTCTACTATGAGCTCGGTTTCAGATGCTTGTATTGACCGCCTAGGCAACTCTATTATAACATAAGTTAAGTTATGATTTGGCCTAGGACGGGTACGAGTTAGGATGATTATAATATCAACTGTATACTTAATGCGTGTATAAACACTTAATGTCATACAACTTGATGGCTGGACATATTGAACTAACTCCCAATATGGGAATTCATTCTAATTATGAAAAGAGGCATACAGTGAAGAGTGCCTAATGGAGGTATTACTAATGCCTCGTGATATAAATTCTCAAATGAGAAATCTGAATGCCTTGTATATTAAAGGTTATAACCACCGATAATAATGGTGTGTTTCAAAACCATATTGTATGCTATAAATTAACAATAAATATTTATAAAATCATTGATGGACTTATATGATGGTGAATGAATCCATCTATGAATATTTGGAAAACAGGTAAATTATAACATATACCTTGAATTAAATTGAAATTATTTTCCAAGGACGCTATAACCATAATAGCCTAGGTTTATAACTTGAATTAAAGTGATAATGAATGCTACTATGTAGCAATTGTCCTTGTAATACTTTACAATAATAACCCCCTTCAGGAAATAGGCGATGGGTGAGCTGTTCTCCCCATAGCTTCTTTTAGAATCAGTGAAGAAATAGTTGGCAATGACAACTATGAATTCAATTAATGAAATAATGATGTTAAATCTAAGTAGTTCCTTCTTGTATCAAAGGTCGCTAAGTGCCTAACAGTTGGAAGGTATAACATATTGAAATAAATGATGGATTCCAATATTATATATATATATATATATATATATATATATATATATATATATACAAACATATATACCAATCTTTAATACAGATTAAAATAGATTGTGAGACCTACGGTCGATGTATATTGAGATTATGAAAAAGAATGATAAGGGTAAAATGCATACCCATGACTATGATATTAAAAGAGAAATCCATTATCGGAAAATGTTATGAAATTACACTTTTATGTTAATTATATAAGTAATGAAATATTCAAAAATTTCTATAAAATGATAATAATTATATTGAGATTGAAATTACATACGTATATGAGAAATATGGGAGGTATTACATCCTCAAATTAAATTATAATAACTATATGTAATAGTCCAAGTTGGGACTCAAGTAGAGTTTTACTAATTTTGATAACTTTATGTATAACTGAAATATTTAAAAGCTTATTTTAGGATCTACTACTTATTAATAATTCAACGAATTCCATGTTAATTATCGTACAGTTGATTAAAGACTGTGGGATAAGGGATTGATTGTACCGAGTTTCCCATTTTGGGTGTTGTGGTTCCAATTGTTAATAAGAAGGACATCACATATAAAGGTGTATAAGTTACCGTAAACTTAAAGAATACTAGTCCAAAATAATTATTCCTTGCCTTGTGTTCATGATTTATTTGACCAGCGGCAAGATGCTTCATATTTCTTAGACATTGATCTGCGAATTGAATATTATCAACTAAAAGATCCGTGAGGAGGTGTACCAAAGACCTCATTTCATACTTGATGTGGTCATTATGAATTGGTTGTACCGTTTGAACTCACAAATGCACTAGTTGCATCTATGGATCGAATAATCCTAACACGCCGACCCATGTTGGATAAATCAATTATTGTTTATCGATAATATCCTAATTATTCAAGGATAGAATCTGAGTATACCATGCATCCCTGTGAGATGTTGAAAATACTTCGCAAGAGAAGTTTATGTAAAACTTTCTAAAATGCGATTTCTAGATATAAATTTCAAATTAAACTTTATAAGCTTAAATGTATACATACATACATACATACACACACACACACACAGATATATATATATATATATATATATATATATATATATATATCCATTGTGAACAACTTATTCGTTGTGAACGTTGTGAACAAATAAAAAAAATACATTTAATCATTCATATATATCAACAAGTGTTTGTAATATGATTCATATGATTCAAAAGGTTCATAGAAATGTCTATTTAAGATTCAGAACACTCAAAAGGTTCATAGTACGTAGTTTTTATAACAAGATGCACAAGATGCATAAGATTCAACAAGATTCATGAGATTCGACAAATTAATTGGATTCAATAAAATCCATAGGATTCAATAAGATTAATGGAGTAATAGAAGGGTTCGGTAGTATTTTCAACAAGATTCATAAGATTCAAAAGCTATTTTATGGTTGTTCACAATGTTCACAACGAATAAAGTGTTCACAAAAGATCCTTAGTCTATATATATATATATATATATATATATATATATATATATATATATATATATATATATATATATATATATATATATATATATATATATATATATATATATATATATACACACTTATTTATAACTTTGCATAATTACTAAAATTATGTCAAATATTTTAAATACAATCAATCCGCTAAGGGTGGAACCTAAATTTAAAAATAGGTCCAATTCTTGGCCATATCACCTCTAAGGAGGGAGTATTTGCTGGTCCCTCTAAAATGAAAACTGGAGTTTAAATCCTTAGCCCCGTAAGTAGATATGCTACAATCGGGATTTGACCTATTATATAGGTATAATATTGGATTTAATTTGGACTGTCCAGCAAATAAAAATAATTATATTGATAGAGGAAATGAATAAATGAACCGTGGGTATATCGGGTAAACACTTCATATAATAGGATGTTCATAGGATTGTCATGTTCGAGATATTTTGAGCTAATAATCAAGAACTAACTAACTAATGATAAAGTTATTATTAATGATGAGTTAGACCTATTTACATAAAGTTAAACAAGTAGTTGATTACATTAAAAGAAAAAAAGCATTATATACTTGACAATATAATGAACCTATGATGATAAAAGGTTCAATGAGAAATAAACATATAATGTGTGACTCGTTATCAAACTCACTGAAATTTAATACAATATCACACCTGATTATTTCCCAAATGAAGAATATTATAATGAACACGAAAATATATCCTTAATATGAATAGCAATCCGGCAATGAACTAAACATTGCTATGGATTTGAAATTTCATGCATAAGAGTAAGTAAATAAGAAGTAAATCTTCTAATGAATTTGACATAACAGATTGTTATCGAAAGAGTGATAGTGACTATGTCACTAGTATGTTATTAATGGGTTATTTAACCCGATACCATATAGCAATATGGTCGTCTATATGTTTGGGTCGGGTAATCCGGCGGTACTAACTAGACATAACAGACATACTAATGTTTATTAACAGCCCTTGAAAATTTTTGATTGATTCCGTGGGCAGAATCCTTTTCAAGGAGGGAGGAGTTGTAACATCCTCAAAATTTGTATAATAACTAAAATATTAGTTATACACTTCACTGATAATTCGGTAAATTAATTATGCTAATCGATACGTAACAATTTATTTTATAACCATTTAAAGAGAAAAATATTAATATTAATTTACGAAATTATAAATGGATAAACGAGACATACATATATACGAGCTAGTTTAACACATACCTTGTTATAATATTCTCACAATTAAAGTTACTAATTCGATTAACCAAGTAATCCAAATGAATCAAGTTAATTGCTTAAGTTATAATTATTAGAAAGGATGTCCACTTGCTTTATTAACTTGTACAATATGTTTTAAACACTTGTAAATTTCTAGTTCTTACATATATGTACAAGCACTAAAGCTATAAGTACAAGTACCTTGAACCTAATTGAAAGTTAGTTGTTAAAGTGTTCAAGAATAAAGAAGTTTGGTGCTGGAATTGAGCGTATAAGACTTTGAAGGGAGCTATGTGAAATTTTATGCCCAATTGAAGGCTAAGAAAAAGCCTCAACCGGCTCCCTCTTTTCCCATTTCTTTGTTTCTAAAATTCTACCCACATACCCATTTGAAAAAACATAGAGCTAGGGCTGGAGAGCTCTTCTTATCAATGGCTAAGGAAATTCCAGAAACTTGATCAATCAACCTTAGCAAAATCAAGGTGAGCTTTTATTAATTTTCAAGATGTGTGGATGTCTCACCTCCACCTCCTTTCTATATATACTTTGAAATTAGAGTGACATGGTGATGAATTAAAAGAGGGAGATTTATAAAGCTCTAATGATAAATAACAAAATTGATTGAATAATTTTGAAGTTATGAGTATAAGAAATTAAAGAAATCCTTTAAACTTGAGTTTGAATTTTTGGTTAGATTAACTCAAAAATGGGGGATTAGATTTCTAGATTTCCATGTTATGTATGTTAAAACATGTTCATATACATTTATACTTATCAAATATAGCATAAAAGAAGTTATTTTGATGTTTATGCAAGTTAAAAATTGAGTTGGGTTGATGGAGTTTCGGACAGAGCATAAAAAACTAAAACAGAATGTGGGGTCAGGGGTACTCAGCGAGTTCCCCTTAAACTCGCCGAGTTTACCATCAGATATGACCATTTATCAAAACGATAAAAGTTGTAGCCCTATGTGTCCTCTTCGTCTGGACTCTTGAATCACCTAAATCCGAGTTCGTATGAAAACGTTATGGTCAAAATACGAAACTAGTGCGATTCGAGCCCTGTTCACCCAAAACACTTATTTTAAGCCCTATAATGATACTATAAAATGATGGGATCATATTATAATTATATAACACTTAAATTAACATTTGGTATCAGAGCCAGGTTTCGATCCTGGGACCTGTGGGTTATGGGCCCACCAAGCTTCGTTGATCCTGGTGTTATCAATTATATCATTAATCAATGAGGATGTCTCATGTAGTGCACCTATTTTATCCGTACTCGAAGGAACAGAGAATTTCGTGGTCTACTGCGATGCCTCACACAATGGATTGGGTTGTGTGTTAATGCAAAAAGATAAAGTTATCGCTTATGCATCGCGGCAACTTAAAGTCCATGAGGTAAACTTTACAACACATGACCTGGAGCTTGGAGCTGTGGTATTTTCTCTCAAGATATGGAGACACTACCTTTACGGAACAAAGTGCACGGTGTTTATGGATCACAAGAGTCTCCAACATATTCTGAACCAGAAGGAGTTAAATATGAGGCAACGTCACTGGGTTGAGCTACTTAATGATTATGACTGTGAAATCCGCTACCATCCTGGCAAAGCAAACGTTGTAGTCGTTGCCTTGAGTCGAAAGGAACGGGTTAAGCCATTGAGAGTCCGAGCCTTGGTCATGACTACAGTCAAACCTGAACTCTTAGATCCTAGAGGCACAGAAGGAAGCAGTCAAGGAGGGAAACCTGCTGGATGACGCCTTGAGAGGCATGGATAAACAGTTTGAGATCAAAACCAATGGATGTCGGTACTTCATGAGCAGAATTTGGCTACCAATGGATGTCAGTACTTCATGGATGAAGGGCATAAGTCAAGATATGCTATCCATCCAGGATCAAATAAGATGGATCACGACTTGAAGGATCTAAATTGGTGGCCAAACATGAAGGCTGACATTGCTACGTATGTGAGCAAGTGCTTCACATGCTCGAAGGTTAAAGCAGAACATCAAAAACCGTCAGGACTATTGGTGCAACCAAAGATACCACAATGGAAGTAGGAAAGGATAACTATGGATTTCATCACGAAATTGTCAAAGACTGCCGGTGGTTATGACACCATTTGGGTAATCGTTGACCGACTCACGAAGACTGCACATTTCCTGCCAATCAAGGAAATTGATAAGATGGATAATTAACCCGGATCTATCTTAAAGAAGTTGTCTCAGGACATGGAGTCCCCGTATCGAGTATATTAGATAGAGATAGTCGGTTCACATCAAGGTTTTGGCAATCATTGCAAGAGGCTTTGGGTACACGACTAGACATGAGTACAGCGTACCACCCGCAAACTGATGGTTAGAGTGAAAGGACCATTCAAACGTTGGAGGATATGTTAAGGGCGTGCGTGATTGATTTTGGCAAAAGTTATGATAGACATTTTCCATTAGTCAAGTTCTCTTACAACAACAGTTACCACTCGAGTATTAAAGTTGCTCTGTTTGAGGCACTGTATGGGCGAAAGTTTCGATCACCCATTGTTGGGCTGAAGTTGGGGATAGCCAGATTAGTGGTCCAGAAATCATATATGAGACAACCTGAGAAGATAATGCAAATTCGAAACCGATTAAAAATTGCTCGGGATCGACAGAAAATCTACGCAGATGTTAGAAGGAAGGATCTGGAATTCTAAGAAGGAGATCAGGTGATTTTAAAGGTCTAACCATGGAAGGGTGTATTCTGTTTTGGGAAACGAGGAAAGCTTAATCCTCGTTATATCGGGTCATTCAAGGTTTCCAAGAGAATTGGTTCGGTAGCTTATCGACTTGAACTACTCCTAGAGCTAAGCAGTGTACACAACACCTTCCATGTATCAAATCCGAAGAAGTGCCTGTCAGATGAAACACTCATCATACCTCTGGAAGAACTACAACTGGATGACAAGCTGCATTTCGTTGAAAACCGGTGGAAATTATGGACCGAGAATTGAAGAAGCTGAAACACAGGCGCATACCTATAGTAAAGGTCAGGTGGGACTCTAAGCGTGGTGTCGAGTTTACATGGGAACGTGAAGATCTGTTTCGGAAAAAATACCCTCATTTGTTCTCAAATGCTCAAACAGTGGAGAACACGAGCTAATTTCGGGACGTAATTCCCTTAACAGGGGGAGACTGTAACATCCGGCACAAAATCAGGTTAGCAACTATAACTTAATCAGTAGTTACTAGCTAGTTATAACCTAATCAGTGGTCATTAGCAATTAATCAATGTGATTAACAAAGTTCATAAGGAAATTCATTTCAATTAAAAACAATTTCATCGGTGCGATGAATCGACAAATTAATTAATCCGATCGATTTACAATATGATGGATTAATTCAACTAAGTACATAATTAAATTAAGATTAGTGACACTAATCATGCATTAACAACTTACATAACTATAATTATGCAAGACTAAAACAATTCATTAAACTAATGCATTCATAAGTATTTATGAATTTACATAAAAAGGAAAATACAACAATACATTTGAAATATTTTTATACAAAAAAAGTACATGATAAATACATTAAGGGGCAGGCCATAGGCTAGTACAATTCATAGATTTTGACTTTAATTTTATATTACACAAACCATTCACGATCAAAATCAAATCATTTTCACCATCCTCCTTTCATTTCACCCAACTTCACACTCCACCTCCATTTGAAAGACTCAAACTTTCTTTATAAATAGAGAGTTCTTTCCATTCATTTCTTCACACCTTCAAAACACAATTTCTCTCTTCCTCTTTCTCCAAAATCCGGCCACCCCCACTCAAACAAAGCCAAAGTTTGCAAAGTTTTGTTCTTCAAGTTTATTTCAAGTGTTCTTGGTGCAACCTTTCAAGAATTTCAACTTATACTAGTTTGCATACTTCTAATACATCAAACTAAGTAAATACTAACTTATTACTTCTTATATTTATGTTTATATAAGCCTTGCATGATATATATAATCACCAACACCAATAAGTTTCATTAATACTCAAGTTTATAAATAACTAGTTTGGTTTTAAAGTTTGTTTTCTTCAAATGTGTTTATAAATATATAAACGCATAATGTAAGTATAAATAATATGAAAACAAGTTATATAAATGTGTTTCATAGCCTTTTATACATATGGTTTTTGAATAAACAACAAAGATCACAAGTTGTTTCAAGGATATGAAATCCGGATTTTCGGCAGAAATATTGCATCGACTTTGAAAAATCATAACTAATTCAAAACTTAACGAAATGAGTTGATTCTTGTTTCAAAAGTTAGATCTATGTCTTAACTAAATATCTGGAGGTTTTCATAATTTAATATGAAGTTTTGAACCCCCAAATATTATTTGGGAACCGAAAAGTCTAACAGCTCAAAAATGGCCAAGATAGGGTTTTTAACGAGCATTTTCCCTAAACTAAACACCTTGAAAAATTCCTTGTACATAGTAGTTTTATAACTATGAATATCAAAGCCCAAATCGTTTTGGAGCTTGGCCAAAAACAGCCATAAAGTAGGCCGAAAACCTCGGTAAAAGCTTGAAACTTATATACATAAACTTGATGTTTTTAAGTGTGTTTTATTTATGCACTTGCTAAGATTGGTGATTTAAAACATAAAAACCTTCATACATTCATATTATCATATATGGCAGTTATTAAGTCCCTCATATCATTTAGGACTTGGTTAAAATCCGTCAAGCTTCACCACAAGTCAACAACAACGCTCTATGTTTTTACGCTCGTTTTTGCCATCACTTTTGCGGTGAGTACTCATAGCCCCTATTTTTACAGTGTTATCTTTTGCGGTGAAATACATACTAAAATTTTTATATGGACACATTACGTGCTATATTTCTTTTATGTATTACACACATGTGGTTTCATCATGCCCTCAAATCATTAACCGTTAATTACATTTATGTAAACGTGAATATCATATGGATAGATCTATCAGGATTAGTGCCCCCCACTCGAGTTGGTCGCGCCAACTATTAACAGGTGCGTATATATTTAACATCGTAGTATTATAGTGGTTAATACTACATAGGGCAAACTCATAATTAAGTTCGGTTGCATGATGGTTATATGTAATACAGAACATGGAATTTGTGCCTTATAAATTCAAACTCAATCGTTGTGGTCCATACAAGTCATTCTTTCGTGTAAACCTATGGGCTCACCAACAATTTTGCTGACGTATTTTAGCGTATATTTTCAGGTAATTAAACTCAATAGAATGCATCGGAAGCGTAGCAAGGCTTCCGCATATTTTGGAGTAGCAACAATTTTCAAACACCCCTATTAACATAATTAACGTTCTTTTGATCATGTATTTAAATCTCCGTGATTGCGAACTACTTTACGTTTTATTTGGGTTATGTAAAAACAATGTTATATTTTGAAGTTTATTAATGTATTTTTCGAAAACGTCCATTTAGTGTTCGTTCACTTGATTATAACTATGCTTCCGCGACGTCACGCCTAGTTGCCAACCGGGGTAACAGGGTGTGACACCCAACTGGGTCAAGAGAAAGAAAAGGGTCCCTACTTTCTCTCTCAGCCACGAACACAGAAGAAAAAGGAGAAGAAAGGGCGCCGATGGACAAACATCAGAGAAGCAAGTCGTCGGCCAGGAGAGTTTCGGCGCCGACCGGACCTCCACATAACACACACAATTCCTAATTCTCTCCTCTCTCTCTCTCTCTCTCTCTCTCTCTCTCGATGGAAACACACAGAAAAAGGAAAAGGACAAGACAGCGCCGGTGGCTACCAAAACAGAGCCGGCGGGTCGCCGGTCAAGGTGGTTCCAGCGCCGACTAGATTGCCACCCAACAAACCCACTGCTTACTCCCTTAACTCTCTCGATGGAAGCTAGAAGACGAGCAGACAGCCCGACAAAACAGAGGCAGCGGCGCCTCCGTTGCTGCCGCCGACCGGTGGTCTCGCCGCCGCTTTATCTCCAGCAATACCTCACGCAACCCATACGATTTGATTTTACATCCTGATTTGAATTCAATTTATGTAAGTTTTCAATTCAGTATGTAGAACCCATGAAATCTCCGTTAGAGCTCCTTTTTCAAGCTTTCAACTCAAACAACAATGAAGATGATGAATCAAGAAATTATTGGTTGTTCATTTTCAGATTTTATAAATCTCTAAAAAACATTGTATGGGTTCTAATATTACCTTAAATATTACATACGGGAATTTAAATTTATTTGTGTTCATAGACATTACCTCAATGTTTCAATAATGGTGATGAATGTGATGATGAAAATGTGGATCAATTCCTTGAAATCCTGCCAAAAAAATCAGAAAAATCACAGGTTATTTGTGGGTGTTTTTGATCTTGTGGTGATAAAAATGTTAATAGGGTTTCATACGTATATATATGCAAAAGGCTGGATGACTATGATGGTGAGGCATGCATGCATAACCATTTTTTTATATCTAGAATATAATGAATTTGCTTTCATATATATATAATGGTTTGTAACCATTTCTAATTTCTTAAAATTTACAAAATTCAACATTTTAAATATCCACAACGGAATTTGATAATTTATATCTTATTTTCTCGAATTAATCATTAAATTAAATGACTCAAAGTTAATTAATTACCTCAAAATTAGCAGGTGTTACATAGAGTGTTTTAAATAAGTCTCATAGTATATGCAAGTCTAAGATTTTTTTTGTATTTCATATGTGCTTATGTGTTTGCAAATTATTTTCAAGGGTTTATCAAGTCCTAGACTTTATCTAAATCTTAGAGTCTCCCATTTGAACAAATACTTGCCAAGTGTTGAATAAATAGTGTTGAATAAAACTCAGAATCATAATTGCTTTCTATTTATGGTTGTTAAATGAGTGAAACTGCTCATCAAACGTCGGAGTCTTTGTTTTTTTTTTCTTTTTTTTTCTCTTTGCAAGTTTTTTAGTAAGTCTCGAAGTTTTAAATACTCAGCCTGTGTATGTACTAAGTGTTTGCAAACTCACAAGTCTCGTAGTATATAGAATGTTCATGGGGGTTCTTTGGGCTAAGTGTGGATCTGACTTGGGTGCTAGGTGTTTCATCTTTATGGACTTAATTGTTGATGCTAAAGTCTATTGGTGTGTTGGTTTATGTTTTGCTAATCACAAGTCTAAGACTTGAGTTTAATGAAATTACATTATACTTGATGAATTACATAGAACTTAGTCATTGGTTCAAGTGAATCGGTCTGCTTTAACATTGGACTCTTAATGATTGACTTTGGTGTTCTTTTGTTAATATACTCTCAGATTAATAAAAGAAAACCTGATGCTAAACAAAGCATGTTGATTCTATCTACGCCTACAGAAAAATTATTTTCCAGTAATGGCAAGAATCCGAGACAGACTGTTTTTTTTTTCTTATTCTTGTGTTGTTTCTGAATGGCATCATAGCTACACGAGGGAAAGCGATGTTGCCTTCATTAAGTACCTATACTCTTTTCCACAGATCCGTCATCTAACATCTTGTTAATCTTACAAGACTCAATGGCAAATCCATCAAATAACAAGCAAAATCCACTGAACCCTCGGCCAAACACTAAGATACCACCCATTGACAGGCATTCCATTCTGCACATTGGTTGCCTTTCGAGGAAAACAACTAGCAATGGGATACAATGTACTTTAAATCAAATACCCCTGCCATTCTTATGGCAGAAATTCTAAAAGGCCACACATTGTACCCTGCCCTTTCCGAAGCCTATCTCGTACCTCATGTATACCTGCAACAATTCTGGCACCATTTGAGATTTCACAGTGAAGCGAATCAAGTATACTTCGCCAGTGTTATTCATGGAACCAATGTCAAATTTAAAACTTTTACATTCCGATTAGTCCTAAACTTCACTTCCAAAAACTCAAGGCATGACGAACAGAACTGGGATGAAGATGTAGAACTTGTTGACCTTCCCACATCATGACTCTCGGTTACACTAGGCCGTTAGATAAACTCTCAATATTCCAGATAAAAGGCCTTCAAAGGCACTGGTACTTCATGTTCAACATTATAAATAAGTGTCTGACCGGGAAATAAAACTGGTCTCGATTATGCTAGCTTATCAGTCCTTTGTGCCTTTCACGTGTGTGCTTTCAATAGACATTTTGATTACGCAAATTTTGATTGGCTTGAATTAAAACACGCTGTGGAAGCTAAAGGCTTTCCATAAAAGGAAAGAAAGTTTGTCCCATTTTTTAGATTTCTCCAAAATCTGATCAGACACTTCATGGAACACACATTCTTCCATCCAAAATAGAATTCCAAAGTCCTCACAATACGTTTCATCAAATCTCATGAAGGGGACCAAACTATTGCTCAGATGATTATTCCAATCGAACTTCTTCGATATGCAAATGGCAAGAAGGATGTCGTGATTGCCTATAGAGCTGAATTTCATGCGCCGATGGGACACCATGAAACGGATGTCTCTACCCAAGGCGAGTCCTTTGATAATAATGAGAGTATAAGTGAGGAAGCAGATGAGGAAAGTCAGTAATAATCTAACACAGGAGTAAGTGTAAGCACTGAGGGGGAGAGTCCAAAAGAATCTGAGAGCAGAGCAAGTAAAAACAGTAAGGGAGAGAGTTCTGCATCTGAGGGACTTGGAGATTCGGAGGGAGAAATAGGAGATGAGGATGTTCCTTCACTCACAAATAGTCGGGCATACCCTCTAAATGTCGACTCTCATTCGTTGGGAGCCGACAAAGTCGTCGACCGCCAATCATTGCCTGCATAATCCGAACACATCCACTCGGATGCCTCTCAACAGGTTTCCGTTTCGTTTGTGCACGGGGAGGACCAACACAATCTACCACCAGCTCATTCGGAGGCAGGAGGTATAGAATTAGGTCAACAGCAGCCCCAGTTGACCGAAATCCCTTCTGTTCCACAAAATGTAGAGCCTATCCATCAAGATATAACACATACACAATCACCCTCTGCTGGTCTTCGTGACCGAGCCGAGACATCTAGACCAGATGTCACACTTGGTGACACTGGGATGATGGAAGGAAATCCTGTTGCGGCTACTATCACGTCAATTGCTAAAAAGGCCAGACGTCGTGTGAACAGAAACTCTTCGTGACTCCGGTTACATTACCCGAGCAGATATGGATGCCTTTTAGTCAGCCCTCTCTGAAAAGGTCGATAGTCACCATAAGGGTAAAAGTGAGGCAATTTTGACCTCTTAGTCACTTCCATTCCCTGCTCGCCAAAGAACTGGAACTATATTCGGAGAACCTGCGACAACAGCTGATCTGAAGATCCTGGAAATCGAGGTCTACAACATTAATGACAATGTTGGATTACTTCTCTCCATTGTCACTGACCTTGTCTCCAAGGTTAAATCTCTAGAAGAAACATGCCAGTCCCAGGATACGTCTCTTAAATAGAAGCATGATGATCCTGATGATCAAGATCATCATGAGGGGGAGAAGCGTCAAAGAACATCTGAGACATGTCATGTAAAGTCGAATATAGGGGAAGCTTCAGTTACTGAATGTCCGGTATCAGAAAAGGATAGGGGCGAGCAGGCAGTTCATGAGAAGTTTCAAATGCCTTAATTATGTTCAATGAATCTTTAGAAGAAGAATTAGAACTACAAATGTCAATCACTGATCACATGCTTAAAGAAGTTGAGTTGTGAATCTTAGGAGGAGCTAAAGAAGACGCTCTCACAGAGCTTAGCCCAATTCCACTAAGGGTGATAGAGCCAACATAAATCATTTCTCTTGAATCCGATGAAGAGGAACAAGAAGAAAAGGCGGTTATGTTCGAAAGTCTATTTGAGTACCAATTTCTAGGGGAGGAAGGGGTTTCTCAAGAAGAGTTCACTTCTTAACTCAAATCCAAAGAACCTTCCGATGATCTTGTCTTCATAAAGAAATTCCAGCTCCATGTTGTGAAGACCACCCCTCACAGGGCGGTAGACACGAGTCTAGGTCCCACATCATGCTATACGATATCAACCATAACTAAGATAGAGTAATTAAGCTGCGGAATTATATATTACATGTACAAGCATATTAGGATTAAGTTTAACACAGATTAAGTTTTCAAATTAAACTTATAAAGGGCACAAGTCTAATCTAATTCAAGTCATCATATAATCAAGATAAATCTACCCAGACCACCATTTCATCATCATCCAATTAGTACCAAAGAGGGGTTTGCTGAGTAGAGGTCTATGAGAACTCCTGTCTTGATCGTGTAAGACCTAAGAACTAGGTCCGGCAGGTGACTTTCCTTTGTCTTTTCCTGTAAAAATGTTAAGTAGCAACCGTAAGAAATGCTTAGTGAGTAAATAGATTTTCAAATTAACATGCAATGTCAAGCGGATCATCAGTCTAACGTGATATGTCTTGGCTGCCGCTACAGCCCTCATGATTGAGACATAGAAGTCATAGAGTCGGATGATGTTCAAGCCACGCTCACACTTAAATCGTGGGGATCAGCCACATACTGGGCTAGCTACCAGTAAATCAACGTGGCAGAACATCGGAGGTCATTACCAAGTTCAGTAGAACTGGTGAAATAGCCAGGTCTAGAACAATAGACCAATCAAGGCTAATCAAATTGAGTCAATATGTCAAGTATATGTAATGATGAAGCATACGTAATCAAAATCATGATAGCAGTAATCTCAAAGCAGTATCAGAAATGACGGTAAATGCACAATCATATGAAGTGATGATCAAATAGCTATCTTGATCCACTGGGCAATACCCAACCATGGTGTGCACAGGTCACAATCCAGCTGACAATATGAATGTCAAATCAATCTAGCATCAACAATATGTCTCAACCGAAAATTCAAGCATGTTAAATCTGAATATCTATAACTCACAGTGTTGAGGTCTTTATCTTACAGATGTAAAATCTGCCACCTGAGTTATCTCAAGATTTTATCTTTGTCAATCAATTCTCTGTCAATTCAAATCTATGACCCGCTTTAAATCTTTAAATCTTTGTGTCTACGTTCAGAATTTCACTGAACCTGTCCAGAATTATCATCTCAATATCATCATCTTTTATCTTTAAATTCTTTGTTTTATCTGCATCTGATAACTTGTTCATTCATAAATCTTTCTTTCATTCATATTCTTTGTTTATTAATATTCTCAAAAGATCAGTATATATATATATATATATATATATATATATATATATATATATATATATATATATATATATATATATATAATGATTTTGCTAATTATCTTGTTAATTTATGCGCCGTCTATGCGTTTTAATCAATAAATTCAAATTTAAGGAATGGGATTCGAATTTATGCACCAAAGTCGAACATAGACTAAATTCGAAATACATAAATTCGAACTAGGGTTAAATTCGAATCTTAAATTCGAATTAGGGTTAAATTCGAAGCTTAATTTCGAATTAGGGTTAAATTCGAATCTTAATTCGAACTAGGGTTAAATTTGAATCCCTTATTCGAATTTAGGTTCAAATTCGAACCCTTGATTCGATTTTAGCTATAATCGAGTTTGTTCATGCATTTCGAATTTGTTCTTGGCATCTCGAATTTGCTCATATTTTACAACTTTAAATCATACATTTCTAAGCCTAAAATCACGAATATGTTAAGTAATAAGCCTAGTTTGATTATATTATACATAATCCAGTTAAAACTTAGCTTTAATCACTCAAGAAATGATAAATTCGAATTTTATCATCAAAACCGAAAATATGAAAACTAAAAGAGTCGATTTTTACCTTGAATTTGCGTTGATTGTTGTTGATTAGTATTTGTAACTCCGTCCTTGCTTCAATCTTCGAATTTATTGCAAATTATGGTGAATTTTTGATGAAATTGTGAGATTTGTAGAAAGAGTAGAGAGAGAGAGTAAAAGTGATTAATGAATCATAAATCTCGTTTTTATACTTCATCTAGTTATATTTGCTACTTAACCCACTTTTACTTTCGTATCTTATATCTCTTTTATTTAATTATCTTTAATAATTTTTTGATTCATAATTTAAATATTTATATAATTTAATTAAATATTTCATAACTTAATTAAATTATAATTCAAATAATGTAATAATATTACATTATCGTTTCAAATACTGAATTTAAGACTAGATCACAAGTTAGATTGTTACAGAATGGGCTCCACCACGCACAAGCTTCGTCCCCAAAGTTAGCTATGTTCGAACAGACTGAGATAAGTGGTTTTCATAACATCTTCAGATTCCCAAGACTAATGCGAACCCTTGTGGTGTTTCCACTGGACGAGCACCATCTGTATTTCTTTATTCCGAAGCTTTTTGGTCTTCGAGTCCATAATACACTCCGGCTCTTCAACCACTCTAAGCTTCTCATCAATCTGCAAGTTAACGTGTGGTATTTGAACTTTTCTTTCGTCTGCTAAGCTTTTTCTCAAGTGACTAACATGGAATACAGGATGTATTCCAGATAAGCCCGCTGGTAGTTCAAGACGATAAGATTGATTTCCTACCTTTTCGACAATCTTGAACGGCCCGATTAATCTGGGAGCTAACTTGTTTCGCTTTATGAATCTCACCACATTCTTCATTGGGGATACTTTCAGCATCACTCAATCGTTAACCGCAAAGCTTATTGATCTGTGTCGATTATTATAATATGACTTCTGCCTGCTTTGAGCTTCAAGTATGTTTCTTCTAACTAGTTGAATCTTCTCATGAGTCAACTGTAGAAGGACAGGTCCTGCTATTGGCGATTCACCTGTTTCACGCCAACAGGTGGGAGTTCTGCATTTTCTTCCATACAAAGCTTCAAAAGGAGCCATCTTGATCATTGAATGATAACTGTTATTATATGAGAATTCGACCAAAGGCAAGTGGTCATCCCAGTTACCACCTAGATCAAGAACACAGGCACGAAACATATCTTCAAGAGTAAGGATAGTACGCTCACTCTGGCCATCTGCACTAGGGTGATAAGCTGTACTCATAGAGATCCGAGTACCCATCCCGTCTTGTAGAGCTTGCCAGAATCTAGATGTGAAATGACTATCACGATCAGATACGATAGACTTTGGCACACCGTGACGAGAAATTATTTCGGTTATGTATAATTGTGCCAATCTATCAAGAGAGTATGTCTCTTTCATCGATATGAAGTGAGCTGACTTCGTTAATCGATCCACGACTACCCAGATGGAGTCGTGTTGTCTTTTGGTTTTCGGCAACTTCGTGATGAAGTCCATTGTTATATGCTCCCACTTCCACTCAGGAACTGGTAGTGGTTGCATATCCTCGAAGGGTTTCTGGTGTTCTGCCTTAACCATTTGACATATTCTGCAGCTTTCAACGAATCGACCGATGTGCCACCAGTAGTCAGCTTTCAAATCAAAATACATCTTTGAGCTTCCAGGATGAATAGATAATTTAGACTGATGAGCTTCGGATAAAAGAGTGTTGCGAATAGAACCATACTTAGGAATCCAGATTCGGTTTCCCTGGAGACAGTGAAGTCCCAAATGGTTCAGAGATAAGAATTGTAACTGCCCTTTGAGATTTTCAGAACTGATATTCTCTTCTTTCAACGTTTCGGCTTGAGCAGATCTGATGTCCTTGATAAGATCGGAAGAGAATACAACAGGAGTCAAGGCATAGCAACACTTTTCTGGATATGTCTTTCTACTCAAAGCATCCGCGACCACATTGGCTTTGCCGGGATGATACAGGATCTCGCAATCATAGTCTTTGATGAGCTCCAAGGACTGTCGTTGTTTCATATTCAGATCCTTTTGAGTAAAGAGATGTTTAAGACTCTTATGATCGGCGTAAAGCTGACACCGAGTCCCATAAAGGTAATGCCGCCAGATTTTCAGTGCAAAGGTAACGGCAGCCAACTCAAGATCATGAGTCGGTGCACTTTTCTCGTAATCCTTCAATTGCCTTGAAGCGTAGGCAATTACTTTTCCCCTTTGCATCAGAACACATCCCAAGCCAGTACCAGATGCGTCGCTGTAAACGACAAAATCATCATTGCCTTCTGGTAAGGCTAGGATCGGCGCTTGAATTAACTTCTGTTTCAAAGTTGCAAATGCCTCTTGCTGTTTATCAGCCCATACGAAAGGTATATTCTTTCGTGTTAGCATCGTAAGTGGCACAGCAATCTTCGAGAAGTCCTTAATGAATCGCCGATAGTAACCGACCAATCCAAGGAAACTTCTAATTTTTGAGGCATTGCGAGGCGTTTGCCATTTCTGAACGGCCTCGACTTTAGAAGGATCAACTGAAATTCCTTCACCAGATATAACATGGCCAAGGAATTGGATCTATAAAGTAATCAAAGCAGAATTTCAAGTTTTGTTTGAAACAAAGAACGCTTAAGGAATAACTTAAGACAATGTAAAATTGTACCTGTCTGAGCCAGAATTCACACTTAGAAAATTTTGCGTAGAGTCTTTCTTTTCTCAGTAACTCTAGCAATTGTCGCAGATGATTAGAATGATCAGCCTCCGCTTTGGAGTAAATCAGTATATCGTCTATGAATACGATAACTGACTTGTCCATCATCGGTCTGCACACGCGATTCATGAGATCCATGAACGCCGTTGGTGCATTTGTTAATCCGAACGGCATCACGAGAAATTCGTAATGACCGTATGTTGTTCGGAAGGCTGTCTTTGGAATATCCGCATCTCTTACCTTCAGCTGATGATACCCAGAATGAAGATCAATCTTGGAGAAATAACTTGCTCCTTTTAGCTGGTCGAATAGCTCGTCAATTCTGGGCAGTGGATATTTATTCTTTATGGTGACTTTGTTCAACTCACGATAGTCGATGCACATACGAGAGTTCCGTCTTTCTTCTTAACGAATAAGACAAGTGCAACCCATGGAGATGAACTCGGTCGGATAAATCCCTTTTCTAACAGCTCTTGCAACTGTTTCGACATTTTCTGCATTTCTGCAGGTGCAAGTCTGTAGGGAGCTTTGGCAATGGGAGCCGCACCAGGAACTAAGTCAATGCCGAACTCGACTTGTCGTTCTGGTGGCACTCCAGAAATGCCATCCGGAAATACGTCCGGGAACTCACTGACTATTGGAATATCATATAAGGATTTCTTTTGGGCTTCAGAGACGGATTCAGATGTGACATAGCATATGTAAGATTGATGACCTTTAGCTAGATATTTATAAGCTTTTTCAACTGAAATGAAGCAGTGAGCACTTTTCCGCTTCTCGCCTTTGATTTCCAATACTCGGCCGTTTGAAGACTTGATCCTGATGATTCGGCGGTTGCAGACGATCGTAGCCTCGTTATTCATTATCCAGTCCATGCCGATGATGACGTCGAACTCTTTCAGCGGAATCGGGATAAGGTCGAGGTTGAATACGATATTGTCAACAAGCAGAGTACAATTTCGATAAACAGAATCAGCCATAACATAATTGTTACTGGCTGTCTCAATATCAAGTATCACGGAGAGCTTCGATGGAGATTTGAATAATCTTTGTGCGAAAGAAGTTGATATAAAAGAACGACTAGCACCAGAATCGAATAATACACGAGCAGGTATCGAGTTAAGCATAAACGTACCGGTAACTACGTCAGGGGTTTCCTTTGCTTCTTCGGCTGTTATCTGAAATGCTCGGGTTCTTGCTGTTGGTGTGGCAGCTGAACTTTTCATTGTAGCCACTCCAGCTAACGACTGTGACTGACCTCGTTGCCCGCTGCGACACTGATACATGAAGTGTCCTCGTTTCCCACATTTCGCACATCCGAGTCCTCGCTATGGACACTCTTCACTGCTGTGACCAATTCTATTGCACGCAAAGCATGTGACGTCGTCTGGATTGCACAATCCCATGTGTGATTTCCTACATCTTTTACAATATCGGGGTTCGTTCGTAAGCGAATAAACTTGAGCTTTCGGTTGGGATTGCTGAGATTGCTGGGACTGAGATTTGTTTGGCCTAAAGAATCTGCCGAATTTCTGTTTCTTTGGAGAAGATGGACACGTCGGGTTCGCTGATGGAGCATAGAGCTGATCACCATACTCCAGGTATCCTCTCTCGATCTGTCTGGCCGCTTCCACCATTTCCAGATAAGATTTATACTTTATCGCACTCATCGGGTGACGGTATATCGGGTTAAGTCCTCCGCGGAATCTATTCATCTTTCGTTCCTCAGTAGCTACTTGATACGAGGAGTAACCGCAAAGCCGTGAGAATTCATGCACGTATTCATCCACAGTCTTAGTTCCCTGAGTCAGCTGCATTAGTTGTACTTCCATCTTGTCTCGCTGGTTGATCGGACAATACTTTGCGTTAAACATGTCTAAAAACTGCTCCCATTCTAGAGTCTGGATAACTTCTTCGCCATAAATGCTCCTCTGAGTCTTCCACCAAGCACGGGCAGCGCCGACGAACAACGCAGATGCATAACTCACCTTTTTCGATTCTAAGCAATCAGAGATTCTGAAAATCTCTTCAGTATGGCTAATCCAATCCATCGCCTGAATTGGATTCACTGTACCCTCAAAGTTCAGGGCACCGCTCGCTTTAAAATCTTTGAACTTACAGCCTTTCGGCTGCTCAATTTGGGCATCATGGGTAGAGTTATCAGAATCAGAGTCATTATTCTGGACTTGCTTTTATTTTCGCTTATTCTTTTTATCATCACGTCTTTTAGCTTCGGCCTCATCTCTGGCCTGAAACTGTTCTTGCATAGTCTTATTTTGTTCTTCAGAATGTTGGGCTAATAACTGTTGCATCATTTCAAACATTTGTTGTGGGGTGATGTTGTTTGGTATGTCACCTGATCCTAATCCTAACATCTTAACTGAAAATTAAAATCATATAACTATCAGTTTATAGACTTAGATCTATGTACCCTTTTTCCCATCCTAATAGTCTGTACATCCTATCTCAGTTCAAACCACCTAAATGATTGATACATAAGTATTGCTTCAGTTTGAGACCAAGTATACTCTCGTAATACTTGATTCACTCAAACTATGGGCTCTGATACCATCCTGTGAAGACCACCCCTCACGAGGCGGTAGACACGAGTCTAGGTTCCACATCATGCAATACGATATCAACCATAACTAAGATAGAGTAATTAAGTTGCGGAATTATATATTACATGTACAAGCATATTAGGATTAAGTTTAACACAGGTTTTCAAATTAAACTTATAAAGGGCACAAGTCTAATCTAATTCAAGCCATCATATAATCAAGATAAATCTAGCCAGACCACCATTTCATCATCATCCAATTAGTACCAAAGAGGGGTTTGCTGAGTAGAGGTCTATGAGAACTCTTGTCTTGATCGTGTAAGACCTAAGAACTAGTTCCGGCAGGTGACTTTCCTTTGTCTTTTCCTGTAAAAATGTTAAGTAGCAACCGTAAGCAATGCTTAGTGAGTAAATATATTTTCAAATTAACATGCAATGTCAAGCGGATCATCAGTCTAACGTGATATGTCTTGGCTGTCGCTACAGCCCTCATGATTGAGACATAGAAGTCATAGAGTCGGATGATGTTCAAGCCACGCTCACACTTAAATCGTGGGGATCAGCCACATACTAGGCTAGCTACCAGTAAATCAACGTGGCGGAACATCGGAGGTCATTACCAAGCTCAATAACACTGGTGAAATAGCCAGGTCTAGAACAATAGACCAATCAAGGCTAATCAAGCTGAATCAATATGTCAAGTATATGCAATGATGAAGCATACGTAATCAAAATCATGATAGCAGTAATCTCAAAGCAGTATCAGAAATGACGGTAAATGCACAATCATATGAAGTGATGATCAAATAGCTATCTTGATCCACTAGACAACACCCAACCATGGTGTGCACATGTCACAATCCAGCTGACAATATGAATGTCAAATCAATCTAGCATCAACAATATGTCTCAACCGGAAATTCAACCATGTTAAATCTGAATATCTATAACTCACAGTGTTGGGGTCTTTATCAAACAGATGTAAAATCTGCCACCTGATTTATCTCAGGATTTTATCTTTGTCAATCAATTCTATGTCAATTCAAATCTTTGACCCGCTTTAAATCTTTAAATCTTTGTGTCTATGTTCAGAATTTCACTGAACTTGTCCAGAATTATCATGTCAATATCATCATCTTTTATCTTTAAATTCTTTATTTTATCCGATTCTGATAACTTGTTCATTCATAAATCTTTCTTTCATTCATATTCTTTGTTTATTAATATTCTCAAAAGATCAGTATATATATATATATATATATATATATATATATATATATATATATATATATATATATATATATATATATTAATATATATAATGATTCGCGAATTATCTTGTTAATTTATGCGTCGTCTATGGGTTTTAATCAATAAATTTGAATTTAAGGAATGGGAATCGAATTTATGCACCAAAGTCGAACATAGACTAAATTCGAAATACATAAATTCGAACTAGGGTTAAATTCGAATCTTAAATTCGTATTAGGGTTAAATTCGAATCTTAAATTCGAATTAGGGTTAAATTCGAATCTTAAATTCGAACTAGGGTTAAATTCGAATCCCTTATTCGAATTTAGGTTCAAATTCGAATCCCTTGATTCGATTTTAGCTATAATCAAGTTTGTTCTTGCATTTCGAATTTGTTCTTGGCATCTCAAATTTGTTCATATTTTACAACTTTAAATCATACATTTCTAAGCCTAAAATCACGAATATGTTAAGTAATAAGCCTAGTTTTATTATATTATACATAATCTAGTTAAAACTTAGCTTTAATCACTCAAGAAATGATAAATTCGAATTTTATCATCAAAACCGAAAATATGAAAGCTAAAAGAGTCGATTCTTACCTTGAATTTGCGTTGATTGTTGTTGATTAAGTATTTGTAACTCCGTCCTTGCTACAATCTTCGAATTTATTGCAAATTATGGAGAATTTTTTGATGAAATTGTGAGAGAGTAGAGAGAGAGAGAGAGAGAGAGAGAGAGAGAGAGAGAGAGAGTAAAAGTCATTAATGAATCCTAAATCTCGTTTATATACTTCATCTTGTTATATTTGCTACTTAACCCACTATTACTTTTGTATCTTATATCTCTTTTATATTAAATCATAATTTAAATATTTATATAATTTGATTAAATATTTCATAACTTAATTAAATTATAATTCAAATAATGTAACTTTTTTACATTATTGGTTCAAATACTGAATTTAAGACTAGATCAAAAGTTAGGTTGTTACAATATCCGATCCCATGAATCGACGATCTGTTTGACCAATTACAGGGTTCGAGCTTCTTTTCGAAGATAGACTTAAGATCGGGTTACTACCAGTTGCGAGTTCGAGATGAGGATGTTCTGAAGACTGCATTTCGGACACGTTATGGCCATTATGATTTCCTCGTGATGCCCTTCGGACTGACTAACGCACCCGCGGCTTTACATGGATTTGATGAACAGGGTGTGTAGATCTATGTTGGATTGGTTCGTGATTGTGTTTATCGACGACATCCTGATCTATTCGAGGAATGCCGAGGACCACGAGCAGCACTTGCGAGAGGTTTTAACCGTGCTGCGAAAGGAGAGACTGTATGCGGAGTTCTTTAAGTGTGAGTTCTGGTTGTAAGAGATTTAGTTTCTGGGACATGTTGTGAGTGCCGATGGTACTAAAGTAGATCCAGCGAAGGTAGAGGCCGTGATGAGTTGGGAGCCACCGAAGACTGTGCCCGAGGTTCGTAGCTTTCTGGGATTAACCTGGTACTATCGCCGCTTCATTTAGGACTAATCAAGGATTTCCATGTTGTCGACGAGATTGACACGGCAGTCCATTCCTTTCATATGGTCCGATGATTAGGAGTTGGCATTTAGGGAGCTGAAATCTCGGTTGTGTCAGGCTCTAGTGTTAGCGCTACCAAAGGGTACTAAGGATTTTGTTGTGTACTGTGATGCGTTGGGTACTGGGTTGGGTTGCATTCTGATGCAGCGGGGCAAAGTGATAGCGTATGCGTCACTACAGCTGAACACCTACAAGGAGAACCAC
This sequence comes from Centrapalus pauciflorus, assembly GCA_020465985.1. NCBI lineage: Eukaryota > Viridiplantae > Streptophyta > Magnoliopsida > Asterales > Asteraceae > Centrapalus > Centrapalus pauciflorus. Next base: position 85,002 of record JAANYP010003223.1, on the reverse strand, counting down.
AGTGTGCACGACCTTGAGTTAGACGCGATAGTGTTTGCATTGAAGATATGGCATCATTATTTGTATGGGTCTCAGTTTGTAGTGTATACAGATCATAAGAGTCTTTAGTATCTGTTTAGTCAGAATGATCTGAATATGAGACAGGGGCGCAGTCTAGAGCTACTAAAGGACTACGATTGTGAGATCCAGTACCATCCGGGTAGGGCCAATGTAGTGGCAGATGCACTGAGCCGCAAGGCGTTCGGCCAGACTGTGGTTTCCGGAGCAGAGAGGCTCGAGGTCACTTCGACCCTTATAGAGAGCTTGAGACTTGCTCAATTACAGGGTCTACGAGCAGAGAATGTTGAAAGAGAACGCCTTACTGGGCAGCTTGAGACTTTGAGCAGAGACAGCAGAAGGCTGTATGTGTTTCATGATCGAGTCTGGGTTCCGAGAGTCAGGAATCTTTTGCAGTTGCTATTGGACGAGTCGCACCGATCGAGATTGTCTATCCACCCCGGGAGCACCAAGATGTATAAAGATCTGCGTGAGTTCTATTGGTGGCCTGGAATGAAGAGATATGTGGGTCGATATGTTGAGGATTGCATGACTTGTCTACGTGTTAAGGCCGAGCATCAGAAGCCTCTCGGGCATCTACCGCCTTTGGAGATCCCCGAGTGGAAGTGATATCACATCACGAGAGATTTTATCATTAGACTTCCACGCACGGTTAGAGGAAATGATATAATTTGGGTGATTATGGATCAACTGGCGAAGAGCGCCCACTTCTCAGCAGTCCGCGGTACCGTCACGATGGATCTGTTAGCTCGGCTCTACATTAACGAGGTGGTTTCGAGGCACGACATTCCAAAGTCGATCACGTCTGACAGAGATACACGGTTTACTTCGACGTTCCGGCAGTGCTTTAAGCGCGAGTTGGGGACAAGAGTTCAGTTGAGTACAATGTATAGACCTCAGATAGACAGGTAGACAGGGCAGACAAATCAAACTTACAAGGATAGGCTTCGAGCGTGCGCGATAGATTTCAGTGGTAGTTGGGACGTGCACTTCCCGTTGGTTGAGTTTGCGTACAACAACAACTACCACACCTCTATCAAGATGGCTCCGTTTGAGGCACTTTACGGGCGTAAGTGCCTAACCCCGGTGTGTTGGGGTGAGGTCGGCGAACGACCTATCAGCGGGCCTGAGTTGTTGCAGGAGACGAGCGACAAGGTGGAAGTTATCCGCGAGCATATGAGAGTTGCTCAGAGCCGGCAGAAGATTTATGTCGATCGTCGTCTGACTGAGCTCGAGTTCAGAGTTAGGGACCGTGTGATGTTGAAAGTATCGCCGTGGAAAGGAGTTATCCGATTCAGACACAGAGGTAATGTTAGGCACAAAAAGGCCTCAGTCAAACCTGTTCTACACCTTAGAAGGAGATTTTTAATCAAACCTGGTTAATGCACTTGAATGTAAAATTTAAGGCCTCTTAATGCCTTATTGAAACCTGATAAGTGATTTGCAATATTAGTCAAAGCTGCTTACCATGTTGCATTTGTTGCAAGTAAGGCAGATTGCCCAAACTGTTGTATTCTGTTGAATAGGCTGGACATAAACTGTCTACGCTGCTCTAACCTGTTGAGCGGTTTGGACAAATTCTAAGTGTTCTGTTCTTTGTGAACAAAAACTGTTCCTTTTGAACAGGCCAAACACTTTATGGAATATGTTTCCATGTCCTCATGTATTGTTTTGGACTACAAGATCAGTTTACAAAGTCGAACACAAAGTGTAAAACTGAAGTTGCAAAGATTGCCTACGCTGTTCTGTTACATGAAGACAAAGTGGATATTTGAAATGGGTGACAGACCATTTCTTATATCAAAATGGCCATAACAGAAGATGAAAGGTTTAAAGTTGTCATTCTTCTTTTAGTTAAAACTTTCTACAATAGAGACAAGAAGGAAAAGACAAAGATTCTGCAATGTAAAGACAATACTGCTTTGTCAGAACGTGCAAAAAAGTTGTTTTGTCTTTTTGGAAAGACATCCCACTATCTCTATGTCAAATGAGGAAGCTTCACTGAGATTCTCAGTGAGAGTATAAAAGGAAGCTTCTAAGGAATGTGATATAACCAAGAGTGTAATATTCAGAACGTCCAAAGAAGTGTGTTTTCATGCATGCAAGTCTGCTTGAATAAAACAGTAACGTGTATCCAAGTTGTTCTTATTCAAGCTGTCTATCTGTCTGTCTTGTAAACAGTGAGTTCATCTTAGTGAGTGCATTCATTGTATCTAGTCTGAGTGTATCTTAGATTAGTTAGACATCTGTTGTTTCTGTCATCTCAGCTTGAACCATTCCGCAGTTCAGGCTTGATTGTAATTTACAGTTGTTGATAATATACACAAACATTGAGAAAAGTGTGTTGAATTTTAAAAAGTTGTATTCAACCCCCCCCCCCCCCCACCTCTACAGCTTAGAGAAACATACTAGGGAAACCTTTTGGGACCTACAAATTGAATCAGAGCAGTTTAGAGTGTGTGTTAACTCTAGATCTCTATCATCTCCCTATTTCCCACCCTGGACAACAGTGCTGCCAGCTCTTCCTCTTACGATGACAATGGTTCAATGGCAAAACCCCACAAGTTCAATCATCAAAACTTCTCTGGTCGGAAGTGTGCTCTACTTAGAGAATCTAGATGTACAACTACCAGTGATAGTAATGGAAGGTCCCTATGTGCCAAATTCTGTTACTACTATCACTCCTGCTGCTAAAGGAGCTGTTCCTGAAATTAGGACCTTTGAAAAGGTAAAAGCTCAATGGTCTGATGATAATAAAAGGCCGGTTGCTCTTGATGCAAAGGCCAGGAACAACCTGGTTATTTCTCTTCCTGATGATGTGTTCAAAGAGGTTTAGAAAATGAAGACTGCAAAGAAGATGTGGGATACTTTGTGTACCGCCTAACAGGATTTACAATCGTGTTAGACAGTATGAACTCTTCTTTGCAAAGCCAAAGGAGTCTCTCACTGAAACCTATACCACATTCACTGCTCTTGTTAATGATCTTAAAGCTGTTGGGATCACCAAGGACAGCCTAACTCTGGTAAACAAATTTTTAGACATTCTGCCTGAGGAATGGAATTATTTCTCACTGAGTGTGTCTTAGACTAGTTAGACATCTGTTGTTTCTGTCATCTCAGCTTGAACCATTCCGCAGTTCAGGCATGTTTGTAATTAACACTTGTTGATAATATACATAAACATTGAGAAAAGTGTGTTGAATTTTAAAAAGTTGTATTCACCCCCCCCCCCCCACCCCCCACCCTTCTACAGCTTAGAACAATACACTAAGGGAAACCTTTTGGGACCTACAACTGGTATCAGAGCAGATAGAGTGTGTGTTAACTCTAGATCTCTCATTCTCCCTATTTCCCCATGGACAACAGTGCTGTCAGCTCCTCCTCTTACTATGACAATGGTTCAATGGCCAAACCCCCCAAGTTCAATCATTAGAACTTTTCTGGTTGGGAGTGCAGGATGATGCTCTATTTAGAGAATCTGTATGTACAACTACCAGAGATAGTAATGGAAGGTCCCTATGTGTCAACCTCTGTTACTACTATCACTCCTGCTGCTAAAGGAGCTGTTCCTGAGATCAGAACCTTTGAAAAGGCAAAAGCTCAATGGTCTGATAAAGACAAAAGGCTGGTTACTCTTGATGCAAAGGCCCGGAACAACCTGGTTATTTCTCTTCCAGATGATGTGTTCAAACAGGTTGAGAAAATGAAGACTGCAAAGGAGATGTGGGATACTTTGTGTACCGTCTATGATGGTCCCACTATCACACTGGATAACATGATCAACAATCTTGTTAGACAGTATGAACTCTTCTTTGCAAAGCCAAAGGAGTCTCTCACTGAAATCTATACCAGATTCACTGCTCTAATCAAAGATCATAAAGTTGTTGGGATCACCAAGGACAGCCTAACTCTCGTAAACAAATTTTTAGACATTCTGCCTGAGGAATGAAATTATTTCTCTACTATTCTAAGAAATTCAGGCTCCATCAAAAGTATGGACCGTGTAATCTATATGGGTCTTTACTAAATGATGAGCAGTCAAGGAAACAGAAAAGAAATGCCTTGGAAATGTCAAAAAGAGGTGATGCCTTAGTGGCCAGCGTGAGACAACCTGTTGGTCAGGTGTGTGATGTGTTCACCCAAGCTGAACAACAGGCTGATGATGAAATGGAATAATTGTCTAAGGAAGAAGATTATGAAGATCTTACTGAATTTGATGATGAGCAAATGATTGTCATGCTTGTCAGAAAATTCAATAAGAAGAGGTTTGGTGGAAAGATGCTACAAAAGAAGTCTGGTGCCATAAAAAAGAAAGCATTTGACAAAACTAAGGCTGAGTGCTATAAGTCTGGCAAAACAGGCCATATAGCTGATGACTGTGTGTCTAAAGCTATTGGCTCAACATCCAAATCATACAAGACAAATAAGGACGATGGCTACTGGGTTAAGTACCTAATGGCTATGGCTAAGATGAGATAGTTGGAAGACTCGATGGCTTCCAACAAGCAAAAGGGACTCATGGCTGAGACATGTGACTGGGAGGAATCTGACTCATCATCAGATGAAGAAGACAACAATTGTCTGATGGCCAACACTGATGTCCCATCAACAAGCAATTTCAAACAGGACCTGGCTGAAGCTGAGGCTCTCAGCAGCTTGGAGAACTGGAACCCAACCATGATGTATAAGGTACAAAATTTTATGGATTACAGTTCTGATGAAAAGGTTAAAATGTTTGAATATTTACTGGTTGATTTAAAAGATGCTATTGAGAACCATGATGCTTTGTTGTCTGAGATCTCAAAGCTAAAAACTGATCTTGAAATAAAAACTAGCAAACTGGACAGCTTCCATAAGTTGAAAACTGAACTTGATGAATTAAAACACATCAATTACATTTTATTAGAAGAAAGAGAGACAGACACAAAGCATGAACAGCTTCAAAAGATTGTTGACTCTTGGTGTCAATCTGCACAGAAAGTCAACCATTGTATCAGTCAACAGATCCCTGCTCAAATCCAAGCCAATCTTGGAGGGGATCTTGATACATCAGCTTCAATTGTTGAGATAAAAAATCTGGAAAAAGACATATCCACTCTTGGTGAGCTTCCAAGTACTTTCATTCAGAGAGTAAATGGAAAGCTAGTCTCAACAAATAGGTTTGTCAGGCCTCAAAACACTGACAGCTTGTGTGTAAAAGTTTTAAAAACTGATGATGGAATGTGTTCTCCGTCAAATCAGCCTGCTAAGTGCACAGCTGGGTCACACAAGCAAAAGAAGGGAAAACAAGTTCAAACTGCAGCTTTGGACACTAAACCTGCCAACAAGACATGTTCTGGATCTATAGCTGATGGTAAGAAACCTATTAATCCTTTTGATGCCAAACACTTTGAGAAAAGGTTTTCAAAAGGTAAGCAACCTGCTTTCAACAGGGGTAAGTCTCATATTAAAGTAAATCTGCTGTGATTTCAAATAAACTTTTAAATCATAGTGGAAAACTGGTTATAAATGAAGGTAAGTCTTTCAAAACTAGAAGCAGTGATTATGTTGATAGGCAACATCCATCACATCTCAGTAAGGGCAAAGGCAAAGCCATTGCTCAACCTGAGAAAGTTAGGAATAAGATTCCCAAACCTGTGGAAGGAGATAGGTCAATCAAACTTCCTATATTAGATCTCTGCCCTCCTAAAAAGAGGAAAGAGGACACAGGTAAAGCTGTTGCTGTTGTGTCTTCTGCTCAAACTGTTGATTCTTCTAATATAGTAATAAGTTTGCAAAACCAGCTGAGAAGTTCAACAAAAATGTTCCAAAATGTGTTTGCGGAAGTACTTCTTCCAAAAAGTCTAAAAAAGAAAAAATGTTACAAATGTGGGAAGAAGACACATATGACCAAACACTGTCCTGAAACTAAGGACATGAGGCCTGCTGACATTGCTAGTTCCAACATTGCAAAAACCAACAGTGTTGGAAGTAACATGGTCAATGAGGATAGTATCCAAGCTGATACAATCCAGATAGGAAATACTAGTGTTGGTCTTACTGGTCCATCAACAAATGTTGATGAAGAAGGAGAACTCATCCCTATGATGAGTTCCCCTAAAAATAACTAATATTTTCCCATGACATTCTGCAGGTTAGACAACCATCCCAAGTTTGGTACTTGGACAGCGGCTGCTCAGGCTACATGACAGGTTGCAAGGACTTGATGAGTGATCTCAGGCATGAAAAAGGGCCTAAAGTCACCTTTGGTGATAATGTTCAGGGATCTACAGAAGGATATGGAACCCTTCAAGCTGGTGCTGTCATATTTAAAATAGTAGCCTATGTGTCTGGGCTAAAACACAATCTTGTAAGCATCAGTCAACTGTGTGATGCTGGCTACAAGGTTAACTTTGATGACCACTAAGGGTACATACTGGATTCCCAAGGCAAAGTTGTGTTGTGTGCACAAAGAAAGAAAGGTGCATATGTTGTGGACATGAAATCTGTTGATCCCACAACTGAAACCTGCTTTATCTCAAGGAGCAATGCAGACCTAACTTGGTTATGGCACAAAAGGCTATCACACCTGAAATTCAAGAGTATCAACAAACTCTGTAAAAAAGAGTTGGTAACAGGTTTGCCTTCTATAATTTTTGTTAAGGATAAACTCTGCACAGCTTGTGAGAAAGGCAAGCATAGAAAAACATCTTTTAAATCCAAGCATAGTTTTCTATTGATACTCCTCTCTTCTTAATCCACATGGACTTGTTTGGACCTGTCAGTGTCCCAAGTCTAGGAGGTAGAAGATACACTCTAGTAATGGTTGATGAGTTCTCCAGGTTTACATAGGTGATCTTTCTAAAGTCCAAAGGAGAGGCTGCTAGAGAAATTATTGGATTTATCAAAAAGATGGAGGTGTGGAACTCTGCTCAAGTTAAGCAGCTTAGAAGTGATCATAGTACTGAATTCAGAAGTAGTACTCTTGAGGACTTCTGTGAGGAAAGAGGGATCTCACAAAACTTTTCAGCTGTAAGAACTCCACAACAAAATGGAGTTGCTAGAAGGAGGAACAGAACTCTCATTGAAGTTTTTAGGACCATGCTATGTGCATCGGGTTTACCTTCATCATTTTGGGCTGAAGCTGTCAGTACTGCATGCTTCACTCAAAACAGATCCTTAGTGGTGAAAAGGTTCAACAAGACTTCCAATGAGTTAATCAAAGAGAGGAGGCCAAACATTAGTTATTTCCATGTGTTTGGATGCCCCTGCTTCATTCTGAACAAGAGGGACCAACTGGCAATATTTGAACCCAAAACTGATGAAGGTGTGTTTGTTGGATATTCTGCTATCTCTAAAGCCTACAGAGTATACAACTACAAAAGAAAGGTGATAGAAAAATCTATTAATGTCACTTTTAAGGAGTCTAGAAGTGCCTCCACCAATGCTCTTCCTGAATCAGTTTCAGGAGAATTCAGCTTTGATGATCTCATGCATTCCATCAATGAAGAAAAGGACTCAAAAGCTTCCACTTCACCAAGAATGGAACCTGTTAATCACAATGGATATTATGATGACTATGTTGATACACCCTATGTGAATAAGTGTACTGACATAATTAATACACTATGTCAAGAACCAATCAATGTTAATTTCCTTGGATCCTCTGCTAATGTGCTCAACAATAGAGATTCATGCTCAACTGGTGAACAAGCTCAAGATAACAGAGTGTCTGAAAATCTTGAGAGCTGTTCAACAAGACCTGATGAAGATGAAAATGATATAGGAGAATCTTCATTGAAACATGATTCTAAGTGGATCAGGTGTCACCCTAATGATCAAATAATTTGTGACATTAACAAAGGGGTACAAACAAGATGGGACAGCTTAGGAAACTTTTGTATGTTTTCTAGCTTTATGTACCTGATGGAGCCAAAGACAGTGGATGATGCTTTAAAAGATGCCAATTGGATCACTGCCATGCAAGAAGAGCTCAATCAAATTGAGAGAAATAAAGTACGGAAGCTGGTCCCTGTTCCTAAAGGTAAAACCATAATCACAGAACCTTTCTCTAGCCAAGAATCCCATTATTGATCGAATCGAGGCAGATTCAATTCATTGGTTGGCACCAAGTTGGTTTTCAGAAATAAGATGAATGAGCAAGGTCATGTCATTAGAAATAAGGCAAGACTGGTTGCTCAAGGGTATGAAAAAATGGTGGAGTTTCTGCAAGTTCATCCCCTGCACTATGCTATGACTGCCTCTCCTGGTGTTCTATACCAAGAGATGGTTTATGAGTTTTGGTACACCTGTGCTTATGATCTTTCAACCAAAACCATCAGGGGAACCATCCTCAATGGGTCTCAAACCTTTGAGATACCCACTGCTCTTCTCAGGGAAGTTCTTCATCTTCCTGTTGCTGAAACCTATGATAAACCACAGCCTGAGGATGATCAGATGGGCAACCTGCTACGCTTCTGTGTCGTAGCAGCACCAAAAGTTGGAAAAACATTGTTCAGGATGGACTTATCACCCACTTATAATTTCTTATTCGCCTCTGTGGTGATGTCTTTTGGCTGCAAAGTTGGTTCCTTTGACCAGCTAAGCAACGATGAAATTCCCAGAGTCCTGCAGTTTGTGGATGGGACTACACTGAACATGGCCAGACGAATTTTCATGAATTTAAGGAACTTGGTGCAGCAAGAACATCACCCTACTGCTGTAAGATACCCAAGGTTTCTAAGTCTCATCTTCGAACATGTCTGTGGTGAGCATCTCTACAACTCTCAACCCTTGTTAACTACTATTGCATTCCCTGTCATCAGGAATAGAGTCTTTTACACTCTAGTACTAAACAATGAGCCTCCTTTATCTACCTCAATGAGTAGGTTACTTGGTTTGGTGGAAGGACCCTCTATTGTGAGGGTGGATCCAGTGGCTGCTCCCAAGAGAACATCCAAATCCAGGCCCAAGCTGGTAAAAAGGGGTCTGGAATCGACTGAAGGTGAGCCTGTCCACAAGAAGGCTAAAACAATTAAGTCTAAGTCTGTCCCATCAACCTCAGTGGCTGAGGGGGAGCAGACTTCTCACCCTGGTTCATTTGTTGAACCTGAAGCCTTTATGGTTGGTGCCTCTGTGGCACCTGAGACCATGGAACAGGGTGACCCTCTTGACCCTGACCTAGTCTCACCACCAGTCCAAACACAAATCTCTGCCACTTCTCCTCGATCCCCCCACCATGTCCCAATACTCAAGGAGAAAATCTCTAGCTAATAAGAAACCATCATCCCATACTAGCCCCTCTGACCGCTCCCAACAGGAGTCAGTTGACAAAGAAGCAACCCCTGCTGCTTCTCCTATTTTGGGAGAAAGTTCAGCACATTTGGAGCAGGCTTCACTCCAACAAGAGTCAACCTAGAGTCAGCTCAGACCCTATGGTTCCTCCTACCAGGAACAAGTTGTACAAAAGGAGACTACTACATTCACTATCCCAGCCTCCCAACAGGCTGAGGATATTGAAAGACAGGAGTCCACTTCACTCCATACTGAGTCCACACAGTCTCCACTTCATACTTCTCTTACACCATCTGAGTCTGCACGAGGTGCCAAAGCTGCTGGAACAGACCATCCAGCAGATTAGCCTCAAACTTCTGCTCCTGGTGATGTAACTGTTGTACACCTAACAGCGATTGAAGGTCCCTCATCCCAAGCTGATGAACCTGAGGGAATGGACCATCCCTCTGGTGAGGCTGCTCCCAGTGCACATTCCATCATCAGGTTTCACCACTGATGATGTTGAAATGCACATCCCTTCTCCCCATGAAGAGGTTCCTGAAAACCAAGGTGCTACTGAGGGAACCACCCTAGGTCTTAATGAAGGTGCTACAACACAAGCAACATCTGAAAGGCCACCATCTCCTACCACTTTACCTCATGATGCAGATATAGCCACTGCTAAAGGCCTCATTGACCCTTCCAAGCTGGGCCATCTAACATATGCCCAGGCTATGGAATTACTCTCCAAAGTCTCCCTGCCTTCCCCCATTAATCCACAAACCCCTACATCCTCCCCATCCCCCATCACATTCACATTCTGCACCATCTACCCATTCAAAGCAATCAACACATACTCCTCCATCCCCCAAAGATCTTCCTTTATAGGATCATTTATCTTTGCTAACCAACAACGTTAGTTCTTTGGAAACCTCAATGACCTCCCTACCTTCTATTATATCAGACTCTGTGTCTGCTCAGCTTCAGGGGTTCCTCGATTCGTTCAGGATTTCCTTTCCAACCCCTGCTCCACAAGCTGATCAATCCTCTCAGCTGCTTGCACTCACTGCACAGCTTCAAATACTCTCATCTACCCTCTCAACAATTCTTTCTACCCAACAGGACTATGTGTCCTCCCTGAAAGCTGTTTCCCAACAGATGTCAGCTCTCCTTGACACTTGCACAAACACTCTCCCTTCCACTTTGGCCAGCCTGAACACCTTAGTGGTCTTTCTGTCTAATTCTATGTCATCAAACCTTGATGATATGCAAGACTCTCTTGAACTAAATCTTGCACAGCTTCAATGTTTGCTGTTCACGCTTCTGACAGGGAAGCTATTGCTCAGCTGTCATCTCTTACTACTTCCCACTCTGCCTCTCTTCAAACATGTATTACCCAACTTGCAGAGGTTAAGGATAACTTGGCTTTCTTAGTGCATAGCCTCGTTGGTTCTAAACCTGTTACCAAAACTGCTGCCCAGCCTGCTAGATTCATTCCTACAGGCAGACCCATTGTTGAAGGCTCTGTGCCATCTCCTTCAAAGGGGGAGAAGATATCTGCCTCAAATACCAAGTCTAAGGGGGAGAAATCTTCATCTCCCTCTAAGGAGAAATCAGAATCAGAGGGACAAGCAGCAGGTCTTTCCCAAATAAATCCTACTACGGATGTCTCCAAAACAACTGAAGCTGCTTAGCCTACTCAGTCTAGATTTCCAAACCCTGCACCATCTAAGGGGGAGGAATCCATTCCTGGGGACAGGCCAAGCAAAAGGAGAAATCTGATATTGGAGCAAATCAAAGAAGAAGAAGAAGAAGAAGAAGAAGAAGAGGAGGAAACTGAAGCTGTCATAACAACAACAGCTAAAGGGAATAGAAAAGCCTCAGTGGACCCTGACAAAGCTGCTCAACTAAAATTTGATAAAGCTCGGGCCAAAGAAATGGGTCCCCTTATGGAAACTTATTATGAATTCAAAGAAGATCAGCTTCAAACCATTGAAAGGCTAAAGAGAGAAGAAGCCTCTGCTAAAGCTGCAAAGGCCTTTGCATACAAGGAGTCAAGAGAAGCTAAAATGCCTTCCTTGGATGTTCAAAGGAAACTGCTAGAGGCTGCCAAGAGTCAGTACCTGAGAAAGAAGGAGAAAAAGAAAAGGATGCTCAGGTCTCTGTGATCAAATCAAAGTCAGCATCCTCCTCAGCAAGAGCCCAAACACACTTTGACAACTTGGCAAGGAAGAAATTCTTTGACGTTGCCAACAGAAGGCTTGCCAAGGAAACAATTGTCAAGGCTGTCCCCATTTCAAACAAAGGCAAACAGTGGAAAATCCAGATAACCAGGGTAGGTGCTGAAGGACCATAACTGGAAGCATATGAACACACTGATATTGCTCAAATGGGGTACAGAGAGTGGGTGGAATTGACAGTTTCCCTGAGTCAATCTAAGTCTGAAACTTCTAAGACTATCAAGGCATATGTCAAGACATTAATGGAAAGAGTTATAAATCTTGGTCTGATCTCAGAAGAACAAATCAAGGGTACCTCAGTGGTTGAACCCAAGATAAAGGCCAGGAGAAAGAGGAAGGATACTAAGCTGGAAGAACTCCTGATTATGCTTGATCAAGGTATACTAGTTGTTGAGATCAAGGGAGTGAATCACAACCTGCCCAGAGGAGTGAAACCTGAGGAAGACAAGCTTAAAGAAGAACCTGAGTTTGGGGCATTTTTTTAGATCCCCTAACAAAGAAAATTTCTTTCCAGAGAGCATCTGATCTGCATAAGGTTGGTCTTAAGCAGCTCATAGCTTTTAGACTTGCCAACTCCTTCAAACAATCTTCAAGATGGAGAGCAGCTATCTGGGAACAACTCAAAGGATTCCATGAAAGAGGAGAGCTTCAACATCCTAACTTCATGTTCCTCAGAAATGATATGGAGGAATTTAATGAAACGAGTGAGCATTTTGAACAAATGTTTGAAGAAAGACCAAAGCAGCTTGAAGGTCCATCTACTGCTGAGTAGATGAAGAATGGATGTTGTCCATAAGTTGGACAGGCTTGCCATTACCTTCTCCCACCATCAACAGTCCAAAGTTGTCGAAATTTTACCTTGTACATATGTTGTACTTCATTAAATTAGTTGTAATTTTCTTATTACATCAGTTGTAATCTACTTTAGTACATTAGTTGTACTTTTGTAAAAACATGTGTTATTTTCAATCAATATCAGTGTATATATAAACTAATCTTTTACTTTACTTCAATGTTGTAATTTCATTTCAGCAAAGTCGATTGTAAAAATATATAGTGATTATTGATAGAATCAGCTTAGACTAATTATTGGAAATAGGGGGAGATTATTAGGCATAAACTGGTCTCAGTCAAACCTGTTCTACATATTAGGGGGAGATTTCTAATCAAACCTGTTTGATGCACTTGAAGTTAAATTTAAGGCCTGTAAATGCGTTATTGAAACCTGATAAGTTATTTGCAATATTAGTCAAAGCTGTTTACCCTGCTGCATTTGTTGCAACTAAGACAGATTGCCTAAGCTATTCTATTCTGTTGAACAGGCTGGACATAAACTGTCTACGCTGCTCTAACCTGTTGAGCAGTTCGGACAAATTCTAAGTGTTTTGTTCTTTGTGAACAGAACCTGTTCTTTGTGAATAGGCTAAACACTTTATGGAATGTGTTTACATGTCCTCATGTATTTTTTTGGACTACATGATCAGTTTACAAAGTCGAAGACAAAGTGGAAAAACAGAAGCTGCAAAGACTGTCTACGTTGTTCTGTTACATGAAGACAAAGTGGATATTTGAAATGGGTGACAGACCATTTCTTATATCAAAATGGCCATTACATAAGATGAAAGGTTTTAAGTTGACATTCTTTTTTTAGTTAAAGCTTTCTACAACAGAGACAAAAAGGAAAAGACAAAGATTCTGCAATGTAAAGACCATTCTACTTTGTCAGAACGTGCGAAAAAGTTGTTTTGTCTTTTTGGAAAGACATCCCACTATCTATATGTCCAATGAGGAAGCTTCACTGAGATTCTCAGTGAAAGTATAAAAGGAAGCTTCTAACGAATGTGAGATAACCAAGAGTGTGATATTCAGAACGTGCAAAGAAGTGTGTTTTCATGCATGCAAGTCTGCTTGAATAAAACAGTAACGTGTGTCCAAGCTGTTGTTATTCAAGCTGTCCATCTATCTGTCTTGTAAACAGTGAGTTCATCTTAGTGAGTGCATTCATTGTATCTAGTCTCAGTGTGTCTTAGATTAGTTAGACATCTGTTGTTTCTGTTATCTCAGCTTAAACCATTCCGCAGTTTAAGCTTGTTTGTAATTAACACTTGTTGATAATATACACAAACATTGAGAAAAGTGTGTTGAATTTTAAATAGTTGTATTCACCACCCCCCCCCCCCACAGCTTAGAGCAACATACTAGGGAAACCTTTTGGGACCTTCAGGTAAGCTGAGTCCATGATACATCGGTCCGTTTGAGATCATCGCCAGAGTCCGAGATCAGGCGTACAGGTTGAGACTGCCTTCAGAGTTAGCCGGCGTGCATGGCACTTTTCATGTGAGTCATCTGAGGAAGTGTCTGGCCAAAGACGATCAGTATGTGTTGCTATCTGAGATCACCGTGGATGATCATCTGCGATACATCGAGCAGCCCGAGGCTATTACTGACCGTAAGGTAAAGAAATTGAGAAATAAAGAGATTGCGTTAGTACTCATTCAGTGGAGGCATCATAAGGGTACTAGCAACACTTGGGAGCCTGAGTCAGAGATGAGGAGCCGCTACCCTCAGTTTTTCCAGCCTTCGAGCTAGATTCCGGGACGGAATCTTATTAAGAGGGGAGGATTTGTAACATCCCGGATTTGAGCCTGGTACGTCTATTTATATTAGTGGATAATTAAATATTATTATTGTGTCGGTCCAATAGAGTCCCGTTTAGTGGATTATATGTGTCAGGACCGAGCATTACGTGGCGCCGAATTATTGTTTTAGTGGATTAATAATAATTATGAGATCACGGCATTAAATGGGTTAAAATGATATTAATAGTAAAAATGTGGTATCCGGTTCGGATTTATCGGGTCCGGGTTCCTAATTATAGAAAGCGTATATATGAGGCATTGTTTGAACGTGGTTCCTTCATCTCCTTTGCAAAAACAGAAAATATTGTGTATGTGTGTGCGTATGCTTCTGGATCTACAAGGGACAGCAAGGAATCTTCAAGAATTGAGTTTGAGTTGCTGAAATTTTGTTCAACACCTTCATCTTTGTGTTTTGAAGTCAATAGGTAAAGATTGTTAAGCTTTTGGGTACAAAATCGTATGTATGATGTTGTTAAATTCGTGGGTTTGGTATTATGAGCTATAAGGTTTAGTTTACTGTAAATTTTGTGGGGTTCTTGTGCTGGAAATCGATTAAGGGAGGTGGTTGCACCTCTGGTTCAACCATGAACGACGAACAAGGACTAGTTGCAGGTCGCGAGCACGGCCGCAATGGCCAAGCCGCGACCGCGATGCAGAACGCGGCCGCGATGCCCGAGCGCGGACCGCGATCCGGCTGAGGTTGGGGCAGGTTGGTTTGGGCTCCGTTGTGTGTTTGGGGTTATGTTTTGGGTCGGGTTCGGTTATGATGTTTGTGTTTGAGTTGTGTTGTGTATCCGTTGGGGTTGTGTTAATGTTTGGGATCCGTTATGTTTACAGGTCCGTGACGACAGCGTACTGAGCCGCGATAGAGTTCTGAGTTGCAGGTGATTTTGTGTATTGGTGAGTACTCGAGTTCTTTCAAAACGTGCGTATACTTTTATGAGTCGGTATATATTTGTGATATGTGAATGAGAAAGAGATATGGCGCACAGGTATGATTCCATTTACCCTATATGTGCTATATGTGTATGAGTTGTAGGTGTCCGCGACGTGTGGTCGCGCAGACTGACTGTCCCTAACCAGTCACGAAGTATGAGACTGTATATATACAGCAGTGTTATTGTCAGGTCGCTCCTGTGCCTATTGTGAGCTAACCGCTGCTGTGTGCAGCCTGTTAGCTGGTGAACGGTGTCCCCTTGAGCTGAGATGTGCATCGAGTACTGAGTATCTGTGATATGTGTTGAGCTATATGTGTTGGTGTATGCTATATTATATATCTGCAGAGTCTAACTCTCGCGTACTCACGAGCTTCCCAGCTTACGTTTACGAGTCTAACGTGTCTCAGGCAGCCAGACAGTGGGATCGCAGCCGTAGCAGCCGTCGAAGTAGGTACCGGGTGGGATCAGAGCTGTGTGAGTATATAAATGTTACATGCTAACGTCGCCTTTTGAAAACTTGTTGTATATTGTGAAGACCTTCCCTTACGGGGCAGTCCTCAGAGTCTAGGTCCCACAAATAGCAATACGATATCAACCATACTAAGATAGGGTAATTAAATTGCGGAATAATAAAATTACATGTACATACAAGATTAGGATTAAGTTTACATATTTCAAAATTAAGTTATAAAAGGGCAACATCTAATCTAATCATAATATCATACATTACATCATATCTACCCAGAACCACCACAATTGTTGTCTTCCAATCAGTACCAGAAAGATTTGTTGAGTAGTGGTCTAGAAAATCTTCAAAACTTGGATCTTGAATGACCTAAGTACTAGGTCCTGCAGGTGATTTTCCTTTGGCTTTTCCTGTAAAATATTAATGCAACATCTGTAAGCAACGCTTAGTGAGTTTATAGATTTTCAATATCAACATGCGTGTCAAGCGGAGTCATTAGTCTTAGCGTGATATGTCTTGGCTGCCGCTACAGCCCTCATGATTGAGATATAGTATCATAAGATCGGATGATGTTCAAGCCACACTCACGCTTAAATCGTGGGGATCAGCCACATACTGGGCTAGCTACCAGTAAGTCAATATGGCGGAACATCGGAGGTCATTACCAAGTTCATAAGAACTGGTGAAATAGCCGGGTCTAGAACAATAGACCATAAGGGCTAGTCAAGCTGAATCAATCTATCAAATGTCTGATCAATGATGTAAGCATATGTCTTAGAAGTCATGATAGCAATGAATCATAAAGCAAAGTCTGAAGCAATATTAAATGCAATATGAAAAGATAATCAAATAGCTATCATGATCCACTGGGCAACACCCATCCATGGTGTGCACAGGTCTCATTCCAGCTGATAAAGTGAATATCAATAAATCTATCAGCAACAATATATCTCAACCGGATCTATGCATGTTCAATCTGAATATCTATAACTCACAGGTCTGGGTCTTGGTCAAACAGATATATGAATCTGCCACCTGAGTTATCTCAGGATTTTGTCAATCTGTAATCTGTCAATTCTTTTCAAATCAGAGACCCGCTTTCAAGTCTTTAAGTCTTTAAATCTTTGTTCAGAATATACTGAACCTGTTCAAATTCATTCATGATAATATCATGTCAATTTCATCATCTTTATCATCATCATTTTAGTCTTTAAATTCTTTGTGTCAATGTTCAGATATCAACTGAACCTGTCCAGAATTATTATTGTCAAATCATATCAATTTCATGTCTTTTTCATAATCTTTATTTTATCTGATTCTGATAACTGATAACTCTGTTAATCATTTGATTCATTTTTCTTTAATTTTGTAAAAATATCAAAATAGGATATCCAATTTCGGATCATCCGGATTCGGACCATCCGGATTCGGACCAATCCGGATCTGGCACCCGGATTCGGACCAATCTGAAATAGCCATTCTAATTCGGACCAATTAATCATCCGGATTCAGATTTATCCGAAATGGGCATCCCAATTCGGACCAAGCACACATCCGGATTCGGTTCATTATCCGAAATTGATACCATCCGAAATTGATACCATCCGAACTTGGATCATCCGAGTTCGGACCAACACTTAACAAAATATTTATTTGTTATCCGAAGTATGGGACCGAAATGGATTTCATCCGAATTTCATGATCCGAAATGGGACATCATCCGAATTCAGGTCATTATCCGAATTCGGATCCCACACTTGTTATTTTTCCAGAAACTGTTCTTGGTGTTCTTGGTGTTCTTGGTGTTCTTCATACGGATTTTATTAATAATTATCAAACTTTCATTTTTATCAACATGCAATGAAATATATTGATGTAATATCACTATTTGAGAGTTTTTATACTAATTTCCCTATTAATAACATCATTATTTGATCATGATTATCCAAAATTCATCGTTTTTGTCAAGAACACTATTTTTAACAAAATTTCCGATTTCTTCATTATTTGAACAATCTGATTACTAATTCTTGTTTCTGTTTCATTTATATACTTCATTACATGTTTTTAAACACTTTAATCTAACATGCAAATCCTAAAATTTCATATTTAAATCTATTGGTTTCGGTTTTTACACAAAACCGAACAAAACCTATAAATATCGAAATTTAAGTAAAATTACCTCTAATCTTTGTTGATTCCAATTTGATTGATGATGTTTATAACTCCAATTGCCTTGAATCTTCAATCAATTGCAATTTAATGAGAATTCTTGATGTTTTCTTGGGTTTGGCCGTATATGTAGAGAGAGAGTAGAGAGAGAGAGTGAAATTCTTAAATGGTTGTTAAATAACCATTAATTTGGTTAATATATGTGACTTAGTTATATTTGTAGTTTAACCCACTAATCTTTTGTATTTTTCATCTCTTTATTCTAATCATTTTAATTATATCATAAATATAATTTAAAATTATATTTACTTAATAAATTTTTTCATTCTTAATTAATATTTGCAATATAAGTAATATAACAAAATTATATTATTATCTCAAAATAACATTACATAACTGATCAAAAGTTAGGTTGTTACAGAATGGGCTCCACCACGCACAAACTTCGTCCCCGAAGTTAGCTACGTTCGAACAGAGTGGGATATGTTGCTTTCATGACATCTCTGGATTCCCAAGACTGATGCGAACCTTTGTGGTGTTTCCACTGGACGAGCACCATCTGTATTTCTTTATTCCGAAGCTTTTTGGTCTTCGAGTCCAGAATACGTTCTGGCTCTTCAACCACGCGAAGCTTCTCATCAATCTGCAAGTTAACGTGTGGTATTTTAACTTCCCTTTCGTCAGCTAAACTCTTTCTCAAATGACTAACATGGAATACAGGATGTATTCCAGCTAAGTCAGTTGGCAGTTCAAGACGATAAGATTGATTTCCTATCTTTTCAACAATCTTGAACGGGCCGATGAATCTCGGAGCTAGCTTGTTTCTCTTTATGAATCTCACCACATTCTTCATTGGGGATACTTTCAACATCACCCAATCGTTAACTGCAAAGCTTATTGATCTGTGTCGGTTATCATAATATGACTTCTGTCTGCTTTGAGCTTCGAGTATGTTCCTTCTGACGAGTTGAATCTTCTCATGAGTCAACTGTAGAAGGGCAGGTCCTGCTATTGGCAATTCGCCTGTTTCACGCCAACAGGTGGGAGTTCTGCACTTTCTTCCGTATAGAGCTTCAAAAGGGGCCATCTTGATCGTAGAATGATAACTGTTATTGTAAGAGAATTCGACCAACGGTAAATGGTCATCCCAGTTACCACCTAGATCAAGAACGCAGGCACGAAGCATATCTTCCAGGGTTATGATAGTACGCTCACTCTGGCCATCTGCATTTGGATGATAAGCTGTACTCATAGAGATTCGAGTACCCATTCCGTCTTGTAGAGCTTGCCAGAATCTGGATGTGAAACGACTATCACGATCTGATACGATAGATTTCGGCACACCATGTCGTGAAATTATTTCAGTGATGTATATCTGTGCCAATCTATCGAGGGAATATGTTTCTTTCATCGGTATGAAATGTGCTGATTTCGTTAAACGATCAACGACTACCCAGATAGAGTCGTGTTGTCTTTTGGTCTTTGGCAGCTTCGTAATGAAGTCCATTGTTATATGCTCCCACTTCCATTCAGGAACTGGCAGTGGTTGCATATCCCCGAAGGGTTTCTGGTGTTCTGCCTTAACCATCTGACATACTTTGCAGCTTTCAACACATTTTCCGATGTCTTTCTTCATTCCTGGCCACCAGTAATCAGCTTTCAGATCAAAATACATCTTTGAGCTGCCAGGATGAATAGATAACTTGGACTGATGAGCTTCGGATAGAAGAGTGCTACGGATTGAACCATACTTAGGAACCCAGATTCGGTTTCCCTTGAGACAGTGAAGTCCCAAATGGTTCAGAGTTAGAAATTGTAACTGCCCTTTAAGATTTTCAGAATCAATATTCTCTTCTTTCAGTGCTTCAGTTTGAGCAACTCGAATATCTTCAATAAGATCAGAAGAGAATATAACTGGAGTTAGGGCATAACAGCACTTTTCTGGATATACTTTTCTACTCAACGCATCCGCGACAACATTTGCTTTGCCGGGATGATATAAGATCTCGCAGTCATAATCCTTGATAAGCTCCAAGGATCGACGCTGTTTCATGTTCAGATCTTTTTGAGTGAAAAGGTATTTGAGACTCTTATGATCGGTGTAGAGCTGACACCGAGTCCCATATAGATAGTGACGCCAGATCTTCAGCGCAAAGGTAACAGCAGCCAACTCAAGATCATGAGTTGGTGCACTTTTCTCATAGTCTTTTAATTGCCTTGAAGCATAGGCAATTACTTTTCCTCTTTGCATCAGAACACATCCTAAGCCAGTACCAGAGGCATCGCTATAGACAACGAAATCATCATTACCTTCTGGCAAGGCTAGGATCGGCGCTTGAATCAACTTTTGCTTCAGAATATCGAATGCCTCTTGCTGTTTATCGGTCCAAACGAAAGGAGTATTCTTTCGTGTTAGCATTGTAAGCGGCACAGCAATCTTTGAGAAGTCCTTTATGAATCGCCGATAATAACCGGCCAATCCAAGGAAACTTCGGATCTCAGAGGCATTACGAGGCGTTTGCCATTTCTGAACGGCCTCGACTTTCGAAGGATCAACGGAAATCCCTTCGCCAGAAACAACATGGCCAAGGAACTGGATCTATAAAAATCAAAGTAGGAATTCAAGTTCTGATGTAAATCAAAGTCAAGTTCTGAGTAAATCAAAGAATACTTAGGAAATAGCTCAAGACATATATAATAGAAATTATACCTGTCTGAGCCAAAATTCGCACTTAGAGAATTTTGCGTAGAGTCTTTCTTTTCTTAATAACTCTAGCAATTGCCGCAGATGGATAGAATGATCAGCCTCCGTTTTGGAGTAAATCAGAATATCGTCTATGAACACGATAACTGATTTATCCAACATTGGTCTGCACACACGATTCATGAGATCCATGAATGCCGCTGGTGCATTTGTTAAGCCGAACGGCATCACGAGAAATTCGTAATGACCGTATCTTGTACGGAAGGCTGTCTTCGGAATATCCTCATTTCTTACTTTCAGTTGATGATACCCAGAACGGAGATCTATTTTTGAGAAATAACTAGCTCCTTGCAGTTGATCAAACAGATCATCAATCCTGGGCAGAGGATATTTATTCTTTATGGTGACTTTGTTCAACTCGCGGTAGTCGACGCACATACGGAAGGTTCCGTCTTTCTTTTTGACAAATAAGACTGGTGCACCCCACGGAGACGAACTTGGTCGAATAAAACCTTTTTCCAACAGCTCTTGCAGCTGTTTTGACATTTCCTGCATTTCTGCAGGTGCAAGTCTCTATGGAGCTTTTGCGATAGGAGCCGCACCAGGAACCAAGTCAATACTGAACTTGACTTGACGTTCCGGTGGCACTCCCGAAATGTCATCGGGAAATACGTCTGGGAACTCACAGACGATAGGAATATCATATAATGATTTCTTTTGGGCTTCAGAGATAGATTCAGATGAGACATAGCATACGTAGGATTCATGACCCTTAGATAAGTACTTATGCGCTTTTTCAACAGATATGAAACAATGTGCACCTTTCCGCTTCTCGCCCTTGATCTCTAATACTCGGCCGTCTGAAGACTTGATTCTAATGATTCGCCGGTTGCAGATAATTGTAGCCTCATTATTCGTTAACCAGTCCATGCCGATGATGATGTCAAACTCTTTTAATGGAATCGGGATGAGATCGAGGTTGAATACGATGTTATTTACGAGCAGAGTGCAGTTTCGGTAGACAGATTCAGCCATAACGAAATTGTTACTGGCTGTCTCAATATCAAGTATTATGGGAAGCTTTGATGGAGCTTTATGTAGCCTTTGTGCAAAAGATGTGGATATAAAAGAACGACTGGCGCCGGAATCGAATAATACTCTAGCAGGAATGGAGTTAAGTAAGAACATACCAGTAACCACATCAGGTGTTTTTTTCGCTTCTTCTGCTGTTATCTGAAAGGCTCGAGTTCTTGCAGTCGGCGTTGCAGCAGAACTTTTCCCTGTAGAACCTCCTGCTGATGATTGTGATGGATAATGTGGCCCGCTACGACACTGGTACATGAAGTGTCCCCTTTTTCCGCATTTCGCACATCCTCGTCCCTGCTGTGGACATTCCTCGCTGCTATGACCAATCGTCTTGCACGCAAAACAAGTTACGTCATCTGGATTGCACAACCCCATATGAGACTTTCTACACCGTTTGCAAAATCGCGGCTCGTTTGTTAGGGAATATGCTTGTACTTTCGACTGAGAACTATACTGACGGGATTGCTGGGGCTGAGATTTACTTGGCTTGAAAAATCTACCGAATCTCTGTTTCTTCGGAGGAGACGGATTCATTGTGTTAGTCGCTGGAGCGTATAGCTGATCACCATACTCTAAGTACCCTCGCTCAATCTGTCTCGCTGCTTCTACCATTTCCAGATAGCTCTTATATTTGATCGCACTCATGGGATGTCGATATCTGGGATTGAGTCCTACTCGGAACCTATTCATTTTCCTTTCCTCTGTTGCCACTTGGTAAGAAGAGTAGCCACATAATCTCGAAAATTCGTGTTCGTATTCATCTACAGTCTTCGTTCCCTGAGTCAGTTGCATTAATTGGACTTCCATCTTATCTCGCTGGTCGACCGGGCAGTATTTCGCGTTGAACATGTCTAGAAACTGGTTCCATTCCAATGTCTGAATGACTTCCTCCCCGTATATGCTTCGCTGTGTCTTCCACCATGCGCGAGCAGCTCCAACAAACAACGCAGACGCGTAGCTCACTTTCTTAGAATCTAAACAGTCAGAGATTCTAAAAATTTCTTCCGTATGACTGATCCAATCCATCGCCTAAATCGGATCTACAGTACCCTCGAAGTTCAGGGCACCGCTCGCTTTAAAATCTTTGAATTTGCAGCCTTTAGGCTGAGCAATTAGGACATCAGGAATAGAGTTATCAGAATCGGAGTCATTAATCTGAACTTGCTTTTCTTTTCTCTTATTTTTCTTATCTTCACGTCTTTTAGCTTCGGCCTCATCTCTGGCACGAAATTGTTCTTGCATCATTTTGTTTTGTTGTTCTGAGTGTTGGGCTAGAAGTTGTTGCATCATTTCAAACATTTGTTGTGGATTCATGTTGCTGGGAATATCACCTGATCCTGATCCTGACATCTTCTACTGAAAATTACAAGCATTTAACTATCAGTTTATAGACTTAGATCTATGTACCCTTTTCCCATCCTATCAGTCTGTACATCCTATCTCAGTTCAAACCACCTAAATGATTGATACATATGTATTGCTTCAGTTTGAGACCAAGTATACTCACGTAATACTTGATTCACTCAAACTAGGGCTCTAATACCATCCTGTGAAGACCTTCCCTTACGGGGCAGTCCTCAGAGTCTAGGTCCCACAAATAGCAATACGATATCAACCATACTAAGATAGGGTAATTAAATTGCGGAATATTAAAATTACATGTACATACAAGATTAGGATTAAGTTTACATATTTCAAAATTAAGTTATAAAAGGGCAACATCTAATCTAATCATAATATCATACATTACATCATATCTACCCAGAACCACCACAATTGTTGTCTTCCAATCAGTACCAGAAAGATTTGTTGAGTAGTGGTCTAGAAAATCTTCAAAACTTGGATCTTGAATGACCTAAGTACTAGGTCCTGCAGGTGATTTTCCTTTGGCTTTTCCTGTAAAATATTAATGCAACATCTGTAAGCAACGCTTAGTGAGTTTATAGATTTTCAATATCAACATGCGTGTCAAGCGGAGTCATTAGTCTTAGCGTGATATGTCTTGGCTGCCGCTACAGCCCTCATGATTGAGATATAGTATCATAAGATCGGATGATGTTCAAGCCACACTCACGCTTAAATCGTGGGGATCAGCCACATACTGGGCTAGCTACCAGTAAGTCAATATGGCGGAACATCGAGGTCATTACCAATTCATAAGAACTGGTGAAATAGCCGGGTCTAGAACAATAGACCATAAGGGCTAGTCAAGCTGAATCAATCTATCAAATGTCTGATCAATGATGTAAGCATATGTCTTAGAAGTCATGATAGCAATGAATCATAAAGCAAAGTCTGAAGCAATATTAAATGCAATATGAAAAGATAATCAAATAGCTATCATGATCCACTGGGCAACACCCATCCATGGTGTGCACAGGTCTCATTCCAGCTGATAAAGTGAATATCAATAAATCTATCAGCAACAATATATCTCAACCGGATCTATGCATGTTCAATCTGAATATCTATAACTCACAGGTCTGGGTCTTGGTCAAACAGATATATGAATCTGCCACCTGAGTTATCTCAGGATTTTGTTAATCTGTAATCTGTCACTTCTTTTCAAATCAGAGACCCGCTTTCAAGTCTTTAAGTCTTTCAATCTTTGTTCAGAATATACTGAACCTGTTCAAATTCATTCATGATAATATCATGTCAATTTCATCATCTTTATCATCATCATTTTAGTCTTTAAATTCTTTGTGTCAATGTTCAGATATCAACTGAACCTGTCCAGAATTATCATTGTCAAATCATATCAATTTCATGTCTTTTTCATAATCTTTATTTTATCTGATTCTGATAACTGATAACTCTGTTAATCATTTGATTCATTTTTCTTTAATTTTGTAAAAATATCAAAATAGGATATCCAATTTCGGATCATCCGGATTCGAACCATCCGGATTCGGACCAATCCGGATCTGGCACCCGGATTCGGACCAATCTGAAATAGCCATTCTAATTCGGACCAATTAATCATCCGGATTCAGATTTATCCGAAATGGGCATCCCAATTCGGACCAAGCACACATCCGGATTTGGTTCATTATCCGAAATTGATACCATCCGAAATTGATACCATCCGAAATTGATACCATCCGAACTTGGATCATCCGAGTTCGGACCAACACTTAACAAAATATTTATTTGTTATCCGAAGTATGGGACCGAAATGGATTTCATCCGAATTTCATGATCCGAAATGGGACATCATCCGAATTCAGGTCATCCGAATTCGGATCCCACACTTGTTATTTTTCCAGAAACTGTTCTTGGTGTTCTTGGTGTTCTTCATACGGATTTTATTAATAATTATCAAACTTTCATTTTTATCAACATGCAATGAAATATATTGATGTAATATCACTATTTGAGTGTTTTTATACTAATTTCCCTATTAATAACATCATTATTTGATCATGATTATCCAAAATTCATCATTTTTGTCAAGAACACTATTTTTAACAAAATTTCCGATTTCTTCATTATTTGAACAATCTGATTACTCCCCCCCCCCCCCCCCCCGCGAATTTCGTTATGTGCACTTGATGCATAAAACTTTCTATTTAATTACCTTTTTGTCATTTGATCTAACCCATACATTCTTTTCATCCAATGGCCAATGGAGGTTCTTTTGTGCCTCGATGCACAAAAGTTCTCAATGGAACCTCCCTCTGTATATATATACACATATATGTATATATGTACATATATATATATATATATATATATATATATATATATATATATATATACATACATAGAGGGGGTTTAATGGAAAACCACAATGCACCTGAAAACTTGTGAAAACCGCACTGCACCACCACAGATGCATCAAATTTCCTGCGTGATGCATCAAATTCCCACACGATCCATCAAATTTCACGGATGATGCATCAAAATCCCGTGTGATGCATCCCCAAATATCTTAATTATCTTTTATAAAATTTATATATAGAAAATTTTCTATTAACAAAATCTAAGAAAACGTACAAACTTAATAGTTTGTTATCCATTTAGCAAATATTAAAAAGATACATAAGCTTGTGTATGGGTTTGATAATTTATTTAACTCTCTTGAGTATTATTGAATTTAGGTTATGATAAATTTTAAGAATCAGTGACTTCTTTTTGCTCTTATCATTTATTGTTTAAGTGTTTAATTTTATCAAATGTAGAATACTAGACTAATAAATTGTTATTTGTTTACCAGTAAGTAAATGTAAGTTAGAATGTTAGATTAGATTGTTATTCCTGATTTGTTAACATAAATATTATTAAAGTTTTTATTTTATTAGATAATATGGACCTATTTTGAAAAGAAAGTTATCAGGATACAAAAAAGAATTGTTTGTTAATGTTTCAGACAATGATCTAATAACCCGTTTTCAAATTATGAAACTCGTAGAGGATAACTATAGAATCTAATTACTTTGGGTTTGTAATTAATTTGTAGCTTTTACTTATTTGTTTTTAATTTAAGCAAGATAAACCGATTTGAATTTTCGAAGTCTGAAAATATTTTAAAGGACCACAAATACTCTTACTTTCATAGCGTTGTTAAATTCGGACCCCTATTAAAAAATTTTCAGGATCCACCACTGGTTTGACATTACGTATGGGAATACTGCACAGGGCAAACTCATTTTAATTAAGGATTGGTTTGGTTAGAAGGACCTACAACTGTTGCCAATCGGGTTCGAATCATGTGCTCTAATTGGATGATTTTATTTCCACAGAGGGGGAACCCTTTATGAAGATAATCCATTCGTTGATTCTGAGCAGCTTCTGTCTGTCTGAGTGCAGTAAGTTGTGCTTCCTGTGCAAAAATGATGGACTTTTGGTATTCCAACATTGCTACAACAGGTTGCAGCTTAGGATCCGTCAATAACATAAGTTGCAGACTAGCCTCAAGATCAGCAAACGAAGTTGGTGCTTGTGATCTATCACTGGCATGAATTCCATAAGTGAAAACCTCTGGGCCCCTCTGATCTTGGTACTGGGGACTTCCAGATGGTTCTTGCACACCTTCTGTTGCCATGGGTGTGGTCTTAGTAATGTTGGCACTGTCCTGTGCCTCTTGTGTAGAAGCAGCAGTAGTGTCAGCCACAGAACCCATATGAACAATCTCTTGTGAGATGTTCACCTCCTGATTGAGGATGGGAGTATCCTCAATGGGTGCCCTTTGGATATTCTGTGCAGAAGTATCCTCCTGCACAGGGTTATTTGGCTCTTGTATGAGGACTGAGGGGGAAGGAGCTCCTGGTCCTCTTTTCCTTTTATATAGATATTTAAGTAGGGATATTGGCTGAACAATAGGAACAGAAGGCATTTGTGTATCATGAGGAGTGGGTGGGGGTCCTGGGGGTGAAGCAGTAGTGTTAGGCTGAGCCTGCTCAGGACCCTCTCCTCTGTTTCTTGGAATGATGTTCATCATTGCAGAAGGCAATGGAGCATCTATACTAAAAAAATTGGCACTTGGTTTTAAAAGCCTTTTAATAGAAGATAGTGAGTGCCTATGGGAAACATGTATCCTCTTATGTATATGGAAAGTTGTGCAAGTTTTTGCAATTATCTCTGCCAAAAATCTAGGATACATCAAAAATTTCCCATTCTTTAGGGAATGATGCCTTAACATCCCCTGAAAAATCATATTTGAAAAATTGAACTGTTGGCCTGTTGAAAAGCACACTAAGGCAGTGGCAATATTTGAGGAAAATTCTGACCAACCAGTTCTTTTAGGGCTAATACACTCCTGAATAATATGCACAAGATATTTCCATTTAGGTGAAAACTGTGCTTTAAAGAAAGTAAAAGAATCAGCAGGACCCCTATATCCAATATCAGAAAGACCAGTTGTAATGCATTAAGGGATAGGTCTGTTATACCTGAGGCATCTTGAAGATGCAGATGATATCGAATGGATTCCTCAGTTACTGTGATGGGAGTGCCATCAATTTTGGATATTAGAGAAGGAACTCCATTGATGGTTTGTACAGAAGCACGGTTCCAGAATTGCTCAATATGAGAGATGTATATGGTGGGATTGATATTGAGGGCATGATGGATATGGGAGTGTCTAAGAAAGTCCATCATGTCATGGAACGATTGAAGTTCAGAGTGCTTTAGAGAGTAGGGTAGGCAGTTGTGTTCCTTGACAAACTCCATGGAAGATTAAACAGAGATTTTAGGGTTTCAAAGAAGAGTGTGTGAATCGTTCAGAGAGAAAAGAAGGCCGTGGTATGTGATTATGTAACTGGTAGTTACAACTGAACGAAACTGGGACCTTTTAAAGGTTTCGAAAAGGTTGGGTCCCGCACACACATTTAAGAAATTACCTAAATACCCTGCACACTTTGACAGATCAAGTGAAATAACTAGCAGCTCGAGAAAATGAACTAGCAGCTTGAGAAAATACTCAAGCTGTTAGTTGGGAATTAAGCATCTTTTAATAAAACAGTCACTCCCCCTTAAATAAGCATATGAATTAGATAATAATGAAAATAAATTAATCCATGTTTACCATACCAATATTTGATACCAGAAAAGTGAACCTTCCCACATCAAAAGGTTTTGTAAATAGATCAGCTAACTGATCATCAGTATGAATTTTGGTAACTTGGATTAATTTCTTCTCATTACAATCCCTTATAAAGTGAAATCTGATTTCTATATGTTTGGTTTTTGGAAATTTCACTGGATTTTGCACAATGTTGATTGCACTTGAATTGTCAATGTAGATAGGAGTGGATAAGAAGTTCATACCATAGTATCTCAATTGATTTTGAATCCACATTACCTGGGAGCAACAGCTTGCAGCTGCTACATATTCTGCTTCAGTGGATGAGGTGGAAACAGTTGTTTGCTTTTTGCATTGCCAAGAGACCAGTCTTGCTCCTAAGTATTGACATCCACCAGTTGTGGATTTTCTGTCAATGTTGCATCCTCCATAGTCACTGTCAGAGTAGGCTGTTAATGTAAAAGGAGAGTCTTTAGGATACCAGAGGCCTAAATGAGGTTGGCCTTTTAGATATTTAAAGATTCTCTTAACAGCAACCAGATGGGAATCCTTTGGTGAACATTGAAACCTTGCACAGACACAGACAGCAAACATAATATCAGGTCTAGAAGATGTTAGATACATAAATGATCCTCTAAGAGATCTGTATAAATGAATATCCACATCTATTCCATCTTTGTCTGTATGAAGCTGCTTGTGAGGATCCATAGGAGTACTTGCAGCTTTGGTATCTTGGTACCCAAACTTTTCCAGTATGTCTTTAACATACTTTGATTGACTTATGAAGAGATCAGTGGGCTTCTGCTTGACCTGCAATCCTAGAAAGAAATTAAGTTCTCCCATTGAACTCATTTGAAACTTTTTGTGCATTAATGCCTCAAACTCTTTGCACAAACAATCATTTGTTGAGCCAAAGATGATGTCATCAACATAGATTTGTACAAGCAGAATCTCAGCTTTGATGGACTTTGTGAAGAGTGTTTTGTCCAGTGTGCCTCTCTTGAACCCATTCTGTAGAAGGTATGAGGACAGAGTGTCATACCATGCTCTGGGGGCTTG
Organism: Centrapalus pauciflorus; assembly: GCA_020465985.1. NCBI lineage: Eukaryota > Viridiplantae > Streptophyta > Magnoliopsida > Asterales > Asteraceae > Centrapalus > Centrapalus pauciflorus. Next base: position 55,863 of record JAANYP010003223.1, on the reverse strand, counting down.
ATGGAGACCATAGAGAGCCTTGTCTAACTTGTAGACTCTGTCTGGATACTTGTAGTCCTCAAAACCAGGAGGCTGACATACATAGACCTCCTCTTCAATTGTCCCATATAGAAAAGCAGACTTCACATCCATTTGATACACTTTAAAACCTTTGAAGCTTGCATAGGCCAAACATAGTCTGATGGCTTCAATTCTTGCCACTGGAGCAAATACATCATCATAATCTATGCCTTCTTCTTGAGTGTACCCTTGTGCTACTAGTCTTGCTTTATTCTTGATGACTATCCCTCTCTCATCCTTCTTGTTTCTGAACACCCATCTTGTACCAATTGCTCTCTTTCCTTTAGGAAGATCAACCAGTGTCCAGACATTTTGAATCTTGAATTGTAGCAGCTCTTCCTGCATTGCTTCAATCCAGGATGAATCTTTCAATGCTTCTGATGCCTTTTTAGGTTCTAGCTAAGACATGAAACAGGCATGTTCAAAAGCAGCTAGACTGAATTCAGGTACTGATTGTTCAGCAGCAGCAGTCTCATTTTGAACCATTTTCCTTGTTTGCACAGGTGTACTTGGATCGCTCATTATTTGACTGAGAGGATGATACTTGTGAACTCTGAGTGTAGGCTCTCTTTCTGTATGAAAAGAGGATCCAAGATTTGTATCATCTGCATCAGGACCAGTGTATGGTTCTGCTTCTGGAACAGCTTGACTTGACTTTGGGACTGTTTCCATTTGTGTTGGAGCTGTTGTCTCAGGACTTGGGAGTGGCACTTCAGTGTCTGGATTTGTTTCATGTTGAGCATTCAGAACCCCTGGAGGGTCACATGACAGAAGTGGTATAAGTGTATACTCATCCCAAGTATTTGGATCTGCAACAGCTTGAGAGTTTGTGCCAACAGCTTGAGAATTTGTACTGACAGCATGAGAATTTGCGTTGACATCTTCAATCCGGTTTGCTTCAGCTTCTGCAGTATACTCAACAAAGCTCAGAGAATTTGTTAGTGAATCTAAATCAAACAACCACTCAGGACCAGTGCCTTTGACATTTGCAGTATTTTCATTAAATTCAACATGTGCACTTTCTTCAATGGTTTTAGACACACTGTTATATACTCTATAGGCTTTGCTTTGATTTGAGTATCCTACAAAGAATCCTTCTTCAACCTTACTTTTAAACTTCCTTAAGTGAGTCTTAGTGTGAAGAATGGTACATGGACATCCAAAAGACTTGAAAAAGGCTATTAAGGGAATTCTATTATGGAATAACTCATAAGGAGTTTTCCCTTTAGTTTGAACAACCTGAACCCTGTTTAGAACATAACATGTTGTATTAACAGCTTCTGCCCAGAAAGTCATTGGCAGTTTTGAATCAGCTAACATTGTTCTAGCAGCCTCAATTAATGTTCTGTTCTTTCTTTCAGCTACACCATTTTGCTGTGGTGTTCTTGGTGCACTATATTGTCTAGCAATACCTTTGGACTCACAAAAACTGTTTAGCATATGATTTTTAAATTCAGTCCCATTGTCTGACCTTATCACCTTAACTTTTGAGTTGGATTGGTTTTCTATCTTAAGAATAAATGATTTAACTAGCTCAGCAGTTTCATCTTTAGACCTAAGAAAGTAAACCCAAGTAAATCTGGTGAAATCATCAACAATAACTAAACAGTAGGCCCTTTTATTCAAACTCAAAACAGATGTTGGACCAAATAGATCCATATGAATCAGCTGAAGAGCAGATGAGATTGAATTTACTTCCTTGGCCTTATGAGAAGTTTTGTGTTGCTTGCCTTTAAGACATGCTACACAATGATCATCACATATGAACTCCTTTTGTGGTAAACCTCTTACCAGATTCTTTTTGACTAAAACATTCATGGACTTGAAGTTCATGTGACACATCCTTCTATGCCAAAGAGCAGACTCATTGGATGATGCTTTGGATATCAAACAGCTTAAAGTACTTGATTTGAATAAAAGTTTTGTGTCTAAACAGTATACATTGTCCTTTCTTGGTGTTCTTAGTAAAACAAGATCTTCAGGAATTTTAAAATCCTTTGAAAGAACAATGCACTCAGAATCTGTAAACAGAACAATATTTTGGTTGTCACAGATTTGAGAGACACTCAATAAATTATACTTAAGCTGTTCAACATACAAAACATCATTGAAAATCATGGTGCCTGCATTAACCGTACCTTTACCTGTAACTTTACCTCCTTTGGAGTTGCCTCCAAATGCAACAAATCCTCCATCAAAGCCTTTGAAATTTGACAAGCACTCAGAATTGACTGTCATGCGCCTAGAGCATCCACTGTCCAAATGTCATCTTGTTTTATGAGGTGACCTATGGTTGCCCTGCACAAATAAAAGCTTAGTTAGTAGTGGAGTAAACCCAAACCAAATTGGTTTTGGGTTGGCCTTGTGCATTGACATAACTAAATACTGTTTTTGACTTCTTATATTTAGTGAGATCTACTGATGGAGTCTTTGGAGAGTATTTAGTGATTATATGAGGTATCTAGGTATTTTGATAATCTTTTCTTTTAACAGTCTCAGATGATTCATTAACAGTTCCAGATTGATGCTTAGCAGTTTGACCTGTGTTTGTAGTAGTAACAGCTTCAGAATTTGCACTAACAGCTTCAGAATGTGCACTAACAGCTTCAGAATTTGACTTAGCAGTCTGATCTTTTGCATCAGCAGTTTGATCTGAAGATTTGTCCTTGACACACCATATTTGTTTAAAACTTAATTTAGGTTTTGCCAAAACTTGTTTTTGGTGTGTGGACTGTTTTTTATTAACTTTTGAAAGCCTGTGATCAACTGTTTTCTTTGGAACTGATGTAGCAGAAGGTTTGACCTTTGAATTTTTTACATGAGTAGGACTTGATTTTTTATGAATCACAGTCTGTTTTGCAACAGCTGGTTTATAAAAACAATCCTTGGCCAAGTGATTCTTCCTTCCACAGTGAAAACACCTTTTCACTGTTTGAATTGGAGAACCAGTTTTATTTGACAATTTCTAGTTCTTGTTCCTCTGATTTCCCCTTACCTGCTGTTGTTTGGGAAACTTTTGAACACCATGCTTTTGACATGTGCAGACTGGAACATTCTTACCCCTTTTATTATTCTTTGAAGAAGATGCAGTGTTACAGTTAGAATGTACAGAAACTTGTGGAGCAGCATTGCATACACTCATCTTCTCTTTTCCTTTCTTACTGGGGGCTTGGATTTCTATAGGTGCACTCATTGTTTTGTGTTCTTTCTCAACTGATGTACACTCACAGTCTCTATTTTGAATCTGATCTCCTTTAGATTCAGGACTGTTATCAAGGATAGGATCTACAGTAGTCATAGACTCATTCTTGCCACCAGAAAAGTTTTCATACTGCTGTTTCAAAAGATCCTTTTGATTTCTCTTGGTACTGGCATTACCAGCAAATCTCTTCTCTAAAGCAATCCAAAGAGAATGAGCAGTATAAAACTTTTGAACTGAAGTTGATAAGCATTAGGAATGGCTATTTGTAAAAGTGTAAGAGCTTTCACTTCATTCATTCTAGCCTTCCTTTCAAGTTCAGTTTTTGGAGGAGTTTTGACGGGTTTTCCCTCATCATCAAGTTCTGGATCAACTACAGGAGGAAATTCAACAGCTTCCCATATAGCATAATCAATGAATTGAATATGCTGCTGAATCCTGAGTTTCCACATCTCAAAGTCAGTGGGCTTGAGCATAGGCACTTTGAGTCCTTGCCCAGATCCACTGCTGCTATTATCAAATTCCATTGCAAAACATTAAAAGTTTAAATAAAAAGCTTTCGACTTTGAAAAACAAAGAACGACCTGTGGCTCTGATACCACTTGTCAGGATCTAAAATTAAATAACCGAGACTAACTGATTTGAATTTATCAGAGTATAAATCAACAATCTTGCTTTGAATCAAAGTTTAATTAAGAAGTTTGTGGAATAACACTTAATTATTTTAACAAAAGCTTTTAGAACTCATGACAGATAGACATAAATAAGTAAATCAAAATTGCTTGTATTGCTGACTTCAATGATTACAATCACCTCTAATCTGTTTGATTAGACGAAGAGCACAAACTGTTCTTAGGGTTTTACAACCTTGGAGGCTTATGAAAACTCAAACAAAAAGCAATTACAATCTTGAATATGCAGAAAAACTCATATACAATAGAAAGACCTATTCTATGTATTTATATTGCTTCTTGATTTGTTTCCTTGAAGGGCTATGACTTCTCTGATAGTAGATATGCTGGAATCTTCGTGTAGATATCTTTTCCTGAATATCAGCACTTTCTGTTTGTAAGACTGTTGAGCAGCTTGAATCACTTGACAGCCTGAACAGAGCAGCTTGAGTAGATCTACTCTGGCAGCTTGAAGTTTTACACTAACAGCTCGAGATTCTTCAACTAACAGCATGAACTTTGTATTTACATAGAAATTCTACTAACAGTTTGAGAAGACTAACTAACAGCTTGAACTACTTAGAATATTTCCCAACAGCCCGAGACCATCAAGGCTTATGTAGCAGGAACTGAGTCAAGGAAGGGCTACACAGGTACCAAGCCTTTCTGCACCCAATGCACCTTTCATCACAACAAGGGTCCCTGCCCAACCCCTTGTGGAAAATGCAAACGTATTGGCCATGTGGCCAAAGACTGTAAATTTGGAACCCCGGGTGTCAATGGCGGCAATCAGAGAGGTTGCTATGAATGTGGAGCTACTGGGCACTTCAAGAGTGAGTGTCCGAAGTTGAGAAATGGTGGAGGAGCTCAGGGGAGAGCTTTTGTGTTAGGAGCAGGTGACGCTCGTCAGGATCCCCATGTGGTATCAGGTACGTTTCTTTTAAATGACATTTACACTTACGTACTCTTTGATACTGGGGCTGATAGGAGCTTTATATCTGATAAGTTTAGTAAGCAATTGAATGCCACTCCTTTTCCCTTAGACAACTCTTATACTATAGAACTGGCTGACGGCAAAATAATAGAGGCAAGTAGTATTATTAAGGAATGCACACTGAAGCTGGCAGATCATCCCTTTAAGATAGACTTGATGCCTATAGAACTCAGAAGTTTTGATGTAGTAATTGGTATGGATTGGTTGTCACACAACCAGGCCGAGATTTTGTGCGGTAAGAAAGTGGTACGGATACCACTCCACAAGAAGAAGGTCCTAACAGTCCAAGGGGAAAGAAAGAACCGACAGCCGAATGTCATATCCGGCCTAAGAACATTAAAGTGCCTTAGGAAAGGTTGCCATGCAGTACTGGTACAAATTGCAGAAAAAGAGTCGGAGGAGAAGCGACTCGAGGATATTCCAGTGGTTTGTGACTATCCGAAGGTCTTCCCGGAAGAATTGCCTGGACTTCTGCCAACTAGGCAAGTAGAGTTTCAAATCGATTTGGTGCCGGGAGCTGCACCGGTCGCAAGAGCCCTATATAGACTCGCTCCTTCTGAAATGCAAGAGCTATCCAATCAATTACAAGAGTTGATGGATAAAGGATTCATTCGACCAAGTTCCTCACCTTGGGGAGCTCCGGTCTTGTTCGTGAAAAAGAAAGACGGATACTTCAGGATGTGCATAGACTACCGAGAACTAAACAAGTTAACAGTAAAGAACCGCTACCCCTTCCCAGAATTGACGACCTGTTTGACCAACTACATGGATCTAGCTTCTACTCTAAGATTGATCTGCGATCCGGTTATCATCAAGTAAAGGTTCGAGAAGAAGACATTCCCAAGACAGCATTCAGAATTCGTTATGGACATTACGAATTTCAGGTAATGTCATTCGGTTTGACCAACGCACCAGCCGTATTCATGGACCTCATGAATCGAGTGTGTAAACCGTATCTGGACAAATTTGTAATAGTGTTCATAGACGATATCCTCATCTATTCCAGAAATAAGGAGGAGCACGAACAACATCTCAAGCTGATCTTGGAGTTGTTAGAGAAGGAACAGTTATACGCCAAAATTTCAAAATGTGAATTTTGGTTGCAAGAAGTTAAATTCCTTGGACATGTGATCAACAGGCAGGGAATCCAAGTTGATCCATCAAAAATCGAGGCCATAAAGAACTGGGCAACTCCTAGAACTCCCACGGATTTCCGCCAATTTCTAGGACTTGCCGGTTATTATAGGCGATTTATTGAAAACTTCTCAAAGATAGCAGGTTCCCTAACAGAGTTGACTCGGAAGGATGTAAAATATGTCTGGGGTGAAGAGCAAGAAAAGGTGTTTCAGCAGTTAAAGCAAAGATTGTGTAGTGCACCAATTCTGTCCTTACCTGAAGGGACTGAAAATTTTGTGGTCTACTGTGATGCCTCACACAATGGATTAGGTTGTGTGCTCATGCAAAGGGATAAAGTCATTGCTTACGCATCACGGCAGCTCAAAATTCACGAGGTGAACTATACGACTCATGACTTGGAGCTTGGAGCAGTGGTGTTTGCTCTCAAAATATGGAGGCACTACCTGTACGGAACTAAGTGCACGGTGTTCACAGACCATAAAAGCCTTCAGCATATTATGAATCAGAAAGAGTTAAATATGAGGCAACGTCGTTGGGTTGAACTGCTTAGCGATTATGACTGCGAAATTCATTATCATCCGGGGAAGGCGAATGTCGTAGCTGATGACCTGAGCCAAAAGGAACGGGTTAAACCATAAAGAATCCGAGCTTTGGTCATGACTATACATTCAAACCTAAACTCTCAAGTTCGCGAGGCGTAAGAAGAAGCAGTCAAGGAAGGTAATCTACAGGATGAAGCCTTGAGAGGTATGGATAAGCAGTTTGAAATCAAGCCAGTGGAAGTGGGAAAACATCACCATGGATTTCATCACCAAGTTGCCGAAGACTTCTGGAGGTTATGACACTATTTGGGTGATTGTGGATCGACTTACCAAAACCGCACATTTCCTGCCAGTCAAGGAGACTCATAAGATGGATAAGTTAACACAAATCTATCTTAAAGAAGTCGTCTCAAGGCATGGAGTGCCAGTATCAATTATATCAGATAGGGACAGCCGGTTCACATCAAGATTTTGGCAGTCATTGCAAGAGACACTGGGTACACGACTAGATATGAGCACAGCCTATCACCCACAAATAGATGGTCAGAGTGAAAGGACGATTCAGACGTTGGAAGACATGCTAAGGGCATGTGTTATCGACTTTGGCAAAAGTTGGGACAGACACCTGCCATTAGTTGAGTTTTCCTATAACAACAGCTATCACTCAAGTATTAAGATCGCCCCATTCGAGGTACTCTACGGGCGAAAGTGTCGATCGCCACTTTGTTGGGCTGAAGTAGGAGATAGTCAGATTACTGGACGTGAGATCATCCAGGAGACTACAGAAAAGATAACCCAGATTCGTAACCGGTTAAAGATCGCGCGGGATCGACAGAAAAGCTATGCCGATATTCGACGGAAGGATTTGGAATTTCAAGAGGGAGATCAAGTAATGTTGAAAGTCTCGCCTTGGAAGGGCGTAATCCATTTTGGGAAACAAGGAAAACTCAATCCTCGTTATATCGGACCATTCAAGATCACCAAAAGAATTGGCCCGGTAGCTTACCGACTCGATCTGCCCCCAGAACTTAGTAACGTTCATAGCACCTTCCACGTGTCAAATCTTAAGAAGTGTCTGGCTGATGAATCACTCGTTATACCCATGGACGAGCTGGAGTTAGACGATAAGTTGAACTTCATTGAGCAACCTGTAGAAATAATGGACCGAAAAGTCAAGAAACTAAAGCACAGTCGGATCCCGATAATAAAAGTCAGATGGAACTCTAAGCGAGGTCCTGAGTTTACGTGGGAACGCGAAGATCAGTTCCGAGAAAAATACCCTCAGCTGTTCTCAAATACTCAAGCAGTGGAGAACACGAGCTAATTTCGGGACGAAATTCCCTTAACAGGGGGAGACTGTAACATCCGGCATTAATCCAGGTTAGCAACAATGCCCTAATCTGTATTTAATAGTCCATTATAGCCTAATCAGTGGTCATTAGAAATGAATCAAGTGATTAACAAGGTTTATTAGAAAATTCAACTCAATTAGAATCAAATTCATCGGTGCGATGAATCGGGAAATCAATTAATCCGATCAATTTACGATATGAAGGATTAATTCAACTAAGTACATAATTAAATTATGATTAGTGACACTAATCATACACTAATACAATTACTTAACATTAATTATGCAAGACTAAAACAATTCATTAAAACAATGCATCTAAAAGTATTTATGAAATTACAAGTAAAGGGAAATACAAGAATACATTTCTAAATACTTTTATACAAAAAAAATACATCAAAATACACCCATATAGGCCGGCCACTAGGAAGGACCCAAGGACCAAAAGAATGTATTTTTTTACTCAACATTTCACCATCAAATCCTCCTCTTTCCTTTCATCCAAGATTTTACAACTATTTTCATCATTTCACCACCTTTTTCACCTCTATAAATAGGACCCCAACTTCATCTCATTCTTCACACCTTCACAACACAAAAATGTCTTCTTTTCTTTCTCTCAAATCCGGCCAAGAGGTGTCAAGAACACCAAAATTTGCAACTTTGTGTTCTTTTAATATTTCAAGAGTTTTGGTGAAAAGTCTTGCAAGGATTTCAACTTCTACTCATTTTCATTCCTATAATACATCAAAGTAAGCAAATACTAGCTTATTTCATCATACATTTATGTTTATATAAGTCTAGCATAATATATATAATCACCAACAACAACAAGTTTCATAAAAACTCAAGTTTATAAGTTTCGAGTTCTTATTTTTAAGTTGTTTCTTTAAATGTGTTTATGAATATATGAACACATTATAAACATGTTAATATTATGAAAACATGTGTTATATATGTGTTATATAACTTTTATACAAGTAGTCTTTGAATAAACAACAAGAATCGTAAGTTGTTTCAAGTTTATAAAACTGCGGATTTTCGGCAGAAAATTTATATCAACTTTGAAAAATCATAACTAATTCATAACTTAACGAAATGAGTTGATTCTTTTCTCAAAAGTTAGATCTATGTCTTAACTATAGATCTGGAATTTTTCATAATTTATTTTGGAGTTTAAGACATCCAGAAATTATTTGGGAAACCGAAAGTTTGACAGCTCAAAAATGGCCAACATAGGGTTTTTAACGAGCTTTTTCACCAACCTAAACATCTCGAAAAATGGCCGTTCTTGATTCTAAAAATCCTTTGTATATAGTAGTTTAATGTACTAGAAAACCAAAGCCTAAAACATTTTGGAGCTTGGTTAAAAACAGCCTCAAAGTAGGCCGAAAAACCTCCGAAAAAGCTGGAAAATTATATATATAAACTTGACGTTCTAAGCGAATATTATTTATAAACTTGTAATGTTGGGTGATTTAAGACATAAAAATCTACAAATATATATATCATCATATATTAGAGATATTAAGTCCTTATTATTATTTAGGACTCGATTAATCTCGCTCGGTGCATCATCCATCCATTTACGCTAAAAAGCATATTACGCTCGTTTTTTTTACCATCCCACACTCGGTGAGTCCTCATAGCCCCTATTTTCACAATGTTATGTTTTGGGGATGAAATACATGCTTCGTTTTATATGGACACAAAAACAACATCACTTCTATTATGTATTACACATGTGGTTCCATCCGCCCTTATATCATGAACCGTTAATTGCGTTTATTTGTAAGCGTGAATATATTGTGGATAGATCTATCGGGAGTCATGTCCCCCATTCGGGTTAGTTCGGGTCAGCTAACAGCGAGTGCATATATATTTAACACACGGTATTACGTATGGGAATACTGCACAGGGCAAACTCATTTTAATTAAGCTTCGGTTGCATGATGGTTTATATGTAATACATAACATGGAATTTATGATTTTATAAATTCAATCTCTATTAATGTTGTCCATACAAGTCAGATTTACGTGTAAACCTATGAGATCACCAACAATTTTTGTTGACGTATTTTAGCGTGTATTTTCAGGAAATATAGGCAAGTCCTACACCTCGGTAGTATTTTCAAGCTTCCGCATATAAGGAGTCGCACTCAGTTTCAAACCGGCGGAGATTTACTTGCATTATTTTGGATAATTTAATTATGTATTTAAATCTCTGTATCTTGCGAACTACTTTTATCATTTTCGGGTTATGTAAAACATTTATACCTTTTAAAGTTAAACCGATGTATTTTTGAAAACGTCCATATAGTGGTCGTTCATTATGATTATGGTTACGCTTCCGCGACGTCACGCTTCGTTGCCAACCGGGGTAACGGGTTGTGACAGCTTGGATCAAGATGAAGTCAACAGAAAATTCCTTAGATCACTTGGTGATGAGTGGACAGTCTATGATGCCCAATAGAGAACCAAAGACACTATTGATGAAATAGAGTTGGATGACTTGTATAACAGTCTGAGAGTGTTTGAAACTGAGATTGAAACTAAAAAGAAATCCTTTTTTCTTATAATCATAACACTGCTCTGCTGTCATCAGCAATAACTGATAAATCTAACTGTTGTGATTCCTTTTCAGGTGTTGATGGTAACTCTACTGAAGTTCATTATGAAGCCTTTGTTGCTAATGATGGACTGTTTGCTCTAAATGCTGAAGATTTAGAACAAATCCATCCAGATGATCTAGAAGAGATAGACTTGAAATGGCAGCATGCAATGCTGACTATGAGGGCTAAAAGGTTTCTGAAAAGAACTGGCAGATCCAACTTCCAAGCCAGACCAGAAGGCAAACCAGCATTTGATAAATCAAAAGTTGAATGCTTTAAATGCCACAAGCTTGGACACTTTGCCAGAGAATGCAGATCTCAAGGTCAGCAGCCACCAAGACCACAACAAACTACTCAAGTTTCATCATCACAAGCACTTGTTTCTCAAGAAGAAAATGTGTTTGACTGGAGTGATCAGACAGAGGAAGAGCTTCAAAATCAAGCTCTCATGGCAGAAACATCAAATGTCACCTCCACTGAACTACCATCTGAGGTAAATGCTAAACTCTGCTCTCAAACATGCAAAAATATGGTTAAAAAGTACAGAGATCATAATGAGAGCATGTGCAAAACTCTAGCTAGATGGAAGAAAGGAGATATGAGTACATGCAGGCCATAGAAGATCTTGAATAACAGATCAATGACTATAAGGATAATGAGATTCAAATGGGACATGATAGAACATATCATGAGTGGGAGAAAAATTAGCTGAATAAGAAAACAGAGTCCCTAAATAAGAAATTAGATGAGGCTGAACAAAAGGTGTTAGAAGCTAACAAGAAAATAGAATCTGTCAATATAGATCTAGGAAACTTCAAATTGGCAAATCAAAAGCTAGAACACCTAATGGAAGTTCAATTTAAATTAGGGTAAAATCATAGCTCAATCCCAAAGAAGGTATAGGATACAAAGCCACTCCACCTCCATACAACAACAAATACATTCATCCCATGAGTGAAGTTGCTGATAGACTTGTTAATGAACCATTAGATGAGTCTATGACCACTGTAGATCCTATCCTTGAAAACAGTCCTGAATCTAAAGAAGATCTGATTCCAAATGAAGACTGTGAATGCAAAGAAGTTGAGAAAGAACACAAAACAATGAGTGCCCCTTTAGAAGCCCTTACCCCAGTAAGAAAGGAAAAGAGAAGATGAGTGTATGCAATGCTGCTCCACATGTTTCTGTACCTTCTAACTGTAACAGTGCATCTTCTTCAAAAGGTAATAAAAGGGGTAAGACTGTTCCAATTTGCACATGCCAAAAGCATGGTGTCCAAAAGTTTCCCAAACAACAGCAGGTAAGGGGAAATCAAAGGAACAAGAACCAGCTATGGTCCAACAAAACTGGTTCTCCAATCAAAACAGTTAAAAGATGTTTCCATTGTGGTAGGAAAAACCATTTGGCTAGACATTGTTTGTATAAACCTTCTGTTGCAAAACAGACTGTGTCTCAGAAACAGAAATTTATTCAAAACACACAGAATTCTAATGCCAAACCTCCTGTTACACCAGTTCCAAAGAAAACAGTTGATCACAGATTTTTAAAAGTCAACAAACGCCAATCTACACACCAAAAACAAGTTTTGGCAAAGCCCAAATCAAGTTTTAAACAGATACGGTGTGTTAAAGACAAAAACCCAGATCAAACTGTTGATGTAAATGTGGAAACTGCTAGACCTAAAGTTGGAACTGGTAGTGCAAAACCTCAAGCTGTCTGCACCAAAAACACAGTTCAAACTGTTAAGTCTACAACTGGAACTGGTAATGGATCATCTGAGACTGTTAATACAAAGCTTGGAAAGAACACGTGGATACCTCATGTCATAACTAAATATTCTTCACAGAATCCACCAGTGGATCTCACTAAGTATAAGAAGTCACAGACAGTGTTTAGCTATGTCAATGCACAAGGACAACCCAAAACCAACTTGGTTTGGGTTTACTCCACTACTAACCAAGTTTTTATTTGTGCAGGGCACCCACAGGTCACAACACAAAACAAGATGGCATTTGGACAGTGGATGCTTCAGGCACATGACAAGCAATTCTGAATGCTTGTCAAATTTCAAAGGCTTTGAAGGAGGGTTTGTTGCATTTGGAGGAAATTCCAAGGGAGATAAGGTCACAGGTAAAGCTACTGTCAAAGCAGGCAATATGTTTTTCAATGATGTTTTGTATGTTGAACAGCTGAAATACAATCTATTAAGTGTGTCTCAAATTTGTGATAAACAAAATATTGTTGTATTCACATATTCTGAGTGCATTGTTCTTTCGAAAGATTTTAAAATTCCTGAAAATCTTGTTTTACTTAGAACACCAAGAAAGGACAATGTCTACTGTTTGGACACAGATCTTTTATCCAAATCAAGTACTTTAAGCTGTTTGATATCCAAAGCATCATCCAATGAGTCTGCTCTTTGGCACAGAAGAATGTGTCACATGAACTTCAAATCTATGAATGTTCTAGTCAAAAAGAATTTGGTAAGAGGTTTACCACAAAAGAAGTTCATCTGTGATGATCATTGTGTAGCATGTCTTAAAGGCAAGCAACACAAAACTTCTCGTAAGGCCAAAGAAGTAAATTCAATCTCATCTACTCTTCATCTTATTCATATGGATCTCTTTGGTCCAACATCTGTTTTGAGTTTTAATAAAAGAGCTTACTGTTTAGTCATTGTTGATGATTTCACCAGATTTACATGGGTATACTTTCTTAGGACTAAAGATGAAACTGCTGAGCTAGTTAAATCATTTATCCTTAATATAGAAAACCAATCCAACTTAAAGGTTAAGGTGATCAGGTCAGACAATGGGACTGAGTTTAAAAATCATATCCTACACAGTTTCTGTGAGTCTAAAGGCATTGCTAGGCAATACAATGCACCAAGAACACCACAACAAAATGGTGTAGCTGAAAGGAAGAACAAAAGTTTAATTGAAGCTGCTAGAACCATGCTAGCTGATTCCAAACTGCCAATGACCTTTTGGGCAGAAGCAGTCAATACAGCTTGTTATGTTCTAAATAGGGTACAGGTTGTTCAATCACAAGGGAAAACTCCATATGATTTGTTTCATCATAGAGTTCCCTTAATAGCCTTTCTAAAGTCTTTTGGCTGCTCATGCACCATTCTTCACACTAAGACTCACTTAGGAAAGTTTGAAAGTAAGGTTGAAGACGGTTTCTTTATCAGATACTCCACTCAAAGCAAAGCCTATAGAGTATATAACAGTGTGTCTAAAACCATTGAAGAAAGTGCCAATGTCGAATTTAATGAAAACACTACAAATGTCAAAGGCACTGGTCCTGATTGGTAATTTGATTTAGATTCACTAACTAATTCTCTGAGCTTTGTTGAGTATACTGCAGAATCTGATGAAAACAGGGTTGAAGCTGCCAACACAAATTCTCATGCTGGTAGCACAAATGTTCAAACTGTTGGCACAAAGTTTTAGTCTGTTGTAGATTCTGCTCAATGGGATGAGTATTTTGTTCTACCACTTCTATCTTGTGACCCACCAGGGGTACTGGATGCCCAACACGATTCAAATCCAAATTATGAAGTTCCAATCCCAAGTCCTGAAGGAACAGCTCCATCACAAAGGGAAACAGTCCCATCTTCTAGTCAAGCTGTTCCGGAAGCTGAACCATCAACTGGTCCTGAAGGAGATGATACAAATCTAGGAACTTCCCTTCAGACAGACAGAGAGCCAACACTCAGAGTTCACAAGTATCACCCTCTCAATCAGATAATGGGTGATCCTCGCACTCCTGTGCAGACAAGAACAATGGTTCATAAGGAGTCTACTGATGTTGAATCAGCAGTTCCTGAATTCAGTCTAGCTGCCTTTGAACATGCATGTTTCATGTCCCAATTAGAACCTAATAAGGCATCTGAGGCTTTGAAAGATCCACTTGGATTGAGGCAATGCAGGAAAAACTTCTGCAATTCAAGATTCAGAATGTATGGACTTTAGTTGATCTTCCTAAAGAAAAAAGAGCAATTTGTACAAGATGTGTGTTCAGAAACAAGAAGGATGAGAGAGGGATAATCATTAAAAACAAAGCAAGATTGGTAGCACGGGGATTTACTCAAGAAGAAGGAATAGATTATGATGATGTCTTTCCAGTAGCAAGAATAGAAGCCATCAGATTGTTCCTAGCTTATGCAAGCTTCAAAGGGTTTAAAGTGTATCAAATGGATGTGAACTCTGCTTTCCTGTATGGCACAATTGAAGAAGAGGTCTATGTGTGTCAACCTCCTGGATTTGAGGACTACAAGTATCCAGACAGAGTCTACAAATTAGACAAAGCCCTCTATGGACTCCATCAAGGCCCTAGAGCATGATATGACACTCTGTCATCATACCTTCTACAGTATGGATTCAAGAGAGGTACTCTGGACAAAACACTGTTCACAAAGTCTATCAAATCTGAGATTCTGCTTGTTCAAATCTATGTTGATGATATTATCTTTGGGTCTACTAATGACAGTCTGTGCAAAGAATTTGAGGCATTGATGCACAAAAAGTTTCAAATGAGTTCAATGGGAGAACTCACCTTCTTTCTAGGATTGCAGGTCAAGCAGAAGCCCACAGGACTTTTTATAAGCCAATCAAAGTATGTTAAAGACATACTGGAAAAGTTTGGTTACAAAGATACCAAAGTTGCTAGTACTCCAATAGACACTCACAAGCAGCTTGATGCAGACAAAGATGGAGTAGATATGGACACTCATCTATACAGATCCTTGATAGGTTCACTTATGCACCTCACATCTTCTAGACCTGATATAATGTTTGCTGTTTGTGTTTGTGCCAGGTTTCAATGTGCTTCAAAGGACTCACACCTATTTGCTGTTAAGAGAATCTTTAGATATCTCAAAGGCCAACCACATTTGGGCCTCTGGTATCCTAAAGACTCTCCTCTTGAACTAACAGCCTATTCTGACAGTGATTATGGAGGATGCAACATTGAAAGAAAGTCCACAACTGGTGGATGTCAATATCTAGGATCAAGACTGGTCTCTTAGCAGTGCAAAAAACAAATAACTGTCTCCACCTCATCCACTGAAGAAGAATATGTAGCAGCTGCAAGCTGTTGTTCCCAAGTGATGTGGATTCAGAATCAACTGAGAGACTATGATATGAATTTCCTATCCACTCCTATTTACATTGACAACTCAAGTGCAATAAGCATTGTACAAAATCCCGTGAAATTTCCCAAAACCAAGCATATAGACATCAGATTTCATTTTATAAGGGATTGTCATGAAAAGAAATTAATCCAAGTTACCAAAATTCATACTGATGATCAGTTAGCTGATCTATTTACAAAACCATTTGATGTAGGAAGATTCAACTTCCTAGTATCAAATATTGGCATGGTTAATATGGATTAATTTGTTTTTCATCATTCTCTTTTATTTTATGAAAAATATGTTTATTTCATATGCTTGTTTAAGGGGGAGGCACTGTTTCATTAGAATATGCTTCTTTTCAACTAACAACTTGAGTCTTTTCTCAAGCTGCTAGTTCATTTTACTCGGACTGTTAGTTGTTTCACTTTGTTAGGCACAAAAAGGCCTCAGACAAACCTGTTCTGCATCTGAGGGGGAGATTATTAATCAAACCTGTTGATGCCTTTGAAGGTTAAATTTAAGGCATGTTATATGCCTTATTGAAACTTGAAAATGATTTGCAATATCAGCCTGAAGCTGCTCTATGTGTTGCATGTGTTGCAACAAAGGCAGTTTTGCGCAAGCTGTTCAGTCTGCTGAACAGGCTGGACATAAACTGTCTACGCTGCTCTACACTGGTGAGCAGCTTGGGCAGTTTACAAGTGTTCTGTTCTTTGTGAACAGAACCTGTTCTTTGTGAACAGGCTAAACACTTTATGGAATATGTTTCCAAGTCTTCATGTATTGTTTTTTACTACAAGATCAGTTTACAAAGTCGAAGACAAAGTGGAAATCAGAACTGCTCAGCCTGCCCAAGCTGTTCTGTTACATGAAGACAAAAGGTTATTTGAAAAAGGGTGACAGACCTTTTTCTTATATCAAAATAGGCCTTTACAAGGAAGAAATACACAAAGTTGACATTCCTTATTTGGTTAAAGGCAATGCAACAGTAGACAAAGTGAAAAGACAAAAGTTCTGCACATATGAAGACAAGTCTGCTTTTCAGAAAGATGCAGAAAAGGTTATGTTGTCTTTTCAACAAGACTTCTCCTTTTTCATTCCGTCCAATGAAGAAGCTTCACTTAGATCCTCTGAGTGAGTATAAAAGGAAACTTCCAAGGATTGAAAGATTAAGCAGAAAAAGCTAAGTGCTGAATCCAAGAGTGAACATGCATTCAAAGTGTGTCTTTCATGCATGCAAGTCAGCTTGAATAAAACAGTGCTCAGTGTATAAGGTGTTCTTGTTCAAGCTGTTCCCCAGAGTCTTGTAAACACAGTGAGTGATTCTTTGTGAGTGTATTCATTGTAACTAGTTTGAGTCTGTCTTAGACTAGTAATCATACTGTTGTATCTGTCATCTCAGCTTGAACCATTCCGCATTCAAGCTTGTTTGTAATTAACATTTGTTAATAATACGTACAAACATTGAAAAAATTATGTGTAGTTTTTAAAGTGCTGTATTCACCCCCCCTCTATAGCTTAAAGCTATATACTTGAGATATCTTTTGGGACCTACACACTTGATCTGTCAAAGTGTGCAGGGTAATTTGGTAACTTCCTCTAAGTGTGTGCGCGAGATTTGATATTTTCGAAACTTCCTATAAGTGTGTGCGCGGGATTAGAGTGTGTGTCATTCTAGATCTCTCATTCTCCCGAAGTTTCCATGGACAACAGTGCTGCAAGTTCCTCATACTATGACAATGGCTCAATGGGCAAACCTCCAAAGTTCAATCATCAGAACTTTTCTGGTTGGAAGTGCAGAATGATGCTCTACTTAGAGAATCTGGATGTACAACTACCAGAGATTGTAATGGAGGGTCCCTATGTGCCAACCTCTGTTACAACAATAACTCCTGCTGTTGAAGGAGCTGCTCCTGAGATCAGAACATTTGAGAAAGCAAAAGCTCAATGGTCTGATGAAGACAAAAGACTGGTGGCTCTTGATGCAAAGGCAAAAAACAATCTGGTCATCTCTCTACCTGATGATGTGTTCAAACAGGTTGAGAAGATGAAGACTGCAAAGGAGATGTGGGATACTTTGTGTACCGTCTATGATGGACCCACAATCACACTTGACAACAGGATTAATAATCTTGTTAGACAGTATGAACTCTTCTTTGCAAAACCAAAGGAGACTCTCACTGAAACCTACACCAGGTTTACTGCTCTTGTAAATGATCTCAAAGTTATTGGGATCACCAAGGACAGCCTGACGTTGGTAAACAAATTCTTAGATGTTCTGCCTGAAGAATGGAATTATTTTTCTACAATTTTAAGGAATTCAGGTACCATCAGAAGTATGGATCTTGTCAACTTATATGGATCTTTACTAAATGATGAATAATCAAGGCAACAGAAAAGAAATGCCTTGAAAATATCTAAAAAAGGTGCAGCCTTTGTGGCCAGTGTGAGACAACTTGTAAATCAAGTGAGTGATGTGTTTATTCACCTTGATCAACAGGCTGATGATAAGGAGGAAATGTCTGATGAGGAAGACAATGCAGATAGTGCTGAACTGGATGATGAGCAGATGATAGCCATGCTTGTCAAAAGGTTCAACAAGAAAAGGTTTGGAAGAAACATGCTATAGGGAAGCTCAAATGCTGTCAAAAAGAAAGCATTTGACAAGACCAAAGCTGAGTGCTTCAAATGTGGCAAAACTAGACATATAGCTGCTGACTGTGTGTCAAAAGCTGTTGGTCAGACATCCAAACCACATAAGACAAACAGGGATGATGGCTATAGGGTTAAGTATCTTATGGCCATGGCTAAGCTGAGGAAGTTAGAAAACTCAGTGGTTTCTAACAGGCAAAAGGGACTAATGGCTGAAACTTGTGACTGGGAGGAGTCTGATTCATCATTTGATGAAGAAGACAACAACTGTCTGATGGCCAACACTGATCTCCCATCAACAAGCAACTTCAAACAGGATCTGGCTGAAGCTGAAGCTTTCAGCAGCTTGGAGAACTGGAACCCTACAATGATGTATAAGGTACAAAATTTTATGGATTACAGTTCTGAAGAAAAAGTTAAAATGTTTGAATATATGCTTGTTGATCTAAAAGCTGCTGTTGAGAAGCATGTTGTTTTATTATCTGAAATCTCTAAGCTTAAAACTGATATTGAAACAAAGTCCAGTAAACTGGACAGCTTCCATAAGTTGGAAACTGAGCTTGATGAATTAAAACACATCAATTCCATTTTACTGGAAGAAAATAGAGAAACAGATATAAAACATGCTAAACTTCAAAAGATAGTTGACTCTTGGTGCCAATCTGCACAAAAAGTCAGCCACTGCATAAGTCAGCAGATTCATGCACAAATCCAAGCCTATCTTGGAGGGGATCTTGACACAGCAGCTTCCATTGTTGAGGTTAATAATTTAAAAAGAAGACTTGTCCACTCTTGGTGAGCTTCCAAACACTTTTATTCAAAAAGTGAATGGTAAATTAATCTCAACAAACAGGTTTGTCAGGCCTCAAAACACTGACAGCTCGTGTGAACCAAGCTCAAAAGCTGTTGATGAAATGAGTTTTTCATCAAATAAGCTTGCTAAGTGTTCTGCTGATTCACACAAGCAAAAGAAAGGAAAGCATGTCCAAACTGCAGCTGTGGACACCAAATCTGTTGACAAAACAGACTCTGGGTCTAAAGTTGGTGTAAAAAGGCATACTAATCCTTTTAATGCTGAACATTTTGAAAATAAGTTTTCAAAAGGTAAGCAGTCTTCCTTTAACAAGAATAAGTCTCAGGTTGAAGGCAAACCTGCTGTGATTTCAAATAAGTTTTCAAATCATAGTAGTAAACTGGTTTTAAATGAGAATAAGTATTTAAAAACCAGAAATAATGATTATGTTGATAGGCAACATCAATCACATCTCAGGAAGGGCAAAGGCAAAGTCATTGCTCAGCCTGAGAGATCTGGGAATAAGTTTCCTAAACCTGTGGAGGTTCAAAAGCCAATTAAGCTTCCTATCTTTGATATCTGCCCTCCTAAAAAGAGGAAAGAAGAGACAGGCAAAGCTGTGGCTATTGAACTTTCCACTCAAGCTGTTGATTCATCAAAAAGCAATAAGTTTGCTAAACCTGCTGATGGAATCAACAGAAATAACCCAGAATGTGTTTCTGAAAGGTCTTCTTCCAAAAATGCTAAAAGAAGAAAGTGCTATAAATGTAGAATGAAGACACATCTGGCCAAAGACTGTCCTGAAACTGTGGACATGAGGCCTGCTGACTCTGATGCTTCCCTCACTGCAAACATAAACAGTGTTGGAAACATCTCAGCCAATGAGAGTGGTATTCAAACTGATACCATTCATATAGGGAATATTAGAGTTGACATTACAAGTCCATCAACAAATGTTGATGAAGTAGGAGAACTCATCTCTGTGATGAGTTCCCCTAAAAGTATCTAATATTCTTCTTATCACTCTGCAGGAAAAACAACCATCCCAGGTTTGGTACTTGGACAGTGGCTGCTCAGGGCACATGACAGGTTGTAAGGACCTG
The DNA here is from genome assembly GCA_020465985.1 of Centrapalus pauciflorus. Taxonomy (NCBI): domain Eukaryota; kingdom Viridiplantae; phylum Streptophyta; class Magnoliopsida; order Asterales; family Asteraceae; genus Centrapalus; species Centrapalus pauciflorus. The sequence continues at coordinate 35,609 of JAANYP010003223.1, read as the reverse complement.
CTGAGTGATCTCAGGCCTGAAAAAGGGCCAAAAGTCACCTTTGGTGACAATGTACAGGGATCCACTGAGGGATATGGAACTCTTAAAGCTGGTGCTGCAGTGTTCAAAAGAGTAGCCTATGTGGTTGGGCTAAAACATAACCTTGTTAGCATAAGCCAACAGTGTGATGCTGGCTATAAGGTTAACTTTGATGAGCACCTGGGTTACATATTGGATCCCCAAGGCAAAGTTGTGTTGTGTGCTCAACGAAAGAAAGGTGTATATGTTCTGGACATGCAATCTGCTGATCCCACAACTGAAACCTGCTTCCTCACAAGAACAAATGCAGACTTAAACTGGTTATGGCACAAAAGGCTGTCACGTCTGAACTTCAAGAACATCAACAAACTCTGTAGAAAGAGTTGGTGACAGGTTTGCCTTCTATGACCTTTGTTAAAGATAAACTCTTCACAGCTTGTGAGAAAGGCAAGCAGAGAAAATCATCATTTAAATCCAAACATAACTTCTCTATTGATACTCCTCTATTCTTAATCCATATGGACCTGTTTGGACCTGTTAATGTCCCAAGTCTAGGAGGAAGAAGATACACTCTAGTAATGGTTGATGAGTTCTCCAGGTACACATGGGTTATCTTCTTGAAGAGCAAAGGAGAGGCTGCTAGAGAAATTATTGGATTTGTGAAAAAGATGGAAATGCTGAACTCTGCCCAAGTAAAGCAGCTTAGAAGTGATCATGGTACTGAATTCAGAAACAGTACTCTTGAAGACTTCTGTGAAGAGAAAGGAATCACTCAAAACTTTTCAGCTATAAGAACTCCACAACAAAATGGAGTTGCTGAAAGGAGGAACAGAACTCTCATTGAAGCTGCTAGAAACCATGCTGTGTGCATCTGGTTTATCTTCAACATTTTGGGCTGAAGCTGTTAACACAGCCTGCTTTACCCAAAACAGATCCTTAGTGGTGAAAAGGTTCAACAAGACCCCCTATGAGCTCCTCAAAAGGAGAAAGCCAAATGTCAGTTACTTCCATGTGTTTGGTTGTCCCTGCTTCATTCTGAATCAAAGGGATCAACTGGCAAAGTTTGAACCAAAAGCTGATGAAGGTGTGTTTGTTGGCTACTCTGCTATCTCTAAAGCCTACAGAGTGTACAACAACAAAAGAAAGGTGATAGATGAATCTATCAATGTCACCTTTGAAGAGTCCAAGAATGCTACCACCAAAGCTGTTCCTGAATCAGTTTCAGGAGAATTGAACTTCGATGATCTGATGCATTCAAACAGTGAAGAGGACTCAAAAGCTTTCACAACACCCAGTGTGGAACCTGTTAATCATGATGGGCATGATGATGATTATGTCAATACACCCTGTGTGAATAAGTGTACTGACCTAATTACCACTGCAGGTCCTGAACCCATCAATGCTGATTTTCCTGGTTCCTCTGCTGATATATTCAACAGTGGTCAGTCATGTTCAACAAGTGAGCAGGCTCAGGACAACAGTGTGTCTGAAAATCTTGAGAGCTGTTCAACAAGACTTGTTGAAGCTGCTGATAACTCAGGAGAATCATCATTGAAGAATGATCCTAAGTGGATCAGATGTCACCCCCATGATCAAATAATTGGTGACATCAACAAAGGGGTACAAACAAGGTGGGACAGCTTAGGGAACTTCTGTATGTTCTCTAGTTTTGTTTCACTAATGGAGCCAAAGAAAGTGGATGAAGCACTAAAAGATGCCAATTGGATCACTGCCATGCAAGAAAAACTCAATCAGTTTGAGAGAAACAAGGTATGGAAGCTGGTCCCTGCACCTAAAGGCAAAACTATAATTGGTACTAAATGGGTTTTCAGGAATAAGATGGATGAGCAAGGTCATATCATAAGAAATAAGGCAAGACTGGTTGCTCAAGGTTATAGACAGGAGGAAGGAATTGACTATGATGAGACATTTGCTCCTATGGCCAGGCTAGAAGCAATTCGTTTGTATCTAGCCTACGCTGCTCATAAGAGCATTAAGGTATTTCAAATGGATGTGAAGAGTGCATTTTTAAATGGGAAGCTGCAAGAAGAAGTTTATGTCAAGCAGCCTCCAGGTTTTGAAAATGAACATCATCCAGGTTTTGTCTATAAGTTGGACAAAGCTCTCTATGGTCTGAAACAAGCACCTAGAGCCTGGTATGACACTCTTACTGAGTTCCTTATGAGCAATGGGTATTCCAGAGGAAAAGTGGATACTACACTGTTCATAAAGAAGGTGAAATCTGATATTATGCTTGTTCAAATTTATGTGGATGATATAATATTTGTTCTACCAATGAGCAGTTATGCAAGAATTTCTCATTACTCATGAAATCTAAATATGAAATGAGTGTGATGGGAGAACTTACTTTCTTTTTAGGATTACAGGTTAAACAAACCTCAACTGGAATTTTCATAAATCAAAGAAAGTATACCTTAGATCTCTTGAAAAAGTTTAAATTTGATCAAAGTTCTCCTATTAAAACCCCAATGGCAACCAATGTAAAATTGGATGCTGATACCAGTGGCAAAGCTGTTTTGGTAACAGCTTACAGAGGTATGATTGGGAGCTTGCTATACTTAACTGCTAGTAGACCTGATATTATGTTTGCCACCTGTCTGTGTGCTAGGTTCCAAGCTGATCCAAAGGAATCTCATCTAGCTGCTGTTAAGAGGATCTTCAGATACCTGAAGGGTACACCAGGTTTGGGTCTTTGGTATCCCAAAGACTCCAGCCTTGAACTAACAGGTTATTCAGATTCTGATTTTGCAGGCTGCAGGCTAGATAGGAAAAGCACAACAGGTGGATGTCAAGTCCTTGGTGGTAAGTTGATAAGTTGGTGTAGCAAGAAGCAGAACTCAGTGTCTACTTCTACTGCTGAAGCTGAGTACATTGCTGCTGGAAGCTGCTGTGGGCAGACTCTGTGGATGCAGCATCAGCTTGAAGATTATGGGCTTGTGTATAGGAAAATTCCTATTCTGTGTGATAACACAAGTGCCATAGCCATTTCCAACAATCCAGTTTTTCATTCAAAAACAAAGCATATTGAAGTCAGACATCACTTCATCGGGGATCACATTCAGAAAGGTAATGTGGAGGTAAGTTTTATTTCCACCAATGAACAGCTTGCAGACATTTTCACCAAACCTCTGGATGAAACAAGGTTTAATTACCTTGTCAGCAAGCTGGGCATGTTAAACAAAAGTGACTAAGTGTCCTCAAATGTCTAAAACTTTGTATGTCTCACACTGATCAAGTTTCTCAAAACTGCTTGGACAGAACAGGCTCTGCGTGTTATGTACTTAGCCATTTTTCTGAAATCCTTGATCAGCTTGAACATACAACAGGCTGAACACAAACAGTTTACTCGTCCAGCCTGATCTGATGGTCCATTCTTCACTCTGCTCATTCCCTCACACTGACTTACAAGACATTGTCTTGTAACCTGCTCAGCTATTGAACACAACCTGTTCCTACATAGTTGAACAGGCTGAGGGAACAGCTTGAAGAATGAACAGCTTGTGATGACCCTGCTCATCACAGGTTTGACCAACGGCTTAGACCAACAGTTTTAATTACCTTTCTTCAAAATTAAGTTACTTAATTTCTGTTTTTATTTAACTTAATTACTGCGGATAATGTGGGTTACGTGTGTTAGTGATTAAAAAGGGCTCAAGTGGTCTGACAAACAGTCTGACATGGACAACTGTTCCGTTTTCCGTTAACGACTTTTTCAAATCAAACCGCCCAAATGTTTCTCTCTCATACCCTCTCACATTCAAATCCTATAAATACCTCCTACTGTTTCATCTTCGTCTTCCTCACTACTATCATCTGCTTTCTATGAACCCTAAAAATTCGACTAAGTGTCTTGTGCTTCTGCTACTTTCCCTACTCTCAAATGGCTCACAGAAACAACCCCTTCCTACCAGTGTTTTTTGGTGATGATGTGCAGAAGCATCCATCAGTCACCACAATGCTAACCCTTAAACCCACAAACTACATTGCCAACCTCACAATCCCCAAAAACTATGTGGGGAAAGGTTATGATCATATGGTGGAGTTTTTGACAGTTCATCCGTTAAACTATGCTATGACTGCAACTCCTGGTGTCCTGTACCAGGAGATGGTGTACGAGTTCTGGTACATCTGTGCCTACAACCCCAACACCAAAGTCATCAAGGGGACTATTCTCAATGGGACTCAGACCATTGAGATTACTGTTGATCTTCTCAGGGAGGTTCTTCATCTGCCCGTTGCTGATTCATATGATATGCCCCAGCCAGAAAATGAGCAAATGGGAAATTTGCTACGCTTCTGTGGTGTAGCAGAACCCAAAATTGGAGTAACGCTGTACAGGAAGGATTTGTCTCCTACCTACAGCATTCTGTTTGCTTCTATAATGATGAGTTTCAGCAGCAAAGTTGGTTCATTTGACCAACTGAGCCGTGATGAAGTCCCCATAATTCTACAGCTGGTGGATGGGACTACCATTGATATGGCTAAGTGGATCTTTCTGAACTTGAGGAACCTGGTGCAGCAAGAGCCAAGACCAGCTGCTGTTCGATACCCAAGGTTTCTGAGCCTCATATTCAGACACATTTGTGGTGAGCATCTGTACAACTCTCAGCCTTTACTTCATACTGCTGCATTCCCTGTAATAGGGAATAGAGTTTTCTACACTGCTGTACTTCCAAATGAGCCTCCTCTGTCCACACCAATGAGGAGGTTGTTAGGATTGGTGGAAGGACCATCTGCTGTGAGGGTGGATCCAGAAGCTGCTGCTCCCAAGAGAAAATCCAAAGCCAGGTCCAAACTTGTTAAGAGGACCCTGGCAACCACTGAAGCTGGGCCTGTGCAAAAGAAGGCCAAAACAGCTCAGTCTAAGTCTGCACTTTTAGCCTCTGTGGCTGAGGGGGAGCAGGCTCCTCACCCTGGGTCATCTGTTGACCCTGAAGCCTTTGTGGCTGGTGCCACTGTGGCACTTGAGACCATGGAACAGACCAGCCCAACTGTTCCTGACCCAGTCTCACACCCTGTCCAGTCTGAACCTCTCATCTCCTCTCCTCAATCACCTACTTCATCCATCCAATACCACCGCAAAAGAAAATCAACCAAATCAACCAGCTCCTCTGTTCCCTCCCAACAGGGTTCAGTTGTAAGAGAAGCCACCCCTGCTGCCTCTCCTATATTGGGAGAAGGTTCAACACACTTGGAGCATGCTTCATTCCAACCTGAGTCCACCCAGATTCAGCCTAGACCCTCTGGTTCCTCCCAACAGGAACCAGTTGTACAAAAGGAGATAACCACCTCAACTATTCCAGCCTCCCAACAGGCTGAGGATATTGAAAGACAGGAGCCCTCTCCACTCCATACTGCGTTCACACTGTCCTCCACTCAAACTTCTTTTCACCCTGAGTCTGCACGAGGTGCCCACACTGCTGGTATAGACCAATCAGCAGCTCAGCCTCAAACTTCTGCTCCCCATGATTCAGCTGTTCTACACCAAACAGCTGCTGAGGGACCAACAACCCAAGCTGATGAACCTCAGGGATCATACCATCCCTTTGGTGAGGCTGCTCCCTCTATGCACATTCCATCAGCAGGTTTCACCACTGCTGATGTTGAAATGCATATCCCATCTCCCCATGATGAGGTGCTTTTCAACCAAGGCACTGCAAAGGTAACCCCCACTGGCCTACATGAGGATGTTGCAACACAAGCAGCATCTGAAAGGCCCCCAACATCAACTCCTTTTCCTGATGAAGCAGCTACAGCCGCTGCTGAGGGACCCTTTGACCCCTCCAAGCTGGGCCACATTACTTTTGCCCAGGCTATGGAGCTTCTATCCAATGTTCCTCTTCCCTCTCCCTCACATCCTCAAACACCAGCCTCATCATCATCTTCTCCATCCACCCACTCTAAACAGTCCACCCATACACCTCCATCTCCCAAAGACCTGCCTTTGAAGGATCAGCTTTCTCTGCTGACCAACAAAGTTGGTTCTTTGGAAACCACTATGACCTCTCTACCCTCTATTATTTCAGACTCTGTGTCTGACCAGCTTAAGGGGTTCTTTGATTTGTTCAAGGACCCCTTCCCTGCCACACCACAAACAGATACTTCTCCACAGCTGCTAGCACTCACTGCACAGCTGCAAAATGTGTCCACCTCCCTCTCCTCCATTCTTTCACTTCAACAGGACTCTGTGTCCTCAATGACAGCTATTTCTCAACAGCTGTCATCTCTCCCAACTTCTTGCAACACTACTCTTCCTAATACTCTGGCCAGCTTGAACACACTGATTGGCTCCCTATCAAATTCTGTGTCATCAAACCTTGCTGATGTGCAAGATTCGCTCGAATTACATCTTGCACAACTTCAAAGTTTGCTGTTCACAGCTTCTGATAGGGAAAATATTGTTAAGCTTACCACTCTTGCTGATACCCAATCCTCTTCTCATCAAACTTGTCTTACCCAGCTTGTAGAGGTAAGGGACAACTTGGCATTCTTAGTGAATAGCCTTGTTGGCCCCAGACCTGCTGCCAAAACTGCTGGCAAGCCTGATGTCTTTGTGTCTTCAGGCAGACCGGGTGTTGAAGGTGCTGGTACATCTCCTTCAAAGGGGGAGAAGTCATCTGCCTCGAAGACTAAGTCTAAGGGGGAGAAAACTTCTTCTCCTAAGGAGAAATCAGTGCCTGCAACACTCACTGGTCAACCAGCAGGAGCTTCAACAGGTACACTGGAGGGTGCCTCCCATGCTGCTCAGCCTACTCAGGCTGAAACTCCAAACCCTGCTCAGTCTAAGGGGGAGGAACTTATGTCTGAGGACAGGCCAAGCAGCAGAAGGAGGCATCTGATCTTACAAGAAGAAGAAGAAGAGGAGGAGGAACGTCCTGAAGCTACTGTCACTATAGCAGCTAAAGGAAAAGAAATAGCAGCAACTGATCCTCTACAGCAGAAAGCAGCAGAAATCAAATTTCACAAAGCCAGGGCCAAAGAAATGGGTCTTCCTATGCACAAATATTTTGAGTTTAGAGAAGAACAGCTTCAAGCCCTGGAAGCTTTAAGAAAAGAAGAAGAATCTGCAAAAGCTGCTAAGTCTTTTGCACTTCAAGAGGCAAGGAAAGTTAAAATGTCCTCTCTTGTTGTGCAGAAGAAAATTTTGGAAGCTGCTAAAGGATCAGCAGAGGAGAAGGAAGCTGAGAAAGAAAAAGGTGCTCTGGTCTCAGTGGCCAAAACTACAGTGCCTTCTGCAAGAGCTCAATTTCATTTTGACAACCTGGCAAGAAGAAAATTTCAAGATGTGGCTGATAGAAGGCTTGCTAAGGAGGCAATTGTCAAAGCTGTGCCCATTTCAAGAAAAGGCAGTCAGTGGAAGTTAAGAATAACCAGAATGGGTGCAGCAGGCCCAGAACTAGAAACATATGACTTCACTGACGTTGCACAAATGGGGTACAGAGAATGGGTGGAACTAGCAGTTGCTCTGAGTGAGTCTAAGTCTTGAAACTGCCAAGACCATCAGAGCATATGTGAAGAAGCTGATGGAGAGAGTGAAGAATCTTGGCCTGATCTCCAAAGAGGTAAGTGAAGGTGTCTATGTGACACAACCAAAAATAAAGACCAGGAGGACAAGGAAGGATAATGAGATGGAACAACTCCTCATCCTGATAGAACAAGGTGACTATGCCATTGAGATGAAAGGAGTTGATCACAGCCTGCCTAGTGGAATTGAGTTTAAAGATGGCAAGATCATTGAAGAGCCTGTGCTGGGGGCATTTTTTGTAGATCCCTTAACTCAGAAGAAATGCTTTCAGAGAGCATCAGATCTATACAAGGTGGATCTGAGACAGCTTGTAGCCTTCAGACTTGCAGTTTCATTCAGGCAGTCAAGCAGGTGGAGAGCAGCTATCTGGGATCAGCTCAGAGGCTGTTATGAAAGAGGTGAGCTTGAGGATCCCAAGTTTATGATAATAAGAAGTGAAATTCAAGAACTTGAGGATACCAGAGAGCAACTTGAGAAGATGTTTGAAGGTCCCCCTCCATTGTGATGAAGTCCATCTACCATCTGGGTAGGTGAAGAATGGAAGCTGTCCATCAGTTGGACAGGCTTACCATTTTCTGCTCCCAACAAAAACAGTCCAATGTACATTAGTTGTACTTTATTTACATTTTTTGTAATTCTCTCTTACATTAGTTGTAATATACATCAGTACATCAGTTGTACTTTTGTAAGAACATGTGTTGTTCTAATGTAATCAAAAATCAGTGTATATATAAACTGATCTTTTACTTTATGTTGATGTTGTAATTTTATTTCAACAAATGTACTGTAAAAATATATAGTGATTTTTGACAAGGCCAGCTTAGACTGGTTATTGCAAATAGGGGGAGATTGTTAGGCACAAAAAGGCCTCAGTCAAACTTGTTCTGCATCTGAGGGGGAGATTATTAATCAAACTTGTTGATGCCTTTGAAGGTTGAATTTAAGGCCTGTTATATGCCTTATTGAAACATGAAAATGATTTGCAATATCAGCCTGAAGTTGCTCTATGTGTTGCATGTGTTGCAACAAAGGCAGTTTTGCCCAAGCTGTTCAGTCTGCTGAACAGGCTGGACATAAACTGTCTACGCTGCTCTACACTGGTGAGCAGCTTGGGCAGTTTACAAGTGTTCTGTTCTTTGTGAACAGAACATGTTCTTTGTGAACAGGCTAAACACTTTATGGAATATGTTTCCAAGTCTTCATGTATTGTTTTTGACTACAAGATCAGTTTACAAAGTCGAAGACAAAGTGGAAATCAGAACTGCTCAGCCTGCCCAAGCTGTTCTGCTACATGAAGACAAAAGGTTATTTGAAAAAGGGTGACAGACCTTTTTCTTATATCAAAATAGGCCTTTACAAGGAAGAAATACACAAAGTTGACATTCCTTATTTGGTTAAAGGCAATGCAACAGTACACAAAGTGAAAAAACAAAAGTTCTGCACATATGAAGACATGTCTGCATTTCAGAAAGGTGCAGAAAAGGTTATGTTGTCTTTTCAATAAGACTTCTCCTTTTTCATTCCGTCCAATGAAGAAGCTTCACTTAGATCCTCTGAGTGAGTATAAAAGGAAACTTCCAAGGATTGAAAGATTAAGCAGAAAAAGCTAAGTGCTGAATCCAAGAGTGAACGTGCATTCAAAGTGTGTCTTTCATGCATGCAAGTCAGCTTGAATAAAACAGTGCTCAGTGTATAAGCTGTTCTTGTTCAAGCTGTTCCTCAGAGTCTTGTAAACACAGTGAGTGATTCTTTGTGAGTGTATTCATTGTAACTAGTTTGAGTCTGTCTTAGACTAGTAATCATACTGTTGTATCTGTCATCTCAGCTTGAACCATTCCGCATTCAAGCTTGTTTGTAATTAACATTTGTTAATAATACATACAAACATTGAGAAAATTGTGTGTAGTTTTTAAAGTGCTGTATTCACCCCCCCCCCCCCTCTACAGCTTAAAGCTATATACTTGGGATATCTTTTGGGACCTACACACTTGATCTGTCAAAGTGTGCAGGGTAATTTGGTAACTTCCTATAAGTTGTGTGCGCGGGATTAGATATTTTCGAAACCCCCAAACCTTTAAAGGTCTCAGTTTCGTTCAATTGTAACTACCAGTTGCAAAATATCTTCCACGACCTTTCTTTTCTCTCTGAGCGATTCACACCCACTTCTCTGAAACCCTAACTCACTGATTGATCGTCAATGGAGTTTGTCAAAGAACATAACTGTCTTCCTTATTCTCTCAAACACAATGACCTTCAACCATTCCATGACATGATGGACTTCCTTCGAAGTTCCAATATCCATCATGCTCTCACTATCAATCCCACCATCTACATATCCCATATAGAACAGTTTTGGAAACATGCCTCTGTCCAAACCATCAACGGAGTCACTTCTTTGACTTCCAAAATCAATGGCAACACTGTCACCATCACTAAGGACATCATCCGTCAACACTTGCATCTTCAAGATGCCATAGGTATTTCTGATCTATCCCTTACTACCTTACATGAAGGCCTTTTTGCTATAGGGTATAGGGGCCCTACTGATTCTTATACTTTCTTTAAAACTCATTTTGCCCCTAAGTGGAAATATCTTGTACATATTACCCAACAATGCATAAGCCCTAAAAGAACTGGTTGGTCAAAATTTTCTTCTAATATAGCCACTGCCTTAGTGTGTTTATCTACAGGTCAACAGTTCAATTTTTCGAATATGATTTTTCAGGGTATGTTAAGGCATCATGCCCTAAAGCATGGGAAATTTTTGATGTATCCTAGGTTTTTTGGCTGAAATAATTGCAAGAACTTGCAGTAATTTCAATGTACATAAAAGGATTTATGTTTCCCATGGGCACTCTTTACCTTCAATAAAACGTCTTTTAAAATCTAGTGCCAATTTTTTTAGTATAGATGTCCCATTGCCCTCTGCAATGTTGTGCATCAATCCACTAAACAGAGGAGAGGGTCCTGAGCAGGCTCAGCCTTCTATCACTGCTTCACCCCCAGGACCCCAACCCACTCCTCATGATATAAATATTCCCTCTGCTCCTTCTATCAACCCACATCCCCACTTATACTATACAAATATAAACGGGTTTCAGGAGCTCCTTCTTCCTCAGCCCATATACAAGAGCCAAATATCCATATGCAGGAGGACAATTCTGCACAGAATATCCAAAGGACACCCACTGAGGACACTCTCATCCTTAATTTGGAGGTGGCCATCCCAACAGAGGATGTCCATATGGGTTCTGTGGCTGACACTACTGATGTCTCTGCAAAAGAGGCACAGGACAGTGTCAACATCAATAAGACCACACCCATGGCAACAGAGGGTGTGCAAACACCTTCTGGAAGTCCCCAGTACCAAGAACAGAGGGCCCAGATGTTTCTACTTCTGGAATTCCTGCCAGTGATAGATCACAAGCACCACACTCATTTGCTGATCTTGAGGCTAGTCTGCAATTTATGATATTAACGGATCCTCAGCTGAAACCTATTGTGGTAGTATTGGATATTATCAGTCCATTATTGCTGCACAGGGGGCACAAATCCTAGCACTTCAACAGACAGTAGCAGCTCAGAATCAAAGAATGGATTATTTTTATCAGGGGTTCCTCTCTGTGGGAATAAGAATAAGATAATTCAACTTGAAAAGATGATTCGAACCCTAATGGCAAAGGTTGTAGGTCCTTCTGGCCAAACCAATGCATCCAAAAAGGGGGAGAATCAGGAGATCCCTAGTTCAGTCCAAACAGCTTCAGCTCCTGCTCAAACAGTCCCAGATTCTAGGCTAACAGTCCCAACAGCTACTCAAGCTGTTAGCCTAGAAACTCAAACTGCTTCTATAAGAACAATTGGAGTTGTTATCCGAGAAGGTATTCAAGATCCTGTCAGTACAGTCCAAGCTACAACTTCTGCTACCAAAGATAAGGGCAAGGGCATACTTATAGAATCGCCAAAGCATAAATTTTCATCTAAAGAATCCCAAGTTGCTCATGATGCTGAATTTGCCAGACAATTAGCAGAGGAACAGGATGAACTCTTGGACCAGCAAACCCATACTCCAATGCAAGATGATGAAACCTTAGGTGATTACCTAAGAGGGTTTGTGGTCAAACAGAATGAGAAGAAAAGGAAAATGCCAACAGGGCATTCAAAGGCAGAGCACAGAAAGTTTTTGATAAATTTTGCTTATTCAGTTGGGATTCCAAAGAAGATGGCTCAGTCATGGAGCACAGAAAGGCTGCAAGAAATTCATGACAAAGAAATGGAAAAACGAAAAATAGCCAAAGTCTCCCATCAGGTCCAAAGCGAACAAGAACCAGTTCAAGCTGGTGTCAGTGATCCTTCTCCTCCTGTTCAAGTTGTTGCTACTAATTCTCAATCAGAAGTCATTTCACAAGCAAAGCTTGATCAGGTGAAAAAGGTGTTATTTGAGCATCAGCTTCAAATGGTGATGGATATTGAAAAGACCCTCGATCAGCATGACTTCTCAAAACCGCCTATTACATACTGGTATGCTAAGTCAATGGATGACATTGATTTAAAATATCATTTTGTAGTCAGAAGAGAAGCTGGTCCTGAGGAAGAATACAAGAGTATAGTGCACCTAGTTCAAGGGATGACCAGGGATGAACTCACTAGAATGCACCATATTGGAACTGTGAGTCAATCTAGGTCTTCACTACTCTAGGTCAAGCAGGCTATAAAGGATTTGAAGAGCATTTTTGATCCAGAGTCCATCAGAAAAGATATAGAAGATGCCAAGGAGATGCAGATTGCAAATGTTGATCTGTATGTGAAATCAAAGACATATAGACTCAAATTTGTAAATGGATCCAGCATGTTCTTCAATTTTGAATTCTTTGATCTTCCAAGGGCATGGTTGGTACAACTGAGCTCAGTGAAGATATACTGTGATAGAGAAGAATTGAAAAGAGAATTTTTTTAAGGCAATTAAGCAAAAACTTTCACAATTGTAAGTTTTTGGATGCCTTAGTTTGTAACTAACAGTTTTACTTTGTTTTATTTCCTTATTTGTATAGAAACTTAAAGTCTTGTGTAAAGAATTTAAGTTAGGGGGAGATTGTTGGGAAATATTCTAAGTATGTCAAGCTGATAGTTAGATTTCTCAAACTGTTAGTAGATTTTCTGTGTAATTACAAAGTTCAAGCTGTTAGTTGAAAAAGTTCGAACTGCTAGTTCAAAAGTTCAAGCTGCCAGTGTTCAAACTCAAGCTGCTCAACAGATAGACTTCAAGCTGCTCAACAGCTCAATAAACAGAAAGTGCTGAAATTCAGGGAAAGATATATTCGAAGATTCAAGCATATCTACTATCAGAGAAATCAGAGTTTCTTAAGGAAACAAATCAGAAGGCATTATATATACATAGAATAGGTTTTCTACTGTAATGCTGTACGTACAAGTTTATTTCAATTGTAATTGCTTTTCTGAGTAAGTTTCATAAGCCTCTAACGTTGTAAAACCCTAAGAACAATCTGTGTTCTTCGTCTAATTAAACAGATTAGAGGTGATTGTAATCATTGAGTTTTAGCAACACAAGTGATCTTTGATTATTGATTATGTTTATATGTTATTTGTTTTGAAAGGTTTTCTTAAAACAGTTAAGTGTTATTCCACAAACTTCTTAATTGGACTTTGATTCAGTATAAGGTTATTGGTTTTATACTCTGATTGATTCAAACCAGTTAATCTTAGGTAGTGATTTTGATCTTGACAGTAAATAATAAATTGAAACTCATAATTGATATATTACTTTTATTTTTAAGTAATAGCCACAGGTACAAGTGTGCAAAGATGCAAAAATGAATTGAAAAAATCTAAAAAATGTAAGAAGTTACAATCAAATACTATTGATCATGGTTTGTCTACTTCTATAACTGAAAAGAACAAAATCAAAACGAACCAAGCCAAAAAAACTAAAACGATCATCAAATTTTTTTAACCAAATGATATTAGATATGGTTCGGTATGATATGGTTCCAGTAATGTTCGTTATTTTTCGATCCTATCGAAAATTTTGCACACCCTATTTATTAATAGACATTTTGTAAAAGTTAAAATATGTGTTATAGCTAATAAATTATAACGTGAATCTTAAATCATTAGATAATATTTTTTTTCCATTTCGTGTTTTCATGCATCGATCACCATTCATTTATATTTAGTCTGGAGAGGTTATTTAAATTTTATTAAAACCTAAAGTATTTTTTACTATATTTTTTTATTTGTGTATATTTTATTAGTTATAAATAATTAAAAAATGAAATTTATATAAAAAAAATGAAATTTAAAAATAGTTGAATGAAAATTTAATATGATTTTATATTATATATTTTATTTTATTTTAATAATTATTTAAAATAAAAAAATGCATAGTAAAATAATAAGATACTCTAAGTTTTCACATCGTTTTTTGAAGGTTCAACAATTCAAAATTTTAATAATAATAAAAAAAATATACAAAATATCCTCAAATGATAATTCACTAGTATATTAACTGACGTACGACGTAGATTTTAAATAATTATTTATATAAGTGCATGTAAACTAAGAATTAAAACCTAAAATTATTAATTATTAAAATGATATAACTATTATTTTTTTAGTTTAATAAATAAATATGAGTAGTGCTAACTTTTTTTTTTTTATAAACTTAAATGTTTTAATTGATATACTTTAATATTTTAATTTATATATAACGTAACGTATATATATATATATTATTTAAAAAAAAATATAAAAGTGAATGGAATATGTTTTTAGTAAAAATCTTTTATCTTCAAACATTAAATATTTTAATATAATATGTATTTAATTTTATACCTCAAATACGTAATAACACCATAAATAATTTAAAAATAATTAATTCGTAGTTTAAAATATATATTTGGAACACTTCAATAATTTTCTAGAAACTAAATTAATAAATTTAATCACTTAAAAAATATTTAATGACTTTAGTAATTTTTCGTGCACTATTTTCTCAAAGTTTGTTAGCTATTTCTATTTTTTCTGGTTTATCTTAATGTTTGATAGTTATCCTCACTTTTTCTTTTCAATAGCTATGATTGTGTCACGTAAGCAGAAAATCAAAATAATTTGGAATTTCAACGACGGACAAGAAAGCACGTCAACATAGAATCGAAATTTTCTCAGTTTGAATGGTTGAGATCAATTTATGATATGATCAAATGGTCATAACTGTGCCACGTGAACAAAATTTTCTTTGCTCCATCGGCAATAAATATATATAATTCCTATCTATTTATATAAGTTTAGAGTGCAAAAATGAATTTTTTTAGTCAAAAAAAGGGTAATAAACGTCTATATTTTGGCTCCCAACGGCTAGTTTTTGACAGCTCAAAAATAGGATTTTTTTTCCCGGTTTTTTAACTGGTTTGGTAAAAACCGGGGACCCAAATATTTTTATACAAATCGGATAATAACCAGACCGATTATAAAAGAACCGGTTTTGTAGTAACTGGTTTTGGATAGAAATCGGATAACCAGATTTTTAACTTGTCATCACTTGTATTAACGATCAAGGTCGTGGGCTTTGACTCTTTGTAGGATTTGTACAAAGTGGATGACGATTAGTAGTTTCGAAGAACAATCAATAAGGTATCACAAAAATACTTCTCTTTCGCAGCTTCAAGTGAGTTGGGAGGAGTTGCATGTCACCAACCGATTTAAGAGCACTCCAAAAGACTTCACTAAACCTGTATGGAAAGAACATGTGATTACGCGAGAATCTGTTCTTCCCAACAGAAGTGGCATGCCATGTCCATTCTCCTATCTGGAAGTCAAACATTATCCTCAGTGGCTCAGTGTGGAGTCTTCCTTTGATTGCAAGCCAACCAATTGGCTGAGTCCAAAGTTAATCTGAGGTATCATACGAGACTGATTGTTGTAGCTACAATCTACTCTTTTAGCAAGGGTAAAACCGAAGGATCTTCTTTAACCAACTTGACTAGTCCCAATTAATAAAACTCATAAGAGAAATAGTTAAATTAAACCTGATGACCGTGTAGCTCAAGTACACCACCAATATCCTCAACGCAGAAGCTTCTAAAGCCTACTCGCAATGGCCAGTGGAAAGGATTAATATGCATTAGCTTAGTTTCTTGTCAGGCTAGTCGCTTGTTCAAGTCAAGTTAGATAGGGTCAAAGGTTGATGTACCGGCAACCTCAACAGGTCTGCGCCAGACCGCCCCAGGCCCATCACGATAAAGGGAAATCAAGCTGACCTAGTGGTAAGACAACACTAGGGAGTCTAATTCTTGTTAGGTAGGGTAAAATTACAAGTGCCCTTTTGATTCTTAGTAGTTGGAAGTTGTTCAATGCTTGTTTCTTGCTGGTCAATGTCATGTACCTTGTGGATGATGAAAAAGTTTTATTCGTTAAAAAAATTTGCAGGGATAACCGTTTACCCAAAAATAATTACTCCTCTGAAATCCACATTGCGTTCCTAGGACATTCTTGCAAGAAGAACGAATCGGTAATGCATATATGGGTGACGTAAAGAGAGATTTTTGCCGTGAGAAGGTAGTTGATGCAAAGGAACAATGTTTACTTTATTAGCTATAATAGAGACATTGGGAGTTACGACTTACGATCAATGATCTATAATCCGCCAACACTGAAAGGGGTAACTAATCCCGAGAATGAACTCTATTTTCATCGAGCAGTCGCTTACACGGGTACAACACATGTGGTTAGATACTCTTTCCAGGTTTTTTGTTTATAGGTTGTGCCGGTATCTATCACTTTCGATTGTGGTAGTAAATTATGGACGCACTTCTTGTTGACATTATGCCGACCATTTCGAAGAAAACTCAACTCTAGCAGTGCCACACGCCGTCCTTCGCTAGATGGGCAAGCAGAACTTTGTAATTGCAACAATGTAATGCATAGTTCAACAAGAGATCATCCATTTTCAATTGTCTACAACATATACCAAGGCACATGGTTGAACTTAACTTTCTAGAGAAAAGCAACAACACTACCATTAATTTGGTTTAAGACATGCAGCAGATTTACAAAGAAATCATGTAGAAGATTGTACAAAAACAGGCACTTTGGTTTAAGACATGCAGCAGATTTACAAAGAAATCATGTAGAAGATTGTACAAAAACAGGCACTTGAGGATCTTCAAAGTTAGAGAAGATGTCCTGAGGGATAATTCGATAAATGTAACAAATGAGTTCTAATTTATACACATAACAAGGTAAGTCGATATAAATATGGGTTATATAAATTACTCCAAAAAACCAATGAGAACACATTAATGATGGACTCTTTTTTCCCAACATGGCCATAAGAGTCAGCTGCCTATATCAGTTAAGAACTCGTGGGAATGATACACAACAGGATTAGCAACTAGCCAACATGTTTATTGAACAATAATATCATAAGCACGAACTTCAAATGGGCATAACTTCTCTTGATGGCCAAACATATCGAAAAACGCTTTCAACAGTTTGGCTCAGTCATCATCCCTAATATACATTTATGGCTCCAATATCAAAATTGTATTATAATTCAAGAGTTAACAATTTTAATTCAGAGATTGTAATCAATCACATGCTATCTTGATACCATTTTAATAACTTACGCATAATTTTAAATTTTGAAACTGTTGTCAAACATGCAAAGGATAAACAATTTCCTAGATAAGGATCTCATTTGCTATGCTGCCCTAGAGAATAAATTGGAATATATTATCTTATTTAAGTGTCTTTTACACTTGGTATGCTCCGGTCTAGTGGTTCCCGATACAAATTTATTGAGTAATTAATTAGGATCAAAAGCATTTTACGTAAGTAGTAGGAACGAGTTGTGATCGACAAAAATGCATTACATAGGCATACAATATCCCAAGAAAAAGATTTTGATTTATGTAACTGATAGATAACAATGAACAATTATGGATCATATTATGAACAATTAAGAAGCACCCACCAGTTACTTTTGCCCACCAGGGACTTCTGAGTTTTCTATGTTGGTTATCTTGTTCTGCAGTTCCACTTTGTTGACTCCCACAAGTTTATCAATTTGTTGCCCGTCTCTAAGGAAGTAGAATGTTGGAGTAGCTTTTATATCCCACTGCGTACTAAATTCCTGCATTAAGTTCATTTCATCACAACTATCCTTATCACAGTTGGACAGAATATCATGACATGAAGTGTTGCTGTAAATTCGGAGGTATAACATTTTTGTTTGGGATTATATTTATCGTCAATTTTGCATAACCTGCTATTCAAAGATTTCAATTTTGTCCCTCCTAGTTGACTAGTTCTTTCTACTTGTTAACACCCCAAAACTAATTTGATTTGTTTTATTCTTGTGAAAATATGATTTTTTTTTTTCATACTTTTTCTTTCTCATTTATTGCTTTTAAGTCCATCTACATCTATATCTATTAATAAAAGAAAATGTTCAGTGACACGTGTCACTTCCTTGGTTATCTAAATTTTATTTTCCCACCAAATTTACCATATATAATCTCATTAATTAGTTAATTAATTTATATTTAAAATTTAAGTATAAACATAATTAAGATCTACTTAAATTAACTACTATAAATAAAAAACAATCTTTTTAAGAGATTTAAATAAATGTCAGATTTAACTCCTAATTTTAACTAACTATTCATAATTTTATAAATTTAAAAAGTAAAATAATGCAATATTTGTAATAGTATGTTTTTTAATTTTTTGAATTATAAATTTTTTTAATTGTGTTCTATGTAAAAATAAATTTTTAAATTTTTATTTATACTTAGAAATATAGAAATGAAAATTCCTGTAAGAATGAAGAGTATTCAAATATACTTAAAAATGGGAAAATTTTAATCCATAATAGCAAAAACTAATATTATTTACGTAATTTTTTAGAACAAAATAATAATTTTTGTATGTAATTTATGTTTGTGTAGATTTTTAGTAAACATTTATTTAAAAAATATCTACGTAATACGTGGGTTAATAACTAGTTCATTATATATAATAAAAACCAACAATAATGAAACAAAGGAAAATGGAATGTAACCATAACTGAAGCTAAACTAGAGCAAAAGCATGACTGACAATTTTATAACAATATCACGAAAAAATAGTTGAGGAATAAAAACCGAGTGACAAAGTGATATCGATCTCGGAAACAGTTTTAAGCATATTTGGAGATGTGGTTCTCTAGTACTTCTATTTCCAATCCACCATGAACACAGAGTATGAGAAATTCACAATATTTGTTTTGTACATTGGAAGTACATGTTTTACCTTCAAAAATTCAGTTATCTATGAAGTAGCGATTATTCTCATGGTTGTGTACTTGGAGAGTTAAATTGTACCAATGAATACGGTGGTTAATTATTGGTGAGCTTTCAGCATCATCACTCCTCAAGTATTCTCATATCAATTAGGTAGATTAAAGCAAGCTAGAGAGTGTTCGCATAATTTCGACATAGGTGTATGAGTGCATTACTTACGGTTAATTCGTCAACATCTATGGTCAAAAACATAAGAGCAGGATGTTTCTCTGAAAGCTCAATGTACAATGGTGCAACAGATTTACAAGGACCACACCATGATGCGCTGAAGTTGGCAACTACCTGTGAAATTGTACCAAATATAATAATCAACTAGACATAAGACATTAAAAAGTATAAAGTAGATATTTGCAACACATTGATGGTGTCCCAACACATGGTGTATCAACACGTATTACAAACTTTTATGAGAGACCATGTTCTGAATACAATGTAGCCATGTCACGTCACTGCAGTGCCAAGCTTGACTCAGTCTCAATTGAGACTTCATTTCATGCACAAGCTCGAGCTTGATGAAGTAATCAACAAACGTAATTTTATATTATAAAATTCTTAAAGGGGAACACACATGAGGTTAATACTTGAGGGGGTAATTAACTAGTTATGTATGTGTGTCTGCGCACTAGAAATGTACATGGGCAATATGAGTACAATAATAAAAAGATTTAGTATTTGGATCACATTTAAAAGTATAATAAATTTATAAAAATGCAAAGGATGGAATATTAATACTAAAAAGTGCTTTATCATAGAAGACAAAGGTAGAAATTAACTGGGATGGTTGCAGGGACATTTTACAATTACATTTATTTAGAACGTTCATTAATATATGAATTTTCAAATAGATGAATCTTAAGTCATTAAAAATGGATGGACATGATTGCAATTATATTTATTGTCATGTTTAAGACTATGATAATACAATCATAATAATTTACTAGCTCTAGCTGGAGCCAAGCTCTACTCGACTTAAATCAATAGAATTTCAATAAATATTTTGAGTCAGTCACATGTAGCTCACAAGTTGTCTTAAACTTATAGACTCCTAGAGACCTAGACTATACCATCATAGTTCACATAGGTCTTGAGAATTTTGACGCAGTGATGCAGGGAAAGGTTGTGTGGTTTCAACAGTTAAAGAGTATACCTTGAGGACCCATCAAATAACATTGTTTTACGCTCACCATTCTTTTAATACTATTACAACATCTATTTGAAGTACTGAAATTATCCTATATTGTTTTAATTATCTAAGTTCAATCTTATAGAAATTTTCAGTCCCTCAGTTGATTAACATCGAAAAATTACTAGTAAACCATTATAATTTTTATAGAAGCATAGCAATACGGTTAATCACATACAATTTTGCGTTGCCTCTTTGCATCTGATAGCTTTCGGTCCCAAGCATCCTTGGTAGTGATAAGAGTCACATTACCTCCCGCAAATTGAGAACGATGGTCAGGCTCATCTTCATCAGTAGAACTCTACAATTTAGTATCATCAAATTCCATGGTCAACTTAAAGCACACAACTATTTTGTTTATACTTTATACCCTTCATTCATTTTCTTTTTTCTAAGTCCCAGTTTTATTTTTGTTTCACATTATGTAGACATGACCCCAAAAAAACTGTTCCCTTTTCATGCCCTATACAAAAATGAAAATGCTAATGGTGAAGAGAAATAGCAACTAAGGGTGTGTTTAGTTGATGGAAAATTGATATTTGTTTTCACTTTCACTTTTCCAGAATTTGTTTTCATTATTACATTTCTAGAAAATTAGGAGAAAGTTTTGAAAACGTGTTCACCACTTCCCTTGTTTTCACTTTTGAAAATTAGAAAAATGGTTGAAAACTCCTTTAATGCATTTTCCAATTTCTATAATAAATTTAGGAAATGAAAACATTTAGAAAATGACAAAAAAATTAGAATAATGTCAAACTAAACATGTTTTCAACTAAGCCCTGTTTTCATTGAAAACAAAAACAGAAAACCGGTTTGTTTTCGTCAACTAAACGCAGCCTAAGCTTTTGGAGCCAGAATCTCGGAGGTTAATCGTGGGATTTAGCAAAGGCTGTTAGATCAAGTAATTAATTTAATTAAATAAGCTATTTCAATAAGAAAAATTCAATTACTTTCAATTTGGTACACAAATCCCTAGTCCTTCATCTATATAACGGCATGTGAACTTCTACCAAGATATTGCTCTCGAGTAAAAGAGAAATCAATGAAAATGCTCTTAAATTTTTTGTGGTGCAGGGAATAAATTTAATAATACCTATTAAAACACATTATACGATTTGATTTTGTAAATTTTTAAGGAATGTGCAAGCAGTTTAATTAAGTTGATAACTAACAAAAGACCATGAAATGAACAAAGCAGACTAGTCTCTAATCTAATTATTCATACAACTCCATAAAACATACGTTTTAACCAAAGATCAAGTTTCACATCTAAATTGTCTGTAAACCATAGTATGTAATTCATTTTGCACTAATCATGTAACGTCAAAATTTATAAGTTCATATTTCACATATAAGTTTCTGTATTTTCACAATATTTTATCTTAAAATGATTTTATCACACACCCTTCCTAATAACCATGGAGATGAATCATCATTGACTAACCATCTAACATTCGCATAGTAACATCCTCTTAAAATCTTTTCATTGTACCACAAAAAATAGTTAAAAAATTATCACAACTATCACTAAATTAGAACACATGGAACATGAAGAACTATATGTTTATTTTCAATAACATCCTAAACTTGGGGCATTTATTTTCAAGAATGTGGATGTCATGGTTATATATTACTTGGTTACATTTGTTATTGTGGTATTTAATGGAAAAATGACATATGATTATTTATTCGGGAGAAATTATCGTAAGAAATGCATCTTAGTAGTTATTTGGAGAGGATACCAAATATGTATTAAGGCGCAAATTGTTCCCTTCACTTTGGGAATAAACCCTCAAAAATAGAAGTTTCAAAGTCATTAATTAGCTAAAATGATTCAAAGCAATGTTGTAGAATTCAACATGATAATCAAACCTTCTGAAGATACCTTGAGGTTTCATCCACAAATATGTTGATATTGGAGTGAATCTCCCTTTAACTAGTTTAAGCATTTTGATCACATTCATGTAGTAACTTGACATTTGAGGAGGAATAAAGAATAAATTTATGTTATATGAAATGGAGACAGTAGTGTTATTGGCACTTTATACACTAGAAAACAGTAGCAGTGAAACCACGCTCATTAGTGGGAACGTAAACTATAATAGATAAGTAATGTAACTAGATAAAATACCCGATATGTGTGTGTGTTGTGTTGTGTGTGTGTGTATGTGGGTGTCTGTGATTTATAAAACATGAATGAGATCTCATCAGAGGAACGATGAAATGCACAAATCTTGGCCAAAATATAGTTATTGAAATGTGCAGGTTATTCTCATAATTGATTTAATTTGATGGATGAATAGGACTTAAAAGGAATAACAGACCAGACATGATTGAGTTTTTTCTTAAGTTTCACCAATATAAGACCACTACATTTATGGTTTGTACAGTAGTATATATTTATGAAGATTATTAAAAGGGTGTCACATTTATGGAGCATTTTACCTAGAGTTATGGATGTTTAATGTGTTCGTAAACCGTTGCCTTGTCGGGGGCATTCTATATTTGATAGTTTCATAAGAGGTTGTGTGATGATCACCATCGCAACCTAAATTGTCTATAATTTCTGCAACTATAGGGCTTATATGGGGGCTTTGGGAAATCATATAGCAGTTTATACAAACATAGAAAGGCTTGATGTGACACATAAATAGTATCATGTCATGCATTCTAGCATTTGATTTTAGGACGCATAGTTATCGAATTGGTGAATGTATATGACCTAAAAAATTTCGAATTGATATTCTCTGTGTTTGGGGTGTTGCATGCCACACCTTAAAACCAAAAGAACATCCACAACTCTAGAAGTAGACTAGTCTCCATTGTATAATGTAATGAAAACACTTTTACGAGGAGTATTTGATACCGCTACATGAAATTTCAAAGACTACTAGAAAAACTCACCGAAGAGAAGCAAGGAAAACTCACCGAAGAGAAGCAAAGTCCCATTCAGATGAAGTGTAACTGCTCACCAAAATGATAAATAACTATATTTAGCACAATATACAATAATACATAAAAATTATATAGCAAGATAACACATATTCACAGGGAATTCATTATGCACTCTTCTCTCCAATGAAAAGAACATAATAAATATATGAAATTGGCAGTCAAAAGAAAAAAGAAACATGTAGATGATCATGGTATATACAATAATTCTCTCTCTCTCTCTCTCTCTCTCTCTCTCTCTCTCTCTCTCTCTCTCTCTCATGTTATGCACATTCCCAATGCATAGAGTACACGTGTTAAAGCAAATGAGGAGCTCAAGAGGGAAAACTAAACTAGGGTGTGTTTGGGTCTTAGAATGCAATTTGAAGGCATTGGAATCTAAATTGTAGTTATTAGTATGCTTGGTGTGGTTGGCTAAAGGTTGAGGTTTTAAAATGTTGGAATCTAAATTCATTTATGAATGGCTTGGAATGACAAATTCCTTTTAACCAAGGATTTTGATCGAATAAAAACAAAATTTAACTCTAAATCTTTATAATCCAAAAGGTCAAATACTTATTATTAAAATTCTAATTAATTCAAATTCCATTTCACCAACCTAATGGAACCTTGTGGTGATGGTTAAAACATAAGTTGTTGCTGCTTGCAAATGCAACCAATTCATTTGGGGAGGACATCAGATAGAATATTGGGATTTCAGTGGTTAATCCTAAACAAAAGTAAAACAAAGCATCATATAACAATAAATAAATAATCAACACTTCAAACTTCAAAGATTATCTAAACATACACAAATTCAATAACTTTTTAACTAACAAACATCCATGATCATGAACATTACCTAACAATAGCCAATAAACATCACTTAACCAAAGAATTAACTTAAACTTTGCTATAAACGAGTCAAAGAATTCCAATAATATCTCAATATCCAATGCCTCATCAAATAGAAATATAAATAAGCAGAGAATTCTTCATAGAACGAGAAACAACTTATACAATTGTATCGACATAAATAAATACCTGAAATCTGAGGTTTTTAGGTGACGATTGAAATGAGTTGCTCTTGCGAAATCACAACCGTAACCTAATTAGGGTAAATCTCGATAACTGGATCAATTAATCGGTTAATCTTGACGGGTTAACTCGAGTATTTGTTTCACTGCATAATGTCTCTCATCAACTATACGTGGTTAGGAAATTACATATATCACGCATTCACGCTTGTACATGGAGAAACCACGTTACGAAGTTACACATAACACCCTTTAATTATAAATAAACCATCACTGATAACTATAAAGTTATATTTGTACCCTTTAACTATAAATAATATATTATCAATTTCGTTTTTCACTTATTGTTACGAAAATATATGTTTTTACGTCTTTTATGTTTTCGTCTCTTTATGTTATTTTTTTCATAAAACTGCTCAAGTTAATTTTTTCTTTTTTGTTTAGTGAAATTTAGACATTAGGACCTGCTTCTAATTAGTAAACCGGGTTTTTAAAAACTGAAAAACCGGTATCTAATGTCCAAATTTCATTAACCTAAAAAAGAAAAAATAAACTTTGAAGACTTTTATGAAAAAAAAATAACATGAAAGGACGAAAACGCAAAGAACATGAAAACATATTAGTTTTTTTATAAAAAACAATTTTGAATATATGAAGTTTCGTATAAATATAAATATATTATTGTGACCCATTTGTGTTTTTATATTAAAGAACATTATGATCCAATATATAAATGTAAATCCATTTTATAATATATCCATTTTTACATTCACTACAAAAAAGTGTCATCTAGTGACACATGCTTTTAGTGATACAAAAATAAGTGTCAATGTAACGACCCGATTATTTAATAAAATTGATAATTAATATTTATTACAAAGAAATACAAATTCGGAATATTAATTAATATTGAGACATAAATAAATGGTTGTGTAAATTATAATAAATAAAGTATTAATTTATAAAGAAAGGATCTTAAAAGAAATATAAATAATTGTAGGGTCTAAATGGTAAATATGAAAAGTAAAAGGGCTAAAATGAAAAAAAATGAAAAAAGAAGTTGATTTTGTTGGCTTAAATGATACGCACAGGTGTGTGTGTTCGTCTCTTCCAAACAAAAAGAAAAAGAGAGAAGAAAGAAAAGAGAGAAAATAGAAGAAGAAGAAGAAAGAAAAATTTGATTGTTGTCAGAAGCTTCATACGGTTTTGAAGATCCAAGAGGTACCAACTCTTATTTTTATAAATCTCTTACTTTTCTCTACTCTCCACCATCTTCAAATAAAGAAGATGAGAACTCAAATGGGTTTTCATAGGGATCTCTTCGAAATGGCTAGATCTTGAAAGAAAATGATAAAATATGTTAGATCCATTATCTAAAAAGTATATTATACAAGTTTCTATGTATTTTGATGGGTTTTTATGAAGATCTCTTCGAAATGGCTAGATCTTGAAAGAAAATGATGAAATATGTTAGATCCATTATCTAAAAAGTATATTATGCAAGTTTTTATATATTTTGGTGGGTTTATCTCAAAAACCCAAGTTTGAGTTAATATGAACCCTAGGTAATCTAAAAAAAATGAAAAATGATGTTTTGGTGGTTAAAATGGGTTTATATATATATATATATATATATATATATATATATATATATATATATATATATATATATATATATATATATATATATATATATATATATATATATATATATATATATATATATGTTGGAAATGATTTAAAAACTCTTTATAATAAATATAGAGAAGTTTTAAGTATTCTTGACATTAAATCCGTAAGGCAGAAAGTGCAGTTCAGCCTTAAAATATTCTGAAAAATTAGCTAAGTACGAATTTCGGATGGCCTGAAATTCGGATGGTCTTGGTCCGAAATTCGGATGACTTTGGACCGAAATTGTAATTTTAAGTATTTTTATTTTATGGGATCTTTTGTCATAATAATCTATGACATCTATTTAGGAAAATAATTAGACCAAAATAATTATTGAGGTTTAATGCCGAAATTAGTTAAGTCTTACGACTAATGTATCCGGATCAAAGTTAAGAAATTATAAGCTGTGAGACTTATAAATATTATATGATGAACATATCTGTAGGGGTTTGACGGGTTAAGTCACTTGGAGACTATTACTCATACGTTGACGATTATAACTCGGTACTGAGACCGAGAGCTTGTTGTGCACCACTGTGAGTTCTAGCATTAATGTATTTATATGCATATCATGAATTGTATGTTATCGCTTTCGTATCATTCTTGTCATTTACAAGCCTCCATCACATATATTATTGTTATCATATTATCACTCGGTTGATAAGTTGTTGAACATTCATTTGACCTCTCCGCCGAGACGGTAAGCCTGAGTGTGGAAACCTAGCGGAATCATAATGGTAATCCTGAGTGTGGTAACCATTATTGCTTGTAAAACGATAAGCCTGTGTGTGGTAATCGTATGGCATCACTGTAAACTGCATATCGATAAGCCTGTGTCTGTGGTAATCGAGCAGTAGATTGTAAACCCATTGTACGGTAAGCTTGTGTGGTGCAACCGCAATGTGGTAGCTTATTAGCCATTACTTGGCCTCCTGAGATTGTTAGTTGAATTCACGGCATTGCATGACATCATTCATATATTGCATGGTACTTTAATCTAGAAACTCACTAAACAACTTTGTTGTTTACCCGTTAGTTGATATTTCTTTTTCAGGAACCGTTAAGGGCAAAGGCTCGGCTGGCCCAAGTTGTTAGACATCATTGGAGCTCGGATAGGAGCTCAATATTTTGTTGATGATTGGGGTGGGAGTAGCAGACTTCCATTTTGGACTTATGCGAATTAGTTAATGATTATTAATTTGTTTGTAATCACACTGATGATTTAACATTGTGACCCCAATTACATTACTCGGTGATTTCAGACACTCTGTTGTGTTATATGCAAAGTGTTTGGAATCACGTTGATGACTGTTAAAGTATTAAAAGTTTTAAATTGACCGTATTTCCGCGAGTACTCTGTATAAATTAATGTATAATGGTATCGAAATACTCGTATTAGTTGTATGGGTGTTTCAATTTGGTATCAGAGATGGAGCTCATAGACAGAGTATAGTCGACGATACTCTACTCTAAGCACGGTTTCATATGCTGGTATTGACCCACCTAGGCGGCAATATTATAACAAATTCAATTGACCTTTGGCCTAGGATGGGATATTAATGGGTAGACTTTTAAGGTTTTAACTTAATGAAAGTATAATTGTGTATACGTATAAATGTTAAATGCACACTTTGGTGTGAAAAAAGCGTTGAACCGACATGTAACTGTTTGTTGCAGACAATGTCGGATAACCAGTCAAATCGCGTTCTACACCAGGAGGTAGAACATCCAAATGTTGGGGGAGACAGAGATCAGTCTCAAGAATATGAAAGTGAATCCAGTTTTCACACTGGTGGAGGGTCTAGAGAGAACCAGATAATGCAGATGATGGCTCAAATGCTGGAGCAAAATCGCCAGCAGAATGAATTGATGGCGCAGTTACTTGCTTCCCAGAATGTGCAGGGAAAGAAAAATAATGTTGAGGGCGAGCAAGCAAGTAACGATAATACTGAAGTCGTTGGATGTGGAAGTAGGGCTGAAAAACCTAAGAATGACAAAGACCGAAAGCACGGCTCCTCTAAGTCAAAGAAGGGGATGTCGTATAGAAATTTCATTGGTTGTCGTCCTCCAGAGTTCAACAGACGTGCAACTGCTGCTGAGGCCTTGGACTGGATCAAGGCGATTGAGAAACTATTTCGAGTGACCGATGTCGGTAACGAAAAGAAGGTGCAGTACGCGGCTGCACAATTCGTTGGTCCTGCCTTGACTTGGTTCTGAAGTTGAGATTTTGGGTTTGGATGTTGTGGCAAAGATGACCTGGGAAGAGTTCAAGACCAGGTTCGACAAACATTTCTGTCCGGCAGTTGCGGTGCAGAAAATAAAAAGAGATTTCCTTACGTTTCAGCAAGGAGAATTATCGGTGGATGATTATCTGATCGAGTTTAACTCGAAAGCGATGTTTGTGGGGTCGGTAATTGCTGATGAAAAGCAAAAGACCGACTATTTTGTTGAAGGACTGCGAAGTGAGATTCGCGAGATGGTGACTGTTCGCGCGGTGGAATCATTTGAGAAAGCTGTGGAGCATGCGCGACTCCGGGAGTATGAATTGTTCCGTAGGGAACAAGAATCGACTGGATCGAAGAAAGCAAAGGTTGAATCTTCGTCGGGGACGTTTAAACAACCCCAACAATCGTTCTCAAAGAACGTGGACTCTCGTTCACGTTCCCAATCTTCTAGACACTCGAAGAAGCCTGCGGGCTCCCACAACAACTCTCAGTCGAAATCTCAGTTTTCGAATTCGGTGCCTAACTGTAACCGATGTGGGAAGCTTCATCGTGGGGAATGTTTGTCCCCTATTGTTTGCCATGGATGTGGAGAAGAGGGACACATACGTCCTGCGTGCCCCAAACGAATTGATGCGTGCTATGAATGTGGTCAGGTGGGCCACCTCGCTCGGAATTGCCCGAAAAAGAAGTCGGCAGCGTCTGAAAGTAAAGGCTCAGTTGCAAAGCCTAGTTATGTTGGTGGTTCCTCCCAATCAAAGGGGAATCCGCCTAAGCCTCAAGCCAGAGTCTACCAGATTACTGCTGCCGAGGCGCAAGATGTGCCGGATGTCGTGACCGGTACTTTTCTTCTAAATTCTTTACCTGCCGTGATATTATTTGATTCCGGTGCAAGCGTGTCTTTTATTTCTAAAGCATTTGCACGAAAGTTAGATGTTGTACCTTCTTTGATGCCTTTCCCTCTATCTGTTGATGTGGCAAGCGGGAAATCAGTCTGTGCCACCCAAATATATTACGACTGTGTGCTGACCTTAGATGGACATAATTTTGATATCGACCTTGTCCCCATAGACACTAAAGAATTTGATATAATAGTTGGCATGGATTGGTTGGCAAATAATCTTGCCACTATTGCTTGTGCTAAAAGAATTGTTCGTTTGTTCACGCCGGAAGGCGAAGAAATATTTGTGTATGGGGATAGACGTAAAAGGGAAGCCGCGGTTATTTCGGTGGCTAAGGCTCGGAAAAATCTAAGTAAAGGTTGCAAATGTTACTTGGCTTGTGTCTTGAATGCCAAGAAGGAAGGGAAAAACCTTAAGGATGTGCCAGTAGTTAATGAATATCCCGATGTGTTTCCTGATGACTTACCGGGATTGCCACCGGACCGATCTGTAGAGTTTCGAATTGAGTTAGTGTCGGGAGCTGCACCAATTGCGCGTGCTCCGTATCGTTTAGCGCCTTCGGAAATGAAGGAAATGATGGCGCAATTGGAAGAACTGTTAGAGAAAGGGTTCATTCGGCCGAGTACCTCGCCGTGGGGTGCTCCGGTTTTATTCGTGCGAAAGAAAGATGGAACCTTGCGAATGTGTATAGATTATAGAGAACTGAACAAGGTGACTATAAAGAATAAGTATCCTTTGCCTCGTATTGATGACTTGTTCGATCAACTACAAGGAGCTGCTTATTTCTCGAAGATAGACCTTCGTTCAGGGTATCACCAACTTAAGGTTCGTGAGGAAGATGTGCCGAAAACTGCTTTTCGGACCCGATATGGGCATTATGAGTTCTTAGTGATGCCTTTTGGACTCACTAATGCTCCTGCGGCCTTTATGGACTTAATGAATCGTGTGTGCCGCCCAATGCTTGACAAGTCAGTTATAGTGTTTATTGACGACATCTTGGTGTATTCCAAGACGGAGGAGGATCATGCAGTGCATCTGGACAATTGCTCGAACTTCTTCGCAGCGAACAGTTGTATGCTAAATTCTCGAAATGTGAATTTTGGTTGCGGCAAGTGCAATTTCTAGGACATGTCATATCTTGTGAGGGTGTTTATGTGGATCCCTCCAAGATTGAAGCCATTAAAAGTTGGGAGGCGCCTAGAAATATTGCTGAGATTCGTAGTTTTCTTGTATTGGCCGGCTATTACCGACGATTTATTCAAGATTTCTCTAAAATAGCCGTCCCACTCACTTCGTTGACACGTAGGAATGCGAAGTTTGTGTGGGAAGAGCCACAGAATGCAGCATTTCAAACTCTGAAGAGTCGACTAACCGATGCTCCGGTACTTGCGTTGCCGGAAGGGAACGAAGATTTTGCTGTTTATAGCGATGCTTCGATAAATGGATTGGGTTGCGTGTTAATGCAACGGGAAAAAGTGATAGCTTATGCATCGAGACAACTTAAAGATTATGAGAAAAGTCGTCCGACTCATGACTTGGAGTTAGATGTTGTCATGTTTGCTTTAAAAATCTGGCGGCATTACCTATATGGTACTAGGTGCCAATTGTTTACTGATCATAAGAGCTTGAGACATATTTTTGATCAGAAAGAGTTAAATATGCGACAGAGACGTGCCGTGGAATTGATTAAGGATTATGACTGTTAAATCCTTTACCACCCCGGAAAGGCCATTGTAGTGGCTGACGCCTTAAGCCGAAAGAGATATCCGAAAGCAACTTGTTATGCGTTAACGCATGTAGTTGTAACTTCTTCTATCCTTGACGACATTCGGAAGTGGCAAATCGAGGGCCTTAAAGAGGAAAATATTAAGTCTGAAAGAATGGTTGGTCAAAGTGTGTTGTTAACCGATGGTAGCAACGGTTTGAAAATGTTTAGAGATCGCATTTGGGTGCCTAAGATCGGTGATGTGCGCAAGACAATTTTAGAAGATGGTCATAATTCAAAGTTCTCAATTCACCCCGGGAGTTCTAAAATGTATCAGGATTTGAAATCCGAATATTGGTGGCCCGGAATGAAGCGAGACGTTGGTAATCATGTTGAACGGTGTTTGACTTGCTTGCGAGTCAAGGCCGAACATCAAAAACCATCTGGAAATTTGCAACCACTCGAGATACCTGAATGGAAGTGGGATCACATCACGATGGATTTTGTGGTAAAGCTTCCGAAGACCCAACGACAACATGATGCTATCTGGGTTATTGTGGATCGACTGACGAAGTCCGCACACTTTTTGCCGATACGAGAAAACTTTCCTTTGGAAAGATTGGCGCGAATGTATATCGATGAAATTATTGTACGTCATGGGATTCCAAAATCTATTGTCTCGGATCGTGATTCGAGATTTACTTCGAGATTTTGGCAAAGTATGCAAGATCAGTTGGGGACGCGTGTTAATTTGAGTACGGCGTTTCGTCCCCAGACTGACGGCCAAACTGAACGTACTAATCAGACGATGGAAGATATGTTGCATGCGTGTGTGATCGAGCTTGGTGGAAATTGGGATACACACCTACCACTTGTGGAATTCGCCTACAACAATAGTTATCATTCTTCGATAAAGATGGCTCCGTATGAGTCGTTGTATGGTCGGAAGTGTCGAACTCCGACGTGTTGGCGTGAAGCAGGCGAGAAACCGTTAGCGGGTCCCGAATTGCTTCAAGAGACGCATGATAAAATTCAGATTATTCGTGAGCGAATCAAAGCTGCCCAAGATCGACAGAAAGCATACTCGGACAAACGTCATAAAGATATTGAGTTTGCAGTGGGAGATTCTGTGATGTTGAAAGTATCCCCGTGGAAGGGAATTATGAGATTCGGGAAGCGAGGGAAGTTAAGTCCTCGATACGTTGGACCATTTCCTATTACCGAGCGTATCGGAGCCCAAGCTTATAAATTAGAGTTGCCCGCTGAGTTGGCAGGAATTCATGACACCTTCCATGTTAGCTATATGAAGAGAAGTCCGATCAATCCTACGGTGACCGTTCCTTTGGATGATGTGCAAATTGATGAGAAATTGCGATATATTGAAGAACCGGAAAAGATTATCGGCGACAAAATAATTTATCTAAGGAATAAGGAGATCGAGATGGTACTCGTTTGTTGGAAGCACCACCGTGGATCTCTGATGACTTGGGAGACGAAGGCTGAAATGATGGCCAAATACGCCGCTCTGTTTGAAAGAACCTAATTCCGTGGGCGGAATCCTTTTAAGAGGGGAGGAATTGTAACGACACGATTATTTAATAAAATTGATAATTAATACTTATTATGAAGAAATACAAATTCGGAATATTAAATAATATTGAGACATATAAATAAATGGTGGTGCAAATTATAATAAATAAAGTATTGATTTATGAAGAAAGGACCTTAAAAGAAATGGAAATAATTGTAGGGTCTAAATGGTAAATATTAAATAGTTTAAAAAAAAAGGAAAAAGCAAATTTTGCTTTATACATACGCCACAGTGTGTGTGTGTCGTCCATCTCCAAGAAAAAGAGAGAGAAGAAAGAAAATAGAGAAGAAGAGAAGAAGAGAGAAAAGAGAAGAAGAAGAAAGAAAAATCTGATTTTTGCTGGAAGCTTCATACAGTTTTGAAGATCCAAGAGGTACCAACTCTTATTTGTATAAATCTCTTACTTTTCTATTCTCTCCACCATCTTCATATGAAGAAGATGAGAACTCAAATGAGTTTTTATGGAGATCTCTTAGAAATGGCTAGATCTGAAAAGAAAATGATGAAATATGTTAGATCCATTATCTAAAAAGTATATTATACAAGTTTCTATGTATTTTGATGGGTTTTTATGAGGATCTCTTAGAAATGGCTAGATCTGAAAAGAAAATGATGAAATACGTTAGATCCATTATTTTAAAAGTATATTGGCAAGTTATTATGTATTTTGGTGGGTTTATCTCAAAACCCCAAATTTGAGTTCATATGAACCCTATGTAATCTAACAAAATGAAAATGATGTTTTGATGGTTAAAATGGGTTAAGATATATATATATATATATATATATATATATATATATATATATATATATATATATATATATATATATATATATATATCTGTGTGTGTGTGTGTGTGTGTGTGTGTGTGTGTTGGAAATGATTTTAAAACTCTTTATAATAAATATAGAGAAGTTTTAGTATTTTTGACATGAAATCCGTAAGGCAGAAAGTGCAGTTCAGCCTTAAAATATTCTGAAAAATTAGCTAAGTACGAATTTTGGATGACATGAAATTCGGATGGTCTTGGTCCGAATTCGGATGACTTTGGACCGAAATTGTAATTTTAAGTATTTTTAGTTTATGGGATCTTTTGTCATAATAATCTATGACATCAATTTAGGAAAATAATTAGACCAAATTAATTATTGAGGTTTAATGCCGAAATTAGTTAAGTCTTACGACTAATGTATCCGGATCAAAGTTAAGAAATTATAAGCTGTGAGACTTATAAATATTATATGATGAACCTATCTGTAGGGGTTTGACGGGTTAAGTCACTTGGAGACTATTACTCATACGTTGACGATTATAACTCGGTACTGAGACCGAGAGCTTGTTGTGCACCACTGTGAGTTCTAGCATTAATGTATTTATATGCATATCATGAATTGTATGTTATCGCTTTCGTATCATTCTTGTCATTTACAAGCCTTGCCATCACATATATTATTGTTATCATATTATCACTCGGTTGATAAGTTGTTGAACATTCATTTGACCTCTCCGCCGAGACGGTAAGCTTGAGTGTGGTAACCTAGCGGAATCATAATGGTAAGCCTGAGTGTGGTAACCATTATTGCCTGTAAAACGATAAGCCTGTGTGTGGTAATCGTATGACATCACTGTAAACTGCATATCGATAAGCCTGTGTCTTTGGTAATCGAGCAGTAGATTGTAAACCCATTGTACGGTAAGCTTGTGTGGGGTAACCGCAATGTGGTAACTTATTAGCCATTAGTTGGCCTCCTGAGATTGTTAGTTGAATTCACGGCATTGCATGACATCTTTCATATATCGCATGGTATTTTAATCTAGAAACTCAAAATTAATGTATAATGGTATCGAAATACTCGTATTAGTTGTATGGGTGTTTCAGTCAATATATCCTACTTTTAGTACACTTATAAAAAGAGTAGTTATAGAGCAATCTTTTACCGACACTTTTTCTAAATTAGTGACACAAAAATTTTGTCACAAAATATTTGAGGCCTATATCCACATACTTTTTAGTCACTAAATATCTATACCCACTCCACTTTTACCCGCTCTTTTTGTTGTAAAAAAAGTGTCATTATAGGTATCAAAATCTTTTACCTACACAATAAAAAAAGTGGGTAAAAGTAGAGTAAGTATACATATTTAGTGACTAAAAAAGTATGTGGGTAAAAGCCTCAAGTATTTTTGTGACAAAATTTTTATGTCACTAATTTAGGATAAGTGTGAGTAAAAGATTGTTTAATACCTACTATTTTTATAAGTGTCACTAAAAGTAAGATATAGTGACACTTTTATTTGTGTCACTAAAAGCATGTGTCACTAAATGACACTTTTCTTGTAGTGTTTAGTTAAAACCAAAACCTTTTATGTGGTTTTTAGGAAATTACATTTAGTATCATTTAACTTCGGGTGGTACTTTCTACACCACGTCTATATGTAGGTGTTTATATAAGGTCAACTATAGTTGACAAGACCCATAAGATGTGACAACTCCACACCTCCTAAGTTCACACCCACCTTGATGTGACACTTTTTTTATTAGTATTTTTTAGTTTTCATAATCTTTTTTATTTCAATGTTGTTATTTAGCAGTAAAATATTTAATAGTTTATTTATATTTAATAATCTATTTAAAACCATAAAATTAAATAAAATTTATTGTGTCTGATAACATAAATAATTTAAATTGTATAAAAAATCTGAAATCTTATATATTTGTTTTATTTAAAAAATTTTGTTTTATAATTAAAATGTTTACAGAATCATTAAAAAAAATTTATTGAGTTGACATAAAACTAAGAGTGATTATTTCTATATCTGTGAATTGAAAACATTTAAAACATATTACAAACAAACCAAAAACGACTTCTTTGACGTGTTTAAGAAAATTTTTAAAAAAAATATGAAACATCATTTGTTAAATAAAATGTTTAAAAAGTAATTATTAAATAAATGATACTCTATTGCGTTTATTAACGAAATCTAGTCATTTTTCAATTTCAAATTTCAACTTATAGTAGTTTTCAGAAGAAAAAAAAAACAATGGTTTCAATAAAAAGTGAAAACTTGTTTAATTAATGAAGTTTTAGTTTTAAGAAAAATAAGATGAGTGATTATAAAATATGAAAAATAGGATAGGTGATAGAAATGGTTCCGTTTTTCGTTTGGTTAAATTTAAAATCAAAATTTTTAATTGTTATAAAAGAAACATATTTTTTATAATTATTATAAAAGGAACATCTATCTATTCTATTAAAAGAGTAACTAGAATGCCACTTGGCATTACGTGGATATGACACGTGGATAATCTATAATTTTCATATTAAAATAATAATTGCATGAATTAAATTAATTTAAAAATAAAAAATATCTTCCTATTATTTTGGATTTCAAATTTAAATTTGAGTATAAAACTCCTATTATTATGGATTTCAAATTTAAATTT